>JARHVA010001236.1:822500-1260000 GCA_037957365.1 Torreya grandis | reverse complement strand
ATACACATTCATCCACTAGGTTGGCATGTGTGGATGGTATTTTGGCAAGAAAAGCTTCTCTTATGCATAGTTTGTAAGTGAGTATAAGTGTTTCTATGTTTAAGAGTTATTTATATGGTATAATGCATATAAATTCCCTTATTTTTATTATAAAATCCTATCAATCCAATAATGTACCTATAATCAATTAAACATTCTATACTAGTCTCAAAATGGTCACATTTTCATTCACCTTGTGGATTATGTTCTAGTGTGCTTGCATAACAAGTTGAGTTGAGTCAGTTTGAATATGTATTTACAAGGAGATTAAGAGTTATTTTTATAATAAATGTGTTGATGTAAATAATTAATTATATTTTAATACTAATAACCATGTTTTCACTCTTCAACTTTTAAAACATAGCGTTGTAGACCTACAGGTCTGCAGGCCTGTAAGCCTACAACTTTAAGATAAATACACGGTGTCAATGTTTAAAGTATGTATACATAGACATGAAATAATTATGATTTTTTCAATTTTATTTCATATAAATATTTATGTTTTAAGGCACTTAAATTCAAAGAAAGTCAAAGATAGGACAAATAAGCCTAATGCACCTATAGGACTCTGTAGGGAGAAAGTGAAGGTAAAGGATCAAAGATGCTTTAAAAAGGATAATGGAATTAAGGGAAGTGATAAAGTGAAAAAAATAATTTTTTATACTATATTTATCAATGTGATTTTAAATAGATAGTCTCAAACCTCATACTTTCAAATCCCTTAAATTACCACCTATAGCCATCCATTGAGAAGACTATCTTGAAACAGTGATGATTATGGAAGTACAAAGTTTCAAGGATATGAAAAGGTAATAATAAAGTCAATAAAATAAGAAGAGTTTAATGAGTTTTATTTTTATGATTAGGGCTCCTAAAACACCAAGTTGGCATACCAATCCCAAGTAAATACACATAGGTAAATGGTCACTTGTAAGTCCACTTAAGTGACAAAGGGCCTTTATAAAACTTGAGATAATGATTTATGAGCATCATGGAATAGGTAAAAAGAAATATATAATTCCTTGGTTATATGGAGATCAAAAGGAAGTATTCCCAATGAGATTGAACTAAATAGGATTCTACCCTTGCCTACATAGTCAAAGAGATGTCTTTTGGACTGCCTGCAATATCAAGAGAGAAATATTTGTTTTGAAATGAGAAAGGAAGTCTAAAGTATAAGATAGGGAAAATTAATGAATGTTTATTTATGTTTGAAACTATTAAATTATCATTTGGCTCTCAAAACTAACAACCAAACTTGAAAACTTTACCTACTCATCTAATTACATACATAGGTCTACTTACTCATAGAAAGTATTTATTGTTTGAGAGATTGAAAAGACTATGGAAGGACTTAAGGAGAGTAGGGTAGGTGAATATTATGGTATGGTTATGTCATTATTCAATTATAATCCTTAGACTCAATCTTTAATGGAGCCTAATCATAATCAAAATTTATTTAGTCATACATAGGCCTAATTTCGTAGGAAGACCTACAAGGCAGTCAGTTGAGGAGATGTCTAGTTGAAGTAAGTGAGATATTTGGATACCTTAATAATATGATGATAATTATAAATAGGCATTCCATGATTTTTTATACCTCCAATAGTGAAGAAAGGATATCAAATACAACCATAAGGGTTCCTTGCTTTACTTTGTTCATGAACCATAGGGCTAATAAAATGAAGTTGTAGGGGATCTAATGGAGATATAAGGGTTAAAAAACCATATGTAAAAGTAAATGAGGTTTTCATTGACCTCCTTGAAGTTCTTATAATCATAAAAAACCTTAGGATTCTACACACAGACCTAAATTCTCTATCAGCCCTCACAAATGTAGCCTACCAACTCGAGAAGTTATCTATTTTTGCTTGGTATGGTAAAAATATGTTGCATGGGACCTTGGGATACTAGGGTAAGTTATATACCCTAGTTTACTTCTTTTTTGTGTAATTATTTTTTTGATTCATGCCCAAATATTTATGAATAATTTTTAATACCTTGAGGTACTTTTAGGCTACCTAAGAGAGCCAAAATAACTTGATGAGAGAGAAATGAATTTATATGCCTCTATATGGATTGTATAAACTCTTAAATGGATTTAATAATTTCTAAGACTCCTATGATCATCACCCATGCCACTAGTTTGTAATTATAGGTAAATAATTATATAGAATGGGCTAAAAAGATAATTTTTATCTACTTGATAGGTCTCTAAAAGGTGTTAGAACTCTAAAATTTACAAGGAGAATGGGGAGGAGGTAATATAACTAAATCATACATTTATCTAGGGTTTGGTATGTGTGGGAATACTTTAGAGTCAATTTCCAATCTCTATGTAGAGAGACCCAATTGAGACCTAGTTAGGATATAAAAAAGCAAAATAACAATATTTCCATTCACTTTCTAATGCTAAAATGGAAAATGAAGATATAAAGCCATATTGGTTCCTATAATATGTCTTTATATTCTCAATACCATCCATACAAATCTCTAAACAAGGAGATTTGCATGATTTCAGGGCTAATGAGGCCTAATTGGAGCTTTTGATAGAGAATAAATTCTTAGGGTTAGTGTTATATTTCCAAATGGATTTTTATAGGTCTGGTATGATGTTAATAGGCCATCTATTAACATAGGATGAGTTGAATAATATGAATTCAAGTTTTGACACTTGTATGCAAGATTGGCCTAAGGAGATGAAGAGTCTTTTAGACACCTAGCAAGAAAAGGAATTGATGTGTCAAAGATAACTTGAAGGAGTAAATTGAGAGTTTTCAAGATTAAAGAAAAAGTGTAAGATAACCTTATATAACCATCAAGAAGTCCACTTGTCCTTTAGCATACCAAAGCAAAGAGTAGTTTTGGAGATATGGTCAAAGTGTCAAGAAAAAATTCTAACTCTTCTATCACTTAGATCAAGGTAGCATCTTAAAAGGAGATACACATGAAATTTAAGACCTATTTAGGAACTTTCATAACTCCTCTCTTGCTTGTAACTCATGAGACACTTGTCAACTATCTCTCTCATATGCCCTTCTCTTCTTCTCTCTCACTTTCTCTATATATTAAGCCTTAATTGGCTAAGTTTTAATCCTCCACCTAAGTATGGTGAAGCCCTACTCATTTTCATCATTTGATAAATGAAGAACAACATAGTTTTACCTTCGCCATGGACTATTTTGATGTGCATGTTTGACTAATTGATCTTGCTAAGTGATAGATTCACTTCCTTCACATGTTGTCCTTGTTATCATTCATATTCAATTTTTAAAGTCTTTTTACAGGTCTCCTAAAGTGTTCAAATGAAGTTCTTATGAGTTTAGTGAGTTTTATCTTCACTAGTCTCATGTCATAACCTCTTATTTAATCCTCCTAGCTCAAGCTTGATTCACAAACCTCCATGAGAAATACTAAAGTAGAGATTTTAATCCTCCTAGCTCAATCTTGATTCACAAACCTCCATGAGAAATAATAAATTAGAGAGGAATATTTGGATTAGTGGCATGTGCAAGTTAAGATCTTGTTTGAATTACAATTTTAATTTTTTGGTAGTGATAAGTTTAAATTTGGTGCATAACCTCATTAGGTTAGGTTTATTTCATGTTTTCTCTATTATTTTTCATCTCAACAAGTTAGTGTCATAGGTGATGAGCTTAAATATACATATCAAGGGAGTTATCCCTTCAATCTATAGGTTTACCCCAACTATAAAAAACCCAAAAGTATAGGGGTAATCCCATTATTTCACTCAATTGGATTAGGCCTGAACTACCTATCCAAGTGTGTAAAACTAAGTGACAATAGTTCTGGCATGCCTAGTGGGACTTGAGGTCCAAAGTTGTTAAAGAATTCTTAATGTGTTCTTCTACCTATCAGCTTTTAGAGGCATTCAAAAAACACCAATGGAGACTATGAATATATTCAATTGGTTATATCAACCCAATTACTTATTGTGAAAAGTATTTGATAATATATTGTGTTTTATTTTGATTCATGAAGTTGGGATGGCTAGGTATGAACATAACTTTTGTTTTATACCTCCTTATCAGCCTTATCATGACCCCAACTATGTGCCTTAGAAACCATATCAAGATTGTTACCCTCCTTATGATTTATGCCAATCCTATGGTTTTCCCTCTATATGACCATGATTTTGTTGAGAAACCCTTTGTTGAAGAGCTTTAATAAGGCTATGAGGAAAATGAAATTCTTATTGAAGATGTACCTTCCTATCATCCTCAACATAACTCCTACCATCCCTATGATCCATATCAACCTCAATTTGTTCTTATTAGTATTTTCATGAGTCATATCAGTCTTATGGTTATCCTAAATTATCCTCATATAAATCTAATTACACACCTCATCAACCTGACCAAGACTTGAGAAATTCATACTCCTCCCTTCCTACTTCAATTCCATCTCAAATTTATGTTTCCCCTTCTTTATCCTTGTTGGCACTGAAGCTAAATTTGCTAAAATCATAAGAGTTGATGAGAACATGTGATAGATAACTTTATATGATCCCTATTTATCTCATAGAGAGGATGAGGAATTTAGTTCAATTATTGATGGGTAAGTGGATGTTAGTTGAAGAGGAAACCCAATATGCTATTAATTATGAGTTGTATGAAATGAGATTTTGTATCCAATAGTGGATAGATACACTAGAGATGTGGGAGAATCAAGAGACCCAATCTAAGCAACTTAAACCATCATATCCTATTCGTAATCCTCATTCTTTAACTCTAAGTCTTCCTTAAAATACACCCATCCCTCCTCAAGAAGGTAAAATCTCATCATCTTGGAGGCCTTCTTGGACTATGATTCCTAATTATACTATGCCAACTCTTGTGGAAGAATCTAAACCTAGATAAGAGGTGATGAGAGCATGGGATAGATAACTTTATGTGATCCCTATTTATCTCATAGAGAGGATGAGGAATTTAGTTCAATTCTTGATGGGTACGTGGATGTTAGCTGAAGATGAAACCCAATATGATTTCAATTATGAGTTGTATGAAATGATATTTTGTATCCAATGGTGGATAGATAGATTAGAGATGTGGGAGAATCAAGAGACCCAATTTAAGAAACCTAAACCATCATCTCCTATTCCTAATCCTCATCCTTTAACTCCAAGTCTTCCTTAAAATACACCTATCCCTCCTTAAGAAGGTAAGATCTCATCATCTTGGAGGCCTTCTTGGACTATGATTCCTAATTATACTATGCCAACTCTTTTGGAAGAATCTAAACCTATTCAAAAATCTGCCCCCATCCCCAAGCCTATTCATGAGCCATATACCATACCTAATACTCCCTCTCTAACCCATGAACCTATTCATCACCCTCCCACCATCTCCCTCATCAAAGAAGAACCTATAGTATGAGAATTAAGTGAAGAGGATCAATTCATAATTTCAATTAAAGAAGATGTATTGAGTGTCGATGATGGATAGTTCACTATTGGTACTCCCCTTAGTGAAGATAAACACAAAATAGTCTTCTTGAGTGAAGAAAGAGATGGTCTAAATTAGGTTATAGTTTCCAATGAAGAGATTGATCAAGACATGAAAAAGGAAGATATTGAGAAGAGAGCACCTCTAAAAGAGCAAAATTAGATCATTGATGAAGATTGTAAGTATCTTATTGAGCAAACATGACTTGAAGGACACCATCAAGAGTCTCAAGTCTATGATGGGGTCAACTATGATGACTATGACACTCTTGAAGATGATCACGAGATTAAATTAAAAAAACCAATAGGGGATGAAATAGATGCTAACTCCATAGACCAAGATGATATGTGGTAGAATTTCAAGGAGATATGTGATGATTTTGAGGATTTTCAAGGGCCTACACCTCCCACTAACTAGTTTGAAGATGCCTTGCCTATTTAAGGATAATCTGATAGCCTCTAAAGTACCATGATTAAGGTTGCTCCTATAAAAAAGAGAAATGAAAATCCATTTTCAAAGAAGAGACTCTTAGAGATGGCCTTGATGGTGTGTTTTAAGAATATTATATCCCATCTAAGCTTGTTGATGTTGTAGCTAGCCTTGGAGTTGAAGAATCTTTAAGTAAGAAAGTTGAGGTTGACAAAGTGCATAATGGCCAAGAAAATGAACCTAAATAAGTTACCTTGCAACCTCATGACTGCATAGAAATACTTGAAATTCTTGACAACCATATGGTTCTTGAGGAAAAAGAGGAAAGTACTCTATTAGTTGATCTTATTCATGTTGATCAACGAGAAGATGACAAACATGATTGGAAAAAGTATAATGAACTCCTTAAAGATATTTAAGGTATTTATAAGGGTATGTTGCCTATTAAATATCATGTTTATAAGGAGATTGAACAATATATGTTCATTGAGGATAAGGATGAAGCTTGGAATGAGCATGCAAGGCTCCTTGATGAGCTTGTAGCAACTAGTAAGAAGTCTGATGTCATTCAAGATGTCATCAAGGTTAAAGAAGCATGCTCAGATAAAGCATCACTGGATAAAGTTTTAGTTAAGGAACATCATGAGAGGGATTTTGAAGAAAAATATGAGTTAAAATTTATAGGTGACATGTTTGCAATTGTTATTTCAATTGAGAACATGCAAAGAAGAGTGGCATTCATCAATAAGATGAAGACAAAAAGAATAAGGATCAAGAGGCAACGTGTTTCATGTCATCCTTCATATCATAGATCAATAAAGTATACAAGATTCCCATTTGATATAGGATGAAGAGATTATTTTTAGGTTAGTTGTATATAGTTAGTTTACTTATGTTGTTGTTGTGTTTCCTAAATGCTTAAATAACACGTGTGAGTATTGTTGCTTTATTTTGTGTCTTATTGTCTTTGTTTGTGTGTGTTCTGAAGGTCAAATAAATTTTCTATGTCAGGGTCAAGGTCTGGTCAATTTTTAAATTGAGTTCAAGTGACTCCATCACCTAATGGAAGGACAAGGCTACTAGTCCATTTAGCATTGTAGGCATGCTACCCCTGTGAATCACCAAATTGTTGACTAAATTTTGACCTAAAACCAAAATTGGTCACCCACTCTAGATTGAAAATTTCATAAGGTTGCCATGTGATCTTGTCATGCCTTATATGTTCCATAAAAGTCTTCATAAAACCTTATTAGCATTGTTTAAGGTAATTTTGGAGAAGTTAAGTTAATGTCTTGTTTTAGTCATATAGTGGTCTAGACATGTCATAGAGAGGCAGGGCTTGGTCAACTAGTGTCATAGGTTTATAAAAGTTTCCCAAAGTCATTTCACCTATTAATAATTTTATAATAACATTTCATAATGTTTTGGAGTGTTTAAGGTTTATTTGTAAACTTGAACGTGGTAAAAATAAAGGAAAAAGAGATTTTTGGCTCACTTAAAAGTATGTAAAATATCCCCAAGTGGGAAATCCATAAAATACACCTTCCAAGGACCTTTGAGTAGTTACACAATTTTCACACCTCTCAAAAATTTATACAAAGGTTAGAATCTTGAGTTTCAATGCCAAAAAAAAGAGTTGAGAGACTTGTACAAACTTGTTGAAGTCATTTGATAGTAAAAACATTAAATAGGTGTCCTTTGAGCTTATGTAAATCACATATAATCATGGGAAGAAGTTATAGGTTCAATAGTTTCATAAATCTCTCTCTCTCTCCTCCATCACTCCATTCATAAGCTCATGAAGGCCATTTTTAACTACATGGTACAAGCCATATAGGTAGAGTTGGGGGATAATATTTTATCCAATGTTTTGGACCCCTATGGGATTAAAAAATTTGGCATTGGTAATTATATTTATCTCCTTGGTTTTATGAACAATTTCTAAGGGTTTAGACTACTTTTTGAAGACTCAAATCCCCACAAGTTGAGTTTTGTGAAATTATAATGTAAGTGTGAAATCTATAGCTACATGAAACCAATTGGAAAGATTTATAATAGGTATTTAAATGTATCATATGCCTTCATCTACGAATTTGGCATGTGTGTGGTCTTTTGGCAAGAAAAGCTTCTATTATGCATAGTTTACAAGTGCCTATCAATATTTCTATTTTTCAAAGTTATCTAAATGGTCTAATTCATATAATTGATCCTTAATTATCTTTTAACATATAATAAATCCATTCATATCCATTTTATGATCTAAAAATTTCATATTAGTAGCAAAATGGTCACATTTTCATTCACCTTGTGGACTGTGTTCTAGTGTGCCTACATAACAAGTTGAGGTGAGTGGGTTTGAATATGTATTTTATAGGATATTTAGAGTTTTGTTTTCCTAATAAAGGTTTTGATACAAATAATAAATTATCTTTTAGTCCTAATATCCATGTTTGCACTCTTCAACTTCTAAACACAGGGTTGCAAACCTGCATATCTGCAAGCTTGTAGGTCTACAACTTCAAGAGAAAATCATGGTGTCAATGTTTAAGTCTATATACCTAGACATGAAATCACTATGATGGTTTCAATTTTATGTCATAGACAAATTAATCTTTCAAAGTACCTAAAGTCAAAGAAATTCAAAGATAAGACAAATAAGCCTAATGCACATATAGGACTCTGTAGGGAGAAAGTGAAGTCAAAGGATAAAAAATGATTTAAAAATGCTAATGGACTTGAGGGTAGTGATAAAGTGACCAAAATAATTTTGGTTAATATAGTTTTCAATGTGAGTTAAAAGAGATGGGCTCAACCCTCATACCTTCAAATCCTTTAAATGACCACCTACATCCATCCATTGAGAAGTCTATCTTAAAATAGTGATGATTGATGGAAGTAAAAAGTTTCAGAGCTTTGAATAAGGTAATTATCTAGTAAATAGCATAGCAATATTTTAATGAGTTTAAGTATTGTAATTATGGCTCCAAAAATGCCAAGTTGGTAGACCAATCCCAAGTAAATATACAATGGTAGATGGTCACTTGTAAGTTTGCTTAAGTGACAAAGGGCTTTTCTAAAACTTGATATAGTGGTTTATGAGCATGACGATAGAGGTAAAAAGAACTAGACAATTCCTTGGTTAGATGGAGGTCAAAAATAAGTATGCCCAATGAGATTGAACTAAATAGGATTTTACCCCTACCTACATAGTTACAGAGATGTCTTTAGGCCTACCTGTAGTATCAAGAGAGAACTATTTGTTTTTAAATGAGAAAGGAAGTCTAAAGTATGAGAGAGGGAAAATTAAGGAATGTTTATTTATGTTTAAAAATAGTAAAGGCTCATTTATCTTTGAGACCTAATAGCCAAACTTGAAAACTCTACCTACTCAGCTAATTACATACATAGGTCTACCTACTCATGGAAATTTGTTGTTTGAGAGATTCAATTTATTGTATAAGTATTGAAGGAGAGTAGGGTAGTTTAATATGATTGTATGGTGATGGCATTGTTCCATAAAAATCCTTAGACTCAATATTGAAGAGATCATAATGACAGTCAGACCCTATTTAGTAATACACATGCCTAATTGCATAGGTAAACCTACAAGGCAATTAGTTGAGGAGATGACTAGTTAAGTGAGAGATTTGGAGACCCTAAAAATATTATTATAATTTTACACACACATTATATGAGTATATAGACCTCCAATATTGAATAAATGAGATCATATATAGCCATAAGGGTTCCTTGCTTTGCTTTGCTCATAAACCCTAGGGCTAAGCAAATGAAGTTGCAGGGGATCTAATGGAGATATAAGGGTTGTAAAACCATAGGTACAAGTTAATGAGGTTTTCATTGACCTCTCTAAAGTGATCAGATTCATAACAAACCTTAGGATGCTACACATAAACCTTAATTTTCTCTCAACCCTCACAAATGTAGCATGCCAACCCAAAAAATTGTCTTCTTTTGCTTGGTATGGTACAAAAATGTTGTATGGGACCTTCAGATCCTAGTGGAATTTATCTACCTTGGTGTACTTATATTTTCTAGAATTGGCTTGTTGATTCATGCCTTAATCTTTATGAACAATCCTTAATACCTTGAGGCACTTTTAGGCTGCCAAGGAAAGCTAGAATGACCTGATGAGAGAAAAATGAAGTTATATGCCTCTAGATGGATTTTATAAACTCTTAAATAAAATGAATCATGTCTAATAATCCCTTGATCATCATCCCATGCCTTTGATTTGTACTTGTAGGTATAAAATTATAGATAATAGGTAAGAAAGGATTATTTTTAGCTACTTAATAGGTTGATACAATGTGTTAGAACTCCAAAATTAACCTGGAGAATGGGTAGGAGTAAATATGATTGAATCACATTTTGATTTGGGGTTTGGCTCATGTTGGAATCTTGTAGAGTTAATTTTTAGTCTCTAGGTACGGAGGGCTAATTAAGACCTAGTTAGGAGAGAGAAAAGTAGAAAAAGGATATCTCCACTCACTTTATAATCCTAAAAATGAACATGAAGTTATAAGGATTTACTAGGTCTTAGAATATTCCTCCATTTTCTCATTACCATCCATAAAACTCTCTACACAAATAGGTTTGCATGATTATAGGGCTATAAAAAATGAGGCTTTGATAGAAAACAAATTCTTAGGGCTAGTTTGAGACTTCTATATGGATTGTTTAAAGTCTATTGTAATTTTAATATTCCATCCATGAAGATAGGATGAGTTGAAAATATGAATTCAAGTTTTGACACTTGTATGAAATATTGGCCTAGAGAGATAAAGAGTCTTCTAGACACCTAACAAGAAAAGGAAGTGATGTGTCAAAGAGACTCTGAATGAGTAAGTTGAGAGGTGTCAATAATATGACAAATTTTTAAGATAACATGATCTAACCATCAATAAGGGCACTTGTCCTTTAACATGCCAAATTAAAGGGTAGTTTTGGAGAGATAGTCAAGGTGTTAAAAAAAATTCTTAAAGGGTAGTTTTGTAGAGATAGTCAAGGTGTTAAAAAAACATTCTAACTCCTATGCCACTTGGAGTAAGAAAGCATCTTCAGAGGAGATACACATGGAATTTAGGACCTATTGAGGTAGTTTCATAACTCCTCTCTTCATTGTAACTCATGAGACACTTGTCAACTATCTCTCTCCTACACCCTTATTTTCTTCTCTCTAACTTTATCTATATATTGAACCTTAATTATCTAAGTTTGAATCATCCACCTAATTATGGATAATCCCTACTTATTTTCATCCTTTTATCAATGAATAATAACCTATTTTTACCTTCTCCATGGACTATTTCAATGTGCATGTTTGACTAGTTGATCTTGCTAAGTGATAGATTCACTTCCTTGACATGTTGTCTTTATTAGCATTCATATTCAATTTTCAAGGTATTTTTTCAAGTCTATTGAAGTTTTTAAATGAAGTGTGTATGATTTTATTGAGTTTTCTCTTCACTAGCATCATGTCATGACCTATTGTTTAGTCCTCCTAGTTTAATCTTGCTTCACAAATCTCCAGGAAAAATACTAATCTAGAGAGGCAGATTTGGATTAGTGTCATGTGTAGGGTAAGCTCTTATTTAAAGTGTAATTTTTTTTTGTTGGTAGTGATAATTTTATATTTGGTGCATCACCTCATTAGGTTAGGTTTATTTCATGTTTTCTCTATCCCTTTTTATCTCAACAAGTTAGTAGCATAGGTGATGGGCTTAAATAGACATAGCAAGGGAGCTATCCTTTTAATCTAGAGGTTTACCCCTACTATAGACAACCCACGGGTCTATGGGTAATCCCATTGTTTCACTCAATTGGAGTAGGCTTGAACTACCTCTCCAAGAGTGCAAAATTTAATGACAACATAAACACACCAATATAACACCACAAAATCATGTTGAATTAATACTAAAATTATAAGGAGAACATCATCATAGCAATTTACCTCCAACCATAAAGCTAATTTGGTTCCCCCTACATTCCTCCCATAACTAAAGAGTGGCCTTAACCTTCATGAAAAAGGTATATATGGAAATTAATGTCATGAAAAGGTATATATGTATAAAAATCCCTAAATGCATGCAACTTAATGAGATGTAATGCAATAAATAAAGGTAAACTATAACCAAAATTATTACCTTATTAAATAAAGGTAAACTAAATATATAAATGCTTATATCTATAAGACTATGGATTATAAAAAGTGACCCCTAATGTATCTTGGCTTATAATTAGGAATGTTTTGTAACCTCATTCATTTGGGTCAAGCTTCATATCCCCATAAAAGAACCCTTACCCATTTCTTAACAAATACTTGTGAATACTAAACTAATTCCATTATCCTTTTTAATCCCACATTCTTATGTTCACTATACATTAATATTAGCTACCATTCCTTCTCATCTAACTTAATATAACATTGGTAAGCATTTTATCTTGATAAAATGTGTGTCTTAGCA
Source organism: Torreya grandis (assembly GCA_037957365.1). Lineage (NCBI taxonomy): Eukaryota > Viridiplantae > Streptophyta > Pinopsida > Cupressales > Taxaceae > Torreya > Torreya grandis. Next base: position 1,247,582 of record JARHVA010001236.1, on the reverse strand, counting down.
CATGAATAATCTTCAATAATTACATGAGTGATAATTAAATACATCAATATATCAGACCATTGTATAAATCATTATTACTCCTCACTTCATTGAGGATTATTAAATCAAGCAAATAAACAAGAATCTAATAAATATCCAAATTTAGGGTTTACTATTTTTAATGTGTAACTTGAATGGTAAAATATTATTTTTTTAAATTAATATTTGATAAAAAATCCTAACCATTGATTAAAATAACATGTAGTACAACCTTCCTAGGATTACTAAAATAGTGAAAACTATATGTAAATTAACAAAAAAGTCACAATATACAATCATAAGAGATCATAAGTCTTAATTCACCAAAAATGCAAATGGAAAAAATTTATATTAAAAGCTTAATAATATAAAATGATCTTAAATCACACAAATTCTCTATGTAGGTCAAAATCATATTATACCAATGTGCATATAATCCACATATGCTTGTGAGGTTTCTAAAACTAATTCAAGGTTTAAATTTTCCTAGGTTGCCTTAATTTCCCAATGTTTAAATTTCTCAAGTATCAACCTCCTAATTCAACAATATAATAATAAGTCATACTAACTTTAATGTCTTAAAACATTATATATCTTATGAATATCAAGGCATTGATTTTAAATGAAGTCCCAAAAATAACTCTATCAATGTATTCAATAAAATTTAATACAAAATATCAATGTACTCCTAATAAACTCAAAATATCAACTATAATCCAATAATAAGTCTTAAAGTAACAATTAAAAAATGGTATATGATTATTATATATAATTATCAAAAATCATGATAAAAATATAAATAATTCAAGGATTGGTTATATTTCAATGAATATATAAAGGATCCTTATTTTCTATAGTTGACAAATTTTGAAAGTTTAATAAAATCACAACTAAAAAAAATAACATTATTATCTTTTGATGAGAGTAATGACTATTATAGAGTAAATATCTAAAATTTAAATTTAAAATTGGTATAAATATCTCTAATTTAAATTTCTAAAAAAATTAATATTTCTAGTAACTTGCCATAATATTTTGAGAATAGCTCAATCTCATTCATAATGATTTTATAGATCATCTAAAATAAGACAGTCTAATGTGAATCTCAATAATTATAATGATTTTGAGACAAAAATAAATAAGATCTATTTTATTTTAAGACTTAATGAAGCTAAATTACATAGATTCAAACTAAATTTGATGACTTCAATTAAAATTCAAGGTTAATGTAAGACAATTTTACTTAGACCCAAACAAACACATAAATCTCAAATGGCTTGTAACTTAAAGATCACCAAACACAATCTCATAAATTAAATATGTTGCTTGTAATTATTTATAAGCATATAAATAAAATAGGGCTCATAAGCAACTTAATTACATTTTGATATAATTCACATGCACATCTAATATAGTTGCATATTTTTTCTCACTACTCTATTGATGCATGATTAATAATAATTTACCTTTTAATTAATTCTAAGCCCTTAATAAAAAATTTCATAATTACTATGTTTATTATTTCTCTAAAAAAATAGGATTTTCCTTCACTTTTATTACATCCCTCCATTTTACTTTGATGAATTTAATTATTTACCAAATCCTATTTTATTTTGCATAAGGATATGTGCTTGACTTAGCCAAAAGACCATCTCATTTTATTATGTAACATGGATCCATTTTTCCATGTTCCTTTCCTAAATAATCAATGTCAAACTCTCCTTCTCAACTCAATCTTCCTATTCACATGAAAGATACCCTAAACACAAACACTTACATCCATTTAAAAATGTAGAGAATTAGATTTTTTACCAAAAAAAATGGTCTTCAATCCCTCTCATTAACCTCCTTTCATTCCCTATTTTCATTTAAGGCACTTGATAAGAGTTTATTTACATTGAAATCTTAGGGATATAATACCACATTGACTAGGAGAACTCTAAGGTTTATCCCATAGATAGAAAACTATTTTATACTGTTATGAAGGAAGAAATAGATACATTTCCCCTTGAACCCCATTGCATAAGAGGTGGTGTAAATGATGAGATGGGATATTATGAAAAATATTTCTCACAAAACAATATAATAAAAGGATAACCTCATTTTATTTTATTATTTTATTTTTAAATATTCTAACCATGGAGTCTTCACACATGGGTAATGATCAATACTCTCACTAAAGGTAGAACACAGAATAAAAATATGTTAAGATTCAAAATGAAAAATAAGATAATATATCCAATCTCTAAAAAACTAAAACAACTCTTGAGTTGATCATGAAACTTTATTTGAAGAGAGTTTTCACAATTGTTTAGTGACAATTGTCACAAGCTACAATAGACAACTAAAGTACAACATAACACAAATTTCATCATAAAAGACAAACAAATTACTCTTTCCCAAATGTTAACAATAAATTAAGTGTCTCATTTAAATGTAATGTAAATCAAGGTTCATAAATAAAAATAAGAACCCTTACCTATCCCAAATGGTCTACTAGGCCAAAAACTTAAGATCATAGTCAAATGTATTCTAATTAATGTATGCATCTTCTCTCTCATCCATCAATATTTTTCATATAATCTCATCTCCTAAATGATACTATCCCTCCACACAGATTAACTTATTCTACTTCCAACTCATCACAACCAACAAGGATTTAACTAAATAAAGATATAAAATCACATGATATAGCATAGCTAGTGATCAAAACCTATCAAATCCTAATGGAAACATTATAATTCAAGTTTAAATATATAATTAATGTAAGCAAAAAAAATCATCATTCTCTGATCTATAACAATTAAAAAATAATATAATGACAATTATTTCTCATAATTTGTATAATATTAATTAAAATAAACAAAGAAGGTAAAAAATTTATGATTCATTAGCATTCTTAATGCAATACATTAACTAATCATATGTTTTAGATTAAGGTAAAATCAGGTTTTGATGGGACCCCAAAACCCAAGTACAAAGAAAGAAAGATAAAGCCTCAACGACCACAGGCAGAACCTAAAAAACTAATACAGAGAAGTAGCAAAAATAGGTTTTAAATGGACCTGAAACCACCAGAGAGACATCTGATCAAAACCCAGATTTAACAAAGATCTGGCTGTACCATAGACAGAAGATTACAAAAAGAAACTAGAGAATAGTACCAGTAAACATAACCAACAAGAAGAACTAGACTATTCTTCTAATTCCAAAATCATTTTCACTGTTTCTTTACCTTTCACAACAGTTGTGTCCTGAGTAGTAGTTGCTGCCAACTTGGCTCCCTCTTGTGTAGCCTTCCTTCTAGAGCTTTGTCTCATCCTTTTGCTCAGCCCCTCCAAGGATTTGGTCTCCTCGTTTACTCTTTTTCCAATATTGATAGCTACAGCACAAATATTGGACGTTACTTCCTCCATTTTTGTTTTGTTCTCCTTAATGAGTTCCCGAAGGTTATTCTCATAATCTTTGAGCTTGACGGGGATATCTCTTATCTATTTTTCCATGATGTTAATTTTGTTCCATGAAGCTTTCTGGTTATCTTCCATAATTTCCACTTTCCTTTTGAGATCCTTAATCTCCTTACACATCCAAGAATCAAATTGGAGAGAAGCCTCTGCTTTGTAATTAACCCAACTCATAGGTGTGTGCATACCATCATTCTGCCCCTTCTCTCTCCATTCCTCAGAATTCTTATTGGGATTGTTCCCACCTTCTTCAAAGTGATCCTCACGACCCCTTTGATACTATTCTTTGGTTCCAATTTCAATTTCCATGTCCATTTCTTGATTGTCATCCTGAACTGTATTTTCCTTTTCATTTCTTGAAACTGGGTCCTCAACCGGGCCATCCTAGACAATATCTTCCTCTGACATTTTCTGATTTTCCTCAATTTCTTCTTTACTATTTTCAGATTCCTCCTCTTTGCTGACTCCTTCTTTCTCATTCTTCTCTTGACATTCTTCGTCCTCATTTGAATTTGTATTCCAGCTTTCAGTTCCTTCTTCCACCAAATTTTCCTCCCTAGGTTTATCAATTCTCTCTCGCTCTGTATCTTCTTCTACATTCTGATTATTGGCACTAGGGAACTTGATTTTGTCTTTCCCTTTTACAATATCACTCTTTCTGCTCCCAGACTCCTAATTTTTCCCTTGGTTAGGGTTCTTAACCATAGCTTTATTCTTGCAGTAGCCTTCGATTAACAGAATTAGGCCTTCATGCAGGATAGGATGCATTTCCTTCTTCCTGTGAGCAAATAAACTTTAGACCAAAGAATAGCGCAAGTAAAAGGGAAAAGACAGCCTTACCTTGTGCCTAAAATGATTAAGGAAGACAAAGTGGAATTTATGCACTCTCTTGCTCCTTCCATCTAGGATGAAATACTCCCTTATATAGCATAAGACATCCCTTCATATCCCCTTAATCTGTTCCAGTTCATATAAATCTCCATTTTTGACCAGCTTCTGCTCTTCCACATCCATCTTGGGGAACTTATAAAAGGCCTCATTTGAAATGCTTGTCTACTTGGAGAATTTAAGTCCATCTATAGGTAACCCTGTAACCTCTGCTATAAAATCCTTTGTAAGGTTCACTATTATACCATGCAATGTAACCCTTTCATCAATCCAATTTTTGAAAAAGGCCGTAGTGATATGCAGTTTTGACCCATGGAGCTTTTCCATATAGTTCATGACTTTTCCTTTCTGTAGGATTCTCTAGACATCTTATTTCTCTCTCCATTCGTCATAGTTTTTGGGCTCCTATTTCCTTGGTTCTCCCTTCCTTTCACGAGCCATACTCATTTCCTTGGAAACCCAGTCGCTGTGAACTTTACAATGATCCCACCTGCTGCCAGTTTGATTTGAGAGTCTGCTATGTTTGGGCACGTTCAGGGTCCTTAAGAGCCTTCCACTTTCAAGAGCCTTCCTCTTTAATGATTGAAGACCTTTCCCCACGAAACCACTTCTCTAGCTCATTATGTTACTATAACAATCTAATCGTTCCTTCCTTTGCATGAGTTGTATCATGAAGAATGAGCGCCCTCAGTTCCACCTTCTTTTCTAATGTTTCTTGCCACCTCATTTTTTGACCTATCTGGACTGCGCAGTTTGCTAACCTGCAACTCTATTGGCTTTGCGATAGGTGTGGGTTATAGTCACTTTATCAAAAAAATTTATTAAGGTTTTCATCTCCATTACCATAGCCTCTATAGTCCAAGACACAATATTTTTATTGTTAAGAATATTTATGATGTTCAGTGAGTCCCTTTCAAGCCACAATTTGGGATATCCTGAATCCACAGCTATTTTGATGGTCTGAAGGGTGGCAGTAGCTTTGGCAATGTGACAATTTGATTTACCAATGGGGATTGCAACAGCATCAATAACCTTTCCCGTGTGGTTTCTCAAGACACCACCACAACCTGCATTCCCTGGATTCCCTTTAGCAGCTCCATCAAAGTTTCCTTTAATCCACCCTTGAGGAGGAGCATTCCATGTAACTTCTAGTCTGGGATTATCAGGTTTACCTTTAGAATTTTCCATACTTAAGGGCTCATCCACTTAGAAGGTTGAGCTTGGATTCTTTTGTGATAAAAAATTCTCCTTAATAGCTCTAATGATGTTTTGTCCTATCACCCATCTAGGAAGCTCTTTATTTCTAAAGATTCGGTTATTTCTTTCCTTCCATATTCCCCACCAAATATGGGGAAGAGTAAGTTTCCATAAAAAAATTGCTTCAAAATTCTTGGAGGGGTAGTACCAACTTTTAAGAGATAATTCCACATTTTTATGATGGATCCATGCAATACCCCACATATTGAAATTTTCTTTCTAGACTAGCTGTGTGTAAGAACAGTTTACAAACAAATGATCTCTATCTTCAAGACCCTTCTTACAAAGGATACACCTGTTCACAATATATATTCCTCTTTTCTATAAATTGTCCAAAGTTAAGATTTTGTTTTGGAGAAGGGTCCAGAAAAAGATTTTGATTTTAGGGATGAGCCCCTTGATCCAGGCCTTCGTACACAGCAGTTTGTTTCCATTTCCCTTTGAAGTGAAAATGGAAGAAACTTTAAACTATCCTCTTGACTCATTGTGCCAAACAATCTTATCTTCAAGATTAGGGTATAGAGATATTGCATTTAGGGATATTTGAATATCCTTGAAATCTTGATCATAGTCAGTTAGGTTCACCCAGGAGTTGTTCTGCCAGTATTGGTTAACCATTATTCCCACTCTTTGCTTGCATCGGTTTATAACATCTTTATCTTGGATTTCATCTTGCAAAGGTTTTCCTTTTAACCAAATATCTTCCCAAAATTTTACCTTATTACCATTGCCAATTTTCCAGGAACTTCCTTCTTCTAAAACCTATTTAGTCCCCTGGACTGCCCCCATATGGCTGAAGGATGGGAAATGTCTAGATTAGAAAAGAATTCAGGGAGTGACTTTGCCTTAAATAAGTATTTGTGCTTCCATATTTTGCACCATTCTTTATTTTCCTGATAAACCCTCCAACCCTGCTTAGCTAAGAGAGCTGTGTTCATACTTCTAATTTTCCTTATTCCTAGTCCACCTTCCCTGACAGGTTTATAGATGTTATCCCATGCTATTAAAGGCATTCTTCTTTTCTCCTCAGTCTCTGACCAAAGAAATTTTCTCTGAATTTTTTCAATAGCTTCAGCAAATTTAGTAGGGATTTTGAAAAGACTCAAAGCATACGTGGGTATGCTTTGTAGACTTGCTTTAAGGAGGGTGAGCTTTCCATCTTGGCTTAGAAAACTACCTTTCCATCCTGCTAATTTCTTACTAAATTTGTTAATTAGTCTTTCCCAGAAAGCTTCAAGAACTTTCATCCCAAAAGGGAGACCAAGGTAAGAGGAAGGAAAAGATCCTATGGAGCATTCAAGGATTTTTGCTATTTTGTTTTGTCTGTGACTTGGGGTATTAGTAAAGAATACTACACTTTTGTTCAAGTTTATCAGTTGTCCAGAGGCAAAGGAATATAAATTTATTGCTTCCTTTAAAATTCTAGCTTTTATGACTTTAGATTTCCCCATGAAGATGGTGTCGTCAACAAATTGACCATGGGAACATATTAAAGGATGTGAAGAGGGTTTCAGGCCCTTAAATAAACCTTTAAAAACTAATTCCCCTAAGTATCACCCCATACTGTCAGCCATAATTATAAATAGAATAGGGGAAATAGGATCCCCCTGTCTTAATCCCCTTGACGGATTGAAAAAATGAGACAAACTCCCATTTACCAACACAGCAATAGAAGTAGTAGATATCAACTGCTTTATCATATCAACCACTCTTTGTTCAAAGCCAAAGGCAATAAGGCTATTAGAAAGGAATAATCATATGTTAACATATTAATTTTATTGTAATAATTACATCTAAAAATTTAGTATTGGGAAAACATGATGTGGCATATTTTCCCCTTGAAATAGACATTATCTTTATAACTTAAAAATTAGCTCCAAAATAAAATGACAATAAAATTCTTAAAAATTTAATTTTAGTCTTTCAAAATTTAATACATATTCAAAAACATAATATAAGTATACCTTATAAAAACTTGGCCCACTTTTACTAAATGACCTTGTATAAAAGAGAACACAAGGAAATTAATCTCATCTTTATATATAAAATCTGACAACTTGATTTTTCAACCCAATAACCATACTTATTAGCTTCCAAGAAAGAGAATGATTAGGTTATCCTATCAATTTAATCATAATATAAATTTTCTAAGAAAGGTATACATGTGCACATGTTTATGAATATGAGAACCCACCAACATAAACATCTTACACTATTAATTCTTTCAAAATAACAAATAAGCCTTAATCAAACTAGAATTAAACCAATGGGAATGTTCCCTATATAGTGTTTTATCAAAATTTTGTAATGTGATTATTAAATATAATTCAAATAAATTTAATATAATAAAATTCTATAAAATTAATTTTAGATAGAAAAATAAAAATAAAATACTAAATTCAAAAAAGTGAAATCAAGTAAAGGGAGACTAACTATGAATAAAAGGGAATACTTAGTTTTTACTATATGATATTTGACTGTGTGAAACTAACATATAAATGTAACTAACATACATTAATTGATCTTAAAAGTAAAAAAATACTAAAACTCAAAAATATGAAGGACATAATAATCCAACTTGGGATAGGATCAACTGCCATTAATTTTTTGAGTTGGTCGATCTTGTCCTCTACCAAAAATAAGGAAACTCAGGTCATAATCATTTAAGATAGTTAAATCAAATATTTTTTTATGGAGTTGATCTTTGAATGTATGTGGAATACATTTAAATGGATTATTTAAAGATGAAACCCTAATAGGTCTTGCAATGATTTAAAACAAGTAAATAGAAAAGGGGGAGGGTAATGATTTGAGATGACCCTAATCACCCCCATGATGACTAAACATCTCCTAGTAAAATAAGACTTTAAAGAATAAAACCAAGACCATGTAGTTCTCCCACTTGAGTGCTTTGTGAAATTGTGTTCTTTTCATTATATGCATGCGTCTATATATGGTTTGAGTAATTGATCAAGTTTTGCATTAGATTAGATAAAATGGGGTTTAGACTTGGCTAAGGACTACTTCAAATAATTAGAATTAGAATTGAAAAGAATAGAGAAACTACACTCAATATGTAGTAGTATAATTTTGCTTCTATATTGAAAATTCCAAGCTGTAGAATATGCGACTTGATTGTGTATTTATAACAATACAAAATGTAAAACCCTCGTATTACCTTTCTAAAACATGAAACAAACTATAAAGGAGGGTCAAATTTTAAAAATGATCGTTAAAAAGGCTAAGGATAAAGACATCATATATGGGATAAGTACATTTTCCACTATTGTCTCCGATTGGATATTTTTGTCCTTAATGGAAGCTTGTGACTTTTTTGTCCAGGGATGTTCATACAAATGCTTAGAGGTTTTTTTAGCAATTGAAAATTTTATATACGTCTCAAAGATAAATTTGAAAAATAAATAAGTCCATATATGATCTTAGGATAGAGTGAGGTTTTAAAATAGGTCAAAATTAAGTGTTCAAGACAATTAAAGTGAAATAGGGTTAAAACTGATATTATTAAGTACATGACCAAACTAAATCACTATAATTTCCCCTCTTTAGTCTAGAAATGTATTCACTAGAGTAAATGAAAGATATATTTGAGTATATAAAACACACTTTGCCTTTGGGATAAGCTCCAAATAATTCAAGGTGTTCCATATAAAATCATGGATTGATGTAAAAGTAGTTAGTGCTCATGTGTGAAACTACAAATTTGAAATGAAAATTGAATTTTAAATTATTGAAAATATAAATAAATAAGTATACTTGTATGTGTGAAACCAATAATATTTTTGTAACTTTTCTTGAAGATGATACTTCCTTGAAGTATTTGAGAAGTTATTTCCTTAGTTGAACCAATGTATAATTTGAGGGTGATCAAGCCATAAATTGAATTGAAATTGTATAGAAAATAAAACTCATTGAGGGCTGTAAAAAACTCAATTTATATTATTGATATTTTTAAACCCAATATGTGAAACTTGTTAGAATCCAAAATGGAGTCACATAAAATAATGCTAAAATGCACTAAACCTCTAATTTATGCATTATGTAAACTGAATCAACCGTAATAGATAGATTATAGATTCAATTATCACTTTGTTCTTTAGTTATTGAATGCATGATCAAAAGATAATAGACAACATCCATGCTACTACCATGTCCTTCCTTAGATAGTAAATAGTATTTAAAATCATGGCATGAATCTATATCATGCCCCTTAAATATTTAAAAATAACACAATATGTATGAATCTGCATCATGCCCCCACTGATAAATATATAATCTATAGTTGTATCTAGATGTAATTTTGTAAATCTTGTGCATAAATCTATATCATGCACTAAAAAAAGTATGAATTTTTACTTTTTTATTTTAATGTGAGTTAATATGCATGGCATATGCCTCAATAATCTATAACAATGATTGAATTTTAAAAATTTTGAAACTTTTAAAATTGTGTTTTGTGATGAAAACTAATTTTTGCTCTAAAAAGGTTTATTTAATTTATTAAAATCCCTTTAAAATTCATCCCTTTTGAGTTGAGGTCATTTTATCCTAAAATTCACTAGTATTAAAATAAAATTTAACTATATCATGCATACTAATATGTAATCATTGATTAATGTAGCATATTTTAATATTATTTCAACATATTTATATATGCACCATTCAAATCATGTATATGAGGCAAATCATGTATGAATGTATGAATGAATATCATAGTACTATATTGTGAAATTAGAATCTTATGTGTTAGTTAAATAATGATATAAATCATGGCACTCATCAAACTTAACTAGGGCATAAGCATAACAATCACAAAGTCATACAATAAGACCAAAGGCCACATACAAGGGAAATGTTCAAATGTCACATAAGTAAACATTTCACATAGAAGTCCAAGGACCCCACACATAAGACATGAATAATGTCTCAAACAAGGTACATGTTCAAATGTCACAACAAAACAAATAACCAAGGGGCGAGAACAAAGGACATGTTAAAAAATTACACATACCAAACAAGATCACATTAAGATGTTTAATAAATTTGCACACAAGGGCCCAAGGCCATACACAATATAAAAAAAAGATGTAACATACTATATATAATTAATATCATCATTGGATCTATAAATATAAATGTAATCTAAACTATATATGTGTAATGTGATCTTATCCTAGAAAATAACATATATATGTTTACAATGTAAGATAAATATGTTAACAGGGTATTTGCCAAAGTGTCTATATCTTAGTATTATAGGTTTTTTATAATGGTAAAACCTATAAATATTTTAACATGTGGAAAATATTCCCTATTTTATTAAATCTTTTGGGTAAAGTAAAATCCAACATCTTAGTCCATGTGAGATCTGTATATTGTACATAACACTCATGAATACTAATGAAATGCATTTTTGATAGAAAATAGTATGATATATACTAATCATGAGATAAGTAACATATGAAAATGATTTATAATAGATATATAATCATGATCATGTCTTTATTTTCTATTTTTATAATATTTTGAATGTTTTTTGAATTTTGCCAAAACTTTATTTTTTTTTTACTTTTGGAATTGTATATCTTAGAACAATAGAGTATAGTGATAACCAAGGGTTATAAATTATAATAAAAGAGAGATATTTTAATTATTTTTAACATGTTTATATTTTAATTATGTATTATATATGATGGTATGTCCATATTTGAGAAATATTCCCCAACTATATATGTGAATTGTAGTTATAAATCATGTGGGAGTATAATGTATGCATAGGATTGATTATACATCCTCATCTCATGAAATGTAAAATTTTATAAATATATATTATGTATGATAAATATATCACAACAATAGAAAGATATTGAATGAATAAGTACTATTTTTCATACCAAAATTAAGTGAAATATCAAAAAACTGGCAATATTAAAGCAATGTGTGCTCATATTTTTATTTTTATGTGAAACTTTACATGGGATAAGATCAAAAAAATAAGGATAATAATTTTAATTGGTTATATCAATTTCTATTTGATATTTTCATTTTCATAAAATTTAGTTTTATCAGTATGGAATGTGAAAATAGAGAGGTAATTGGAAGAGTAAGGTAGAATATATTAGTATTTTAGATTGTTTAGATCTGGAAAGTGAAAAATAAGAGGCAAGAGATCTAAAATTCATAAATAACTAAGAGATTATAATAATATTATAAAATCAAATACATGTTAAATAATTATAATAATATCATTAGGAAATGATCAATAATTTATGTATAAATATTTTTTGATTTTTAGAAATATTTGAATGATTTTTAAATTTTAAATCATTGTAAATTGTAACAAGCTAACCAATTATCCCATAAATATGAAATTAATAATAATATATAATCATCAGTATAAATATTAATTTTTTTGGATGAATTATATTATATGTGCATGAATTAAAATTAAAAAAAGCATCATGTGTTCTGAGATGAATATTTATATCACTACTCATGTAAACATGTGTAGGAGATGTAGAATTATATGAAATCCAATGATAACTATTAGGATATTGTTCCAAGTGTTTTTCCTTTTTAGGAACATGTTGATCTACATGTATTAAAAATTTAGAATGTGCTGCATATAATGGTTATTGTTGGGAAGTAGACACCTTTTTCTAATAGGTTTGTTTTTACATTAGTAGTTTTTGATATCTTTGTACCATTTCTGAATTGGTTGAGTATAAGTATTTTACTTAGGTAATAAAATTATAAATATGATTTAATATTTCATATATTTATTATTGAATTATGGTGGTGGATAGGGAGAAAGAGGTACCATAGATTGTATAAGGTACTCATATCTAATTCTTGAAATTATAATAAATTGATTTTAATGAATGCATTTTAGGCATATATGTATTTTGGAAGGTAAAACACAAATATTTTGTAATAAAGGATCCTAATATCATGTCAAAGACCCCATTTTTGGTATAACTAAAAAATGAATAGATAGTATAGTAGGAACCACCTAAAGATGCAACACAATGTGTCTTAAAATGGTTTGTTATTTCCCATTAAATATCTTGACACTTTATATATTACTTGTATATCACGTTATGTGTAGCCAAATTAAAGTATTAATTTCATTTTTCATGCATTCGCACTTGATCCATTATCATTTAACACACTATGGATGGGTTATTGATCAATATAAGCTCGTATACATCAGGTATGAAAATTAGAATCATCATCCACTATCTCTCTATGATCGAAAGAAATCAAAGGATGTGGTAGAGTAGTTTTTTAAATTGTACCAATAATTCAACCTAATGGATGATCATGTTACTTAATATGTGGATATGCATTATAGTCATGATGCACTATTGAATTATCCCTATTGCTATCATGGTTTGAAAATGGTTCACTAAAAAATATTCAACTTGGAATTTTCATTATGTGGAGGCTTAGTTTCCTTTATAGGAATGTCTAACAAAATAACATTATTTTTAATAACATCTTTAATAATTTATTTAATATTGAAACATATATTATTAGAATGGCCATTGCATGTATGGTAATTATTGACCAAATTTGACTTTTAGTCAAATTGGGTTAAACCCTACATATTTAAACTTTTAAAAGGTTCCTATATGTCTAATAGGGTCTCATGTGTGTCTAAACATCTCACCTATCCTTGATCTAGCCTTGGTTTAAGCCTAGTTTCCTTGTACTTGTCTAGTCAACCAAAGTCAACTCTAGTCAAACATAGTCAAAGGCTCAAATTATTTTATAAATGTCATAATTGGTTCATTAAAAAAATTTCAAGGTGTGATTAATTCATAAATTTGTCCTTTGATATGTTTCATATGCCAAAAGTGCCTTTTGGTCACATGTTGAGCTCATTAAATGACTTATATGGATTTTTTGAAGTAAGCATTTGTCACCAAAAAATTTTATAATGTGGATGAAGTCATAACATGTCAATAAGTTATTATAGGTATAAAATAAGTAGTTTAATTCATAAAAATAGGAGAATATTCCAAAAAGTAGGCTCTTAATGGCACTTGTACGGACATGATGATCTCACCTTTAGATGAAAACATGAGTAAAGTGTCTCTTGGTCTCCCTAAGGTCTTCTCCATGCTTTGTGTGTAGCTTCAAATTTATAAAGATCCATTTTTTCTTATTTTCCTTCTTTTTTTCCTTCACAAGCTAAGAAGATCCAACTTTGAATGCTTGGTATATTCCATAAAGATGGAGTTTAAGGGAGTGTTATTGGGAGTTGAGAGGGGTCTTAGTCAGATTCAAATCCATGGCAACAAGTTTCATGGCTCCTCTTTTATGAATCATTTTTAAGAATCCAAGCAACTTTTTATTCTCTTACATCCATGAGGGGTCTCTATTTGAGCTTATTTTTGAATATTTTTCTTTGATTTGATAGGTTTGATTGTTTCATGTGTTTCTCAGGACCTCTCCACAAGTTTTCCACTATTCACTTGGTTTTGGAGATATCAATAATTCAATAAGCCTCTCCTAGCTTATTTATGCTTGTAAACTAATTCCTTTCACATCTATAGTTATCTCAGACAAAGCTATAAAGATTTATACATAGGTATGGGTGGAAAGTACTAGTCTCCATGAGTTATGAAACAAGTTGATATCCTGGTGAACTTGACTGATTCCTTTGGTATCCCACAAAGTGTTGAGGAACCATTCTAAGGAATAAATTTGAGTTCGGTAACTTTTCCTTGAATTGAGAAACTAGATAGCCTAAATCCATGTGTGGAGGGTAAAAAATGTATTGACACCATTCTCAATGGCTTAACATGATTAAAGGACCATGATAAAACCATTTAGAGTGGCATGTTGATAGTTTGAAGAAAATATATTTCCAAAATAAAAAGGGGGACTGAGTTCAGGCTTACTTTCCTAGTTTTACAAAAATAGTGTTCCTCAAGGTTTTGTGGAGATTTCATAATGAGGGTACAAGAGCCTATGATGCATTGTAATGGAATAATCTCATAGTCTCTACATTACACAAAACCCTTGCCAAGTTTAAATTTCATATGATGAAGGAAAATACATTATTTGAGGCCTCAAACATACCCTAAAACATACTAAAATGTCTCAGTAGTGTCTACAGACCTAAGGAGAAAAATGGGTTTTTGACACCCTAAAGAAGTAGATGAGACAAACTCCCTTGAATATGATGATTCAAGGGGTGAAATGGCATCCATGGTATAAAGGATCACCATGAAAGAATGGTACTTTTTTTTTCACTCTCAAAGCTTGCTTATAATCCATACAAGTGGCCCAAATGTGCACCTACAACTGAGAGCAGACAGTGATCTAAGAGGTGAGTCTTGATGATATTATAGCTCACTCAAGGGAAGTCCAAGGTGAAGGCAATTACTAGTTAACCACCAAGACTAAAGTGAATATTCCCTATATATAACACATGATCTAAATGAGCTCATGGTGAACTATAAGTAGGCTCTTAAGGGGCAAAATATCTCAGTCAATTGAGATAAAGTAGAAAATGACTTAGATAATGGGATTTGATAGTGTTAGTTATATAAAGTGGATATAAAATGAATGACACTATAAAAATATGATATGATACCTAAAGGGGGAGTTCATTCAAGGTGTTGAAAGGCCCAACAAGCTAAAGTAACCTACAACACAGTCTTAGGAGGAAGTGTCCCAATTAAGGAAAAAGGGCATAGTTTTGAATTCTAATGGAATAAGGGGGTAAGTGAAAATTAAACCCATATGGTAACCTAAAAGAGTGTTTTAATTATTTGGTGAAAATAATGATATAATAAACAAAACCCCTATTTTTCACCTATAGGTAGGGTAACAAGGGAGGCGTCTCAGTCAAACAATGAGTGATGTGATGATTGAAGTATGAGAAGTGCATATAAGGTAAGTAAAGTGTTTGAGGTTAAAAATGGTTCTCATGTTTAAATGGATATTCTCTCCATATCATTACCAAGTAAATATTGGCCTATATACCTTTTAGAACACTAATTTTCATCTACAAGTAGAAAACACAATCAAGGTCTTGTATTAATAGTCTTGAGAGTTCATGCATTAAAGGAGGTATTAATGGATTTTATGGTACTCTTAAATATTATTATACCTTAATAAAGACTAATAATCACTAATTAAACTCTAAAATTGGTTCATAAATCATATAAAAGGATCAAACAAATAGAGACACAGTCCATAGTCTTAAACCTTGCACAGTCCCTTTTTCTAGAAAGTCTATTTTGGTTTTTTGGGAGTTGAAAGAGTAAGAGGCATGATCAAGGGATAAAAATTTGTATAGATAATCCTTGGGTGTTTGTTATACCCCTATACTACTTGTTTTTACTAATTAAATAGGTGAAATTCCCTTTATTTTGTCTCAAATAGAGGGCACTTTACCCTTGCACAAAACTTGAAACTTTGGAATAAAATTAAGGAAAGTGGACAAAAAGCCATGGAAACCTTCCAAGAAGGTTTTAGGAGATGTATTAAATCCATACAACATATAAAATCAATCTATAAGGATTGAAATCAGACAGCGTAGTCTAAGCTACAAGAGCTGTAGACAAGGTAGTTAGGCAAGGTGCAAGCCTAACATTCAAATAGGAATTCATTCCTAATTATAAATTTTGTAAAGAATTTCAATGATTTATATCATGTTCATGGAGGTATAACTAATGTGTTTAAGATATCTCAGAGGTATGGAGGGTTAGTAAAGGGTCTGAGCCACAAAATTTGTAGGTAAAGCATACTGGACCTAATATAAGGCCTAATGCCTAGAAGTGGTCCTATCATTTTTAGGGATAAATGGACATGAGATAATGTGGGACGTGTTTCTTGAAAGCTACTAGAGATGTTTGAACCTTCACTTTGTAGATGAGTTCACCAAGAAGCCATTTCTTGTCTTGAAACTACCTAAACCCTATAGAATGCATGGAAAAGACCTGAGTGGCCAAATTGAAATACTTAGAACTTAAATAAATATTTTCATGGAGAATCAAGGTGTTTATGGGTATTATTTAAGGTTTTTATGAATCCCCAAGTGGAATTAGTTTAGAAATTTAATGTGCCATTTCTTTGAACAAATGCTAAGACCTAAAACTACTAGAAAACCCTCACAAAACCCCAACTCAAACTTGATGGAGGAGATAAGGCAAATGGAGCATCTAAATGGGGTGTAAAATCTAGGGATATGACTTGAAGATGTAGAGGAATATCTAGGGACCTACCCCATGTGACTGAGTTGTACTACACCTATAATAATGGTGTATAATAGGGATTTATTTGATAGATTTGTGAGTTTTTCAAGTATGGAGAAACTTTAGATGATGCAACCACTTTTAGGAGAGATATTCAGACATTTTCCAAGTCCCCATGTTCATATATTAAATTATATAAGTTCCTAAGTATGTCTCCTATGTTCCTTATCTTAACCAATTTAGTGAGCAGACAATGATCACTTAGTGAAAAAGATGAGAACTCTAATTGGGAAGTCTTTTAAGGCTTGATTCATGAACTTGATAACTTGGATACAATTTAAAAGTGTCATTCCCATTTTTGCATGGATTTTATTGAAGAATTGGAATCATTTTGAGTGCCAAGTGTGAGAGGTGCATGAAAGGGAATTATTTGTAACTGCTACTAGTGATTACTCATGCTTAGAAGAATATAAATGATTAGAAACCACTCCAATGCATATGGAGGATTGTCAATAACCCCTCCCCCTTATATCAATCATAAAACCTATCCTTATTTAGTGGTGAGGTATTATAATGAAGGAAAATCATTAGGGTAGTTTCATATGCAAGAAAGAGAGCATCTATGCCACATTTGGAGGATTTTTTATATCTTGAGAGAAATTTTTCCCTATTTTCCTTATAAGACCTATCTTATGATTGATTTCATGCTGTTGTAACTCCTTTTTCTTTCTTGAAAAGTGTCTCTAGTGACTCTTGAGCTTCACACTCTCTCTTTTCTCTCACAATTCCTATGTATACTAGCCTTTTTGGATTTTATACGGAGCTCTCCACCTAAGTATGGTGAACCCATACTCAATTTTTACCTTGAACTAATAAATAATGTTGTTTTTACCTCATTCATGACTTCATGAAGTGAATATTATGGTTTTTAGTCCTATACAAGTGTATTTTTGTTACAATGACATGTTATCCTTCCTAGTGCCTTGTGTAGTTTGAAAGCTCTCTTTTGCAGGTCAGTAAGAAGTGTCTAATGGGGATTGTAGATATAGTGAGTAGTCTATTAATTAGTTTTTATATAAGACCTATTGTCTATTCCTCATGATATAGGCTCTCTTCAAGACCCCATGCTTGAAACATGGATGCAGAAGAAGAGATTTTAGTTTGATGAAGTGTATGTGCAAGTTTCTCTTTGGTTCCAAGTGCATTGAAAGTGGTGTAAGTAGATAATATATTTGGTGCATATCCTCCTTAGCTAGGTTAGTTTAGGCTTCTTAACCATTTTTCTCACAAGTGTAAGTGTGGTTGTGGTGTGTGGAATTGGTACATCAAAGGGGAGCTAGCCCTAATCTAGAGACTCACCTCAAATTTGGGTCACCCACATCCCTAAGGTGGTTCTATTGTGCCACTTAAATGAGGAGAGCTGAATCATTTCCTAAAGGGGTAAAAGTTAAGTGATAATAGTTTTTGGCATGCCTAGTGGGACTTAAAAGTCCATTCCTTAAGGATTTTTAGTGTTATCTTCAAGATATCAACCTTTGAAGGCAATCCCACTAAGCACCAATGGTGACTCCAAGCATAAATATATTGGTCAAGTAGTCCAAGTACTTTAATTAATGTTGTTTCTTATTCTATACACTTTTCATGAATGATTCATGGATAATTTTGATGTTGACTTTTTTCTTACACAAGTTGGTGATACATATCCATCTTTGCCCATTCTATATCAATATGAAAAAGTCCTTGGACAACCTTGTCATGATCTTTATCAATCCTATCATCCTTGCTTTGAGTTGCATCAGTCCTATAATCAGCCTTCTCAAGCTTATGTTTCACCTAGTCCACCTAGCTCTTATCCAAGTCAATCCATTACAAATTTCAAGAAGACTCTTTTTGGCTATAAAAATTATATGTTAAATCTTAATACTATAAAATGGTTGTGTTCAATTCATCCCTAGTGATTGTATCAAGAGTGTGAGGGATGATTTAGAGCAAGTCAAGAGGGAATGGATGCCCAGTGAGAGAGATAATTTGCAAGGTCTTATAGATGAAATTATTTATGTTTGTGGTCTAATTTTTCACATAGAAGAAAGGTTGAAAGCTCATGATACAGGTCAATATTTTCAACTCCAATATACCCCACATCAGCCTTCATATGTGTCCATTATACCCATTTAAAATGCTAATCTAATCATGCTTCAAAATTCCCCAAGTCCTTCATGCATTCCCCAAAGTTTCCCTTCTTAGAATTCCATCCAAGAGAGCAGCCAAAGGAATGAGGACACCACCACTGACCAAGCTGATCTATCTCACAACCAAATTGGAGAAGGTTTTGAGAAAAGTATACTAATGTTGGAGGCTCATCTTGACAAGGAGATTGAAAAGGTAAACCAACATTTAATGTAATCTATCATGGCAGTAGAAAGTGAGGTTCCTAAGCCTAATTCCAAAGTTAGAGACAAGATTCTAAGCCCAAGGAAATACCAAGTTTCATAAGCCTATCATTTAACCCTCCATTTTCATCTCATTCCCATGAACTACTCTCTAAGCCTAGCTTCCCAAGTTGGAAAGTAGTGGTAGCTTATGGAAAGAAGAACACAAAATGTCTAAGTGGAGAAGTTAGAATGAATAGAAACTTGAACCTACTCAACTCCCTCCCATCCCTCCTCAAGAAGCCTTTTTCCCTTCATCTCAACTTCCTTTTACTTACTTTCCCAATGAAGATCCTAATTCCCCTCAAGAGAAGCTATTTCAAGAAATCCTTTCCAAAAGAATTGAGGAGCTAGAACTCAAAATGCAGAATCTCTCATATATTCAAAGGAATATTGAATCTAATGAAGTTATTAAACCTAATTTGGATTAGTTGATTGAGGAGAAATTAGATTCTACTGGTGAGGATTGCATTTCTCCTTGGAATCCTTCTTGGGCCAAAGTTCTTGGTTTTAAAATACCTAATCTTGGCACTGCCATGAGAGAGAAGGAGATGGATATTTTAGATTGGGTTGATGATGAGAAAGAGCTGACTTCTTATGGAGAAACATTATATTGTGATGATAATAAAGATGACCCTCTTTTTGTTGAAGAAGAAATCTTGGAAGAGGTTCTTTTGGAATCTAAATAAGAAGAGGAAGGAACTTCTCCTCTTTTGCCCCTTCATGATGCTGATAAAAAAGAGGGTGATGACTTGTGGCAAAGATTTGAAGACATTTGAAATGAAGTTGAAGGTCTCATGGGGCCCATAACTCCTTTGGAACTGACTAAAAGCAATGGTAAGTAATATGACATATTTAAAGAAGTGTTTTCTTGTTTTGATTATCCTATCTATGATAACTATGAAGATGTTGGAGATGAGCAAGAGAAGGTTTCTAATGAAGTATTTGTCACTTCTAAGGCTAAAGAAATAAAGCTTGAAGAGGTAAATTTGTCATTGCATCATGAAGACATGGGGCATACTTATATATGGGTGTTCAAAGAATATGAATATTTTGAGAAGGCAAGACTTCTAAGAAATCAATTGCAAGCTATGGAGGAGAAAGTATGTTTTGAGAGATATCACCATCAAGAGAATCTAATCCATGATGGAGCAATCTATGATGACTATGGACCTTTTAAAGATGGTTTGAAGATTGATTCTAAACCAATATGTGAATTTTATCCTAAAAACATCAAGAAGGAGTTTGAACAAGAAACACTCCTAGAATGACATGGTACAAAACTTCTTGAAAGGTATGAAGAGGTTGTAACAAAAGAGAAGAGCAATGAAACCTTTTAAGAAGACATATACATTCAAGAAGTTGTACCATTCATAGAGGTGCAAATCTACCATGAGGAGACAAAAGAATAATAGTATGAGGTATGTTTCCAAGGTCAAGAATATTTCATCTACCTTGGAGACTTGTTTGAGATGACCCCATCATAAGACATGCCAATCCAAGGAACAAGAAAGAGGCATGAGTCATCTAATATTACATCTAAAAGGAATCATGCTTGGTACCCTCATATATATTATGAAGAAGTATATTCAAGATACTTTCATTTTTATCCAAGAGGGAGTTATGTTTGGTTATATGTGCATAATTAGTTTAATTTATGTTGTTTCTTATGTTCTATAAGTGCTTAGTAGGATAAGTGTGCCTTTGTTTTATTTGTTTGCTTGGTCTTGGTATGTGTTGTATTTCCTTTATATGTTTTGAAGTTAATCAGTTGTATTTTTAGTCAATTAAAGGTCTGATTTTTCTATTCTTAAAGTGAATTTTTACTCCCTTTTCCCAATGGCTAGGATAAGTCTACTAATCTTTAACATAGGCAAGCATGTTACCCCTAAGAATTGTCAAAAATGTTGACCAAATTAGACTTTTACTCAAATTAGATCAACCCCTACATAGTAAAACTTTTAAAGGTTCCCAAATGTCTAATAGTGTCTCATTGTGTCTAAACATCTTACCTATCCTTGCTCTAGCCTTGGTTTAAGCCTAGTTCTTGTACTTGTCTAGTCAACCAAAGTCAACTTTGGTCAAACATGGTAAAAAGATAAAATTATTTTATAAATGTCCTAATAGGGTCATTGAAATGTTTTAAGGTGTTCTTAAGTCACAAATTTGTCCTTTTCTATGTTTTATATGCCAAAAGTGCCTTTTGGTCACATGTCGGGCACATTAAATGACTTGTACAGATTTTTTCAAGTAAAAATTTATCACCAAAGAAGTTTCTAATGTGGATGAAGTCATAACATGTCAAGAAGTGATTGGAGGTAGAAAATAAATAGTTTCATGCACAAAAATAGGAGAATCTCCTAAAAAGTATGCTCTTAATGGCACTTGTATAGACTTGGTGATCTCACCTTCAGATGAAAATGTGATTAATGTGTCTCTTGATCTCCCTAAGGTCTTCCCCATGCCTAGTGTGTAGGGTAAAACTTATAAAGATCAAATTTTTCTTCTTTTCCTTCCTTTTTACCTTCACAAACTAAGAGGAGCCAACTTTTAATGCTTGGTACAGTCCATACAGATGGATTTGGAGGGAGTGATCTTGGGATTTGAGAGGGGTATTATTAAAATTCAAATCCATGAAAATAAGTTTGAGTTTCATGTATCATCCTTTATGAATCATTCCTAAGAAGCTAGGTAGCTTTTTATGCTTTTGCATCCATGAGGGGTCCCTATTTGAGCTTGTTTCAAAATATTTTGCTTTGATTTAATAGGTTTGGTTGTTTCATGTGTTCTTTAGGATATCTCCATAGGTTTCCCAATATTCTCTTGGTTTTGGATATCTCAATAATTCAATAATCCTCTCCTAGGCTTATTGGTGCTTGTAAATTGATTCTTTCACACCTACAATTTTCTCATACAAAGCTACATAGATTTGTACAAAGGTATGGGTAGAAAGTAATAGTCTCTATGAATTTTAAAGAAATTTGATATCATAATGAACTTCAATAATTCATTTGGTATCCCACTAAGTGTTGAGGAACCATTCTAAGGAAGAAATATGAATTTGGGAGCTTTTCCTCAAATTTAGAAAATAGAGAGCCTAAATCCATGTATGAAGGGTGAAAAATATATTGACATAATTATAAATGGATTAACATTATGAAATGACCATGATAAACCCATTTGGAGTGACATGTTGGTAGTTTGAAGCAAAGAAATTTCCAAAACACAAAGGGGACTGAGTTTAGGCCTACTTTCCTAGTTTTGAAAAAATAGTGTTCCTCAGGGTTTTGTGGATATTTCATAATGAGAGTAAAAGAGCCTATGATGCATTATAATGTCTTAATCTCATAGTGTCTACATTGCACAAAACCTTTTCAAAGTTTAAAGGTCAGACAGTGAATGAAAGTACATTATTTAAGGCCTCAAGCATACCCTAAAACATACTGAAATGTCTCAGTAGTGTCTATAGGCCTTAGGACAAAATGGCTTTTTGACACCCTAAAGAAGCATATGAAATAAAATACCATGAATAGGATTATTCAAGGGGTTAAATGGCATCTATGGTCTAAATTATCACCATGTAATAATGGTACTTTGTGTTTTCACTCCCCAAGCTTACTTACAATCCATACATGTGGCCCAAATGTGTACCTACAGTTGAGAGCAAAAAGTGATCTAAGAGGTGAGTCTTGATGATATTATAGCTCACTAAAGGTAAGTCCAAGGTGAAGGAAATGTATTATTTTATCCCTAGGCCTAAAGTTAATATTCCCTATATCTAACACATGATCTAAATGAGCTCATGGTAAACTATAGGCATGCTCTTAAGGAGCAAAATGTCTCAATCAACTAAGACAAAGTAGATAGTGACTTAGAAAATGGGATTTGATAGTGTTAGATATATATAAATTGGATATAAATTTAATTAAACTATAAAAATATGATATTATACCTAAATGGGGAGTTCATTTAAGGTGTTTAAAGGCCCAACAAGCTAAAGTAACCTACAACATGGTCTTAAGAGGAAGTGTCCCAATCAAGGAAAAAGGGCACAGTTTTGAGTTCCAATGGAACAAGGGGGTAAGTGAAAATGAAACACATATGGTAATCTTAAATATTATTTCAATAAGTTTGTGAACATCATGATACAATTAACAAAACCCCTATTTTTCACCTACATGTATGGTAATAAGGGAGGTGTCTCAATCAAACAGTGAGTGATTTGATGATTAAAGTATGAGAAGTGAATATAAGGTAAGTATAGTTATTGAGGTGAAAAATGGTTCTCATGGTTAAATTTATATTCTCTCACTATCATGACCAAGTAAATATGGGCCTATATACCTTTTTATAACCCTAATTTTCACCTACAAGTAGAAAACACAATCAGGGTCTTGTATTGACAGTTTTGAGAGTTCATGCAAAAAAGGGGGTATTGAGGGAGTTTTAGGTACTATTAAAGATCATGATACATTAATAAATACTAATAATCACTAATTTAACTCTCACATTTGTTCATAAATCATGGAAAAGGCTTAAATAAATAGAGACATAGTCTATAGTCCTAAATCCTGCACAGTCCCTTTTCTAACAGGTCTATTTTTATTTTTTGGGAGTTGAAAGAGTAAGATGAATGATCAGGGGATAAAAAGTTTTAAAAATAATCCTTTGGAGTTGGGTAATCCCATAAACTACTTGTTTTTTCTAAGTAAATAAGGGATGTGTCCTTTATTTTGTCTTAAATAGAGGGCACTTTCCCCTTACATAAAATATATAACTTTGGAATAGAAGCAAGGGAAATGGACCAAAAGCCATGAAAACCTTATAAGAAGGTTTTAGGAGATGTATTACATCCATACCAACATATAAAATAAATATATAATGATTCAAATCAAATAGGGTATTCCAACCTACAAGAGTTGCAGATAAGGTAGTTAGGCAAGGTGCAAGCCTAATGTTCAAATAGGAAGTAATTTCCAATTATAGATTTTGTAAAGTATTACAATGATTTTTATAATGTTCATGGAGGTATAAATAATTTTTTGAGCTATTTCAAAGCTATGGAGGGTCATAAAAGGTTCTAAACCACAAAGTTTATAGGTAAAGCCTATTAGACCTAATATAAGGCCTAATGCCTAGAAGTGGTCCTATCACTTTTAGGGATGAATGGAAATTGAGATCATGTGGTACATGTTTCTTGGAAGCTAAAAAACATTTTTTAACATTCAATTTGTAGATAATTTCACCAAAAAGACATTTATTGGCTTGAAAGCACCCAGACCCTGTAGAATACATAGAAAAGACTTGAGTGGCCAAATTGAAATACTTAGAACTTTCATGAATATTTTCATGGAGAATCAAGGTGTTATAGGGTGTTATTTAAGGTCCATAAGAATCACTCAGTGGCATTAGTTCAAAAATTCAATGTGCCATTTCTATAAACAAATGCTAAGACCTAAAACTACTAGAAAATCCTCACAAAACCCCAAATCATACTTGATGGAGGAGATAAGTCAAATGGATCATCCAAATTGGGTGTAAAAGCTAGGTATATTACTTGGATGTATAAGGGACTCTCCAAGTCCTTGCCTCATGTGATTGAGTTGTACTACACCTATAATGATGGTGTATAATAAGGATTTATTTGATATATTTATGTGTTTTACAAGTATGGAGAAACTTCAGATGATGAAACCACTTTGAGGAGAGATATTGGGACTTATTTTAGGTCCCCATGTTCATATATTAATGTATCTAAGCTCCAAATTATGTCTTTTATCTTCCTCATCTCAGCCAATCTAGTGAGCAAACAATGATCACTTAGTGAAAAAGATGAGAGGTCTAATTGGGAAGCCTTTTTAGGCTTGATTCATGAACCTGATGACTTGGATACTATTTATAAGTGGCATTCCACTTTTTGAATTGATTAGATTGAATAATTGGAATAATTTTGAGTGCCAAGTTTGAGAGGTACATAAAAGGGAGTTATTTATAAATCCTAGAAGTGATTTCTCATGGATAAAAGAATATAAATGATTAGAGACCACTCCAATGCATATGGAGACTTGTCAGTAACCCTTTCCCCTCATATCAATCATCAGACCTATCCTTATTTAGTGGTGAGGCAGTCTAATGAAGGCAAATCATGAGGGTAGTTTCATATGCAAGCAAGAGAGCATCTATGCCACATTTGGAGGAGTTTTAATATCTTGAGAGACATTTGTCCCTATTTTCCTTTAAAGGCCTATCTCATTCCTAATTCCATGTTGTTGTAACTCATTTTTATTGCTTGACAAGTGTCTCTAGTGACTCTTGAGCTTCACACTCTCTCTTTTCTCTCACAATTCCTATATATACTAGCCTTTTTGGCTTTTATATGGAGCTCTCCACTTGAGTATGGTGAATCCCTACTCATTTTTTGCCTTTAACTAATAAATAATGTTTTTTTACCTCATTCACGACTTCATGAAGTGCATATTATGGTTTTTGGTCATGTATGAGTGTATTTTACTTACCTTGGCATGTTATCCTTCCTAGTTCCTTGTGTAGTTTGAAATCTCTCTTTTGTAGGTTAATAATAAGTGTCTAATGGGGATTACAGATATAGTGAGTAGTCTATTCACTAGTGTTTCTAGAAGACCTATTGTCTAGTCCTCTTAATCTAGGCTTTCTTCAAGACCCCATTATTGAAACATTGATGTAGAAGAAGAGATTTCACTATGATTAAGTGTATGTGCAAGTTTCTCTTTGGTCCCAAGTACATTGTAAGTGGTGTGAGTAGAAAATCTATTTGGTGCATCACCTATTTAGCTAGGTTAGTTTAGGATTCTTAACCTTTTTCCTCACAAGTGTAAGTGTGGTTATGGTGTGTGGAAGTGGTACATCAAAGGGGAACTAGCCCTAATGTAGAGACTCACCTCAAATGTGGGTCACCCATAACCCTAAGTTGTTTCTATTATGTCACTTGAATGAGGAGATCTAAATCATCTCCTCAAGCGGTGTAACTTCAAACAACAATATTCACAATATGAATTATTATCAAAATATTTGGCTTGGATTTTACTCATGCCAACTTCAAATGGTGGAGGTAGAGTAATAAGATTACACTGAAGTAAATTTTTTTAAAATTTATGAGGTGATTGTGGTAATATAGATATTTTTTACTTGGTTGATCTAATTAAAAAATATTTTTATAAGGTTTAGAAATAATATGAATTTTGATCTTTGCATCATCTCTAATTTATGTTGGCTTAGATTTGTAAGATGGTTTCCTTTGAAACTTCATTATGGAATTTGAAACATGTGCATACTTGATATTTTTTAAAGTGATAAGATTTTCTTGTCTTTCTCTTATTTTATGAAAAATTTCTTTAAATGATCTAAATTTTTGGAAAAATATTTACTCATGTAAAGGTGAAAGTAAAATTTATTTGAAAATATCTTGTAATTCATTATCTACCAATGTGTTAATCATGTATTTTGGAAACCATGATCTTGTATCAAAGTACATAATCATTTATATAATAATTATTTCCTTGATTAATCTTATAAATTTATGCATAATAAATATTTTCATCAATGTTAATATAAAAATCCTTAAGAAATTGATATGTTAGTGGATTGATTATTTTTATTGATTGAATAGGTAATAAAATAACCAATGCAAAGTTTAACATTTAAATCTTATTAGAAAAAAATTATTTATTAACTTATCACAAAATTCATATTCCAAACATGTCACATGAAAAAATCTAAGGTGTTATTCAAAATATCCTTTACCTTCATATAATGAAAATTTATGAGATATAAATCTTGAAAGTAAATGATATGATGCAATGTTAGGATCTAATTTATTATGAATAAAGTATTGTAATTCAAATTGTGTTTTCTAGTGTTTTATATTTATTTATCTAACTACAACACTTTAGCATGCAAAAGTGAAATAGTTTTCACCAGGGATTGTGTAATAGGAAAGGTATGTGAATACTATGCATAGATATAAAAGGTATTATATGAATCATTTGGTTAGAATGTGCATAAATATATATTGGAAGCCTTGGGTTTCACCTAAATTCAAAGGTGTATATGTGATAACAATATCAATAGTATAAGTAGAAACACTTGTGATAGTGTTAATAATGTGAAAGAGTGGTTATTATTGTGCACTAAAAGTAAAACCTTTTTATTTCTATTTATTTTGAGAAGATAAATTGAATTTAATTGCTTTGGGTATATATTGTTTAATTTGATGAAGTCCTTATTGAAATATAGATAAAAATTTAACTTTTGCATGACCTAATTCATTTACTTCATCAAAATGAATCCTATCTAAGCCTTCATGGGTATCTTGTGCATTATTATCATCTTTATTAGCTTTTTTAGTTTTGATTATCTTCCTAAAAATATTATTAAGTAATTTTTCATTAAAATAAATGGATTCATTCTTTGCATTAGAGGAATCCATTTTAATAGGGGTCAAAGGGATTTAATTTTTTTTAATATGGTCCCCACTTAATCTATCACTATGCCTAAGAGGAAGAAGGGAGGTAGGTTTTTTAGATGGTATATAAAAATACTATGGAAATTATATTGTGTATAAAATGATTGAAAGAAAAAAAATTGCAATAAAATTAAAATTTGTGTATGGATATTAGTAAATTATTATGAAATCTAAGGTCAAGAAAAAGTGATTTCAATGTCAGATATAAGATCCAAGTTCAAAATAAAATGCTTATAGCATTATTTATTATATATTAAGTTAAAAATAAATAATTTTAATGTTATATTTAGATCCAAGGTTATAACAAAATTATTTTAGTGTCAAATGTTCAATAATTTATCTAAACACTGGGATATTTTTTTTGAATTAATGTTCGAACAAAAAGTAGGTTCACTAATATGTTTTATTTGGATTTTTAATTAATTTTATGATTAATATTAATTTATATAAATTTAATAGAATAAAATCATAATTTTGTAAATGAGTTTTCTATATATACAATGAAATTAGAATAAGGAGTTCAAAAAAGTACAATCAAATGAAAGAATATTAACTATGAACAAAATGGAAAACTTAGTTGTTTGATGTCTAAGATTTGGTTTTGTGAAATTATTACATGACTAAAATTGAAAATTAATAATTGATCCTACAAGTTAATAAATATCGAGACTAAAAATTATCAAGTACATAATCATCCAACTTGGGATAGGATCGACTACCACTATTGTCTTGAGTTGGTCTATCTTGTACGTTGTTGAAAATTAGGAAACTCAAGTCATGATTATTTATGACATATTAAATCACACTTTTTTGTGGATATTTTATCTTTTAATGTGTTTTAAATACCTAAATATGACTTTTTAAAATTTAAAACCCTAATAGGGATTGCAATTATTGAAAACTTGCTAATAAAAAAGTGGGGAGTGTAATCAATTGAGCTAACCCCAATCACACCCATGGTGATTGAACATTGCCTATGTATCTAATACTTTAAAGAGGTAAATCAATCCCACATAATTCAACCACCTATAGTGATTTATGAAATTTTGATCTTTTGACTATATATAATCATTTATATATGCATTGAAAACTTGATCATGCTTTAATTTGGCCTTAAAAAAAAGGTTGTAGACTATGTTGAGGTCTACTTCAAATGATTATAATCATAATCTGGAAAGAAATGGAAGCTTCATGCAATGAAAGTTATTATATGTATGACTTTCTATTTAAATTTATAAGTGGTAAAATAAATGATTTGAATGTGCCTTTATAATAATCCAAAATGGAAAAATTTCACACTACCTACCCTAAAAACATAGACTAAATTATAAGGGATGGATCAAATTTTAAAAATGACAATTAAAAAGGATAAGGATAAAAACATACCATATGGCAGAGGAATTTTTTCCACTATTGTCCCCTAATAGATAAATTTTACTTTAAGTAAAAAATATGACTTTTGAATCCAATGATGTCCATACAGATGCTTAGATAGTTTTTTAGTAGTTAGAATTTTTTCTAGGTGTCAAGGAGTAATTTAGAAAATAAATAGGTCCATATGTGTGCTTAAGATGGAGAGATGTGGAAAATTATCTCCATTTTAAGCATTCAAGTCAATTAAAGTGAAATAGTGCCAAAACTGACATTGTGAAGTATTAGTGACCAATTTTGAGTGACTAAACATAGCATTTCCTAAACTCTTTACAATTTTACTACAACAAGGTTCTCAAGGAGGATTCCCAACCTTTCCTTAAGTTTCTTATCTACTATTTCATAACATTCCTGCCTAAATTCATTATATAATATTTATGACGAGGGTTATATTATATGAATGCAATATTCATAACCATAAAACTATCATATCATTGTGAAGTATTATTCATAATCATTTAACTCATTTACCATATGTCATAATAATATCACACTAAATACCTCATGTGATATCTATCTTAATGATATCTAGGCTCTTTCCCTATAAACATATTGACATGCTACACCAAAAATTCAATAACTATTGAGATTAGGCATCTTTATGTCCTAATATATTTATATTATTTCTCTATTTACATACCATTTTTTTAAACATGCATTTCCTACCTATCACTAATATATCATTAAACTATTCAAAGAGAATCCTCATGAGGATTTCTAAAATATTTTTGGCTGTACATTCTCAACTTTATAATGTTTAAAATTCCAACACATGGTTACCAAACTTGTAACAACCTTTCTCAATCCAAATAAAGGTGTAATAAATTGAAATTGGTTAGTACCTTTATCTCTCCTAAGGTAATTGAGTAAGGGATATTAAGTTCCTCATCTAACACTATGATTTCACAATACACTAAGTCCTATTACCTTTACCCCTATTTCTAATCTAAGGTGTCTCCCTCTTTTGATCAAATAATTCTCATGACTGCGATCTTGAGTACCATTTTCTAAGGAAGTATTTATTTATATGTTAGTCAACTTGATATCATTTTAAGGCTAAAGTCCTTAATATTATTATGGCCAATATGCATATTATTTGATGAAGGCATTTGTAAATTTTACTTATTTTTCCTTATTATTATTTAAGGAGAAGTCCTACTCAAATGTTCAACCTTAAAATCAATTATTATTCAAAAAAGGGATAAGCCTACACTTATATAATACATTCTAGTTATTATAACCACCAAACATTTAGTGTGTATATTTTCTTACAAATCTTGAGGTTTTACACATCTCATAGACTACTATCTAATAATACCTCAATCACTGGTAAGCCTTGACCTAATTTATTCATGTTATCAATAAAATTTGATATTTGGATTAATTTACCTTAACCTTTGTGTTGAATTTATCATGGAGTTTCAAAACTTTCTTTTAATTTCTAACCACAAATATTCTTGGTCTTATTCCATAGTAAATTATTGTATTTATCAAAAAGAGTATCTTATTCCCCTTAGATAAAATAATATCTAAATATTAACTCTATCAAAGACTCTTATTATCTAACCCTTTTTTATAAAATTATAAAGGCTTCATCTACCTCACACATGTTAACCATGTTGATAAACTCTTTAAAAATCCCTTTGAATAGTTTAAGTCCAATTTATAATTATTTGGTTAGTTCATGAAATAATAGTAATGTTGAGATTTTTGTAACCTAATCTAAAGTTTTGACCATGTTATAAAATAAAAAATTCAAACCTTTGATAAACAGAATCTAATTTCTAATATTTTAATGAAATAAGCAACTCAACCAATTCCTTACATGACCCCATCCATGATTTTCCATATTAAGGGTTGATAATGAGTTTTTAATTATTAATAAAAATATGATATGTAAAAATTTTCAAATATTTAAAATGTATACAATACATTACATCATTCCATAGTATGTTTAATCACACAAAGTTCAAAAATCCAAAAATTAATTCATAATCCACTAATAATTTTTCATCCAAATAAACATTGCATGTTCAAATTCCAACATCCACAAATGATGTAAATCATCCAATAGGATTTAACTTCAACCAATATATTTTAAATTTTATCAATATATCTATATCATAAAAAACATTCAATTAAAATAATATTTTTTTTTAAATTAATATTTAAAATATATTTTTCCCAAAAAATATCATTAACATTTAATAATCCAAAACAGTGAGTGTAATTTATAAAATTAATCTATTAAATACAAACACTTCTGCCACAAGTTTGAAAAACCCAGTTGTTATTCAATAAGGGATTTTTAACTTAGATTCCTATCCCAACAATATAACACTTGAGACACCAAAGTCTCTTCAATAAGTAAGCCTTCATAAATAATTAATCATTAGTGGAAACATCACCAAAAATAAGTTGGAATGGATATAAATTAATGTTTTTTTTATTTTCCAAACTCATTAATGTGTAGTGAAAACTATGCTCACTCTAAACAGTAAACTCTTTATAAACAAAAATTAGAACTTGTTTTAGAATAACATTTTAATTTAACCCTTTGAAACTTATAAAGAGTTAATTTTATTTGTATTCTCAATGTTGTTAACCTCAAGTCCATTTTTAGGATATGGATAATTATACTAATCTAAAATACTTTCCTCGCTTGCTTTATTATTTTTTCAAATATTTTAATTCATCATATTCTTTCCTTTGAATTAATATAAAGTCTATTTTTTAGGTCTTTCCCTTTTCCATAGAGTCTCTCCCCATTCAAATTACGGTTTTTAATTATGATTTTATTTCAAATATTTTATAGAATGTAAACCATGGTGTAAGACCATGAATGTTCACCTATGATCCAAAATGGTCTAATAATTAATATCCATAAAACACAAATGTTTTAGAATGTTAATAATATACAATAATTATGTGATTGATAATAAAATATGTTAACAATACATTAAAATATACAAAGCCTAGAATAAGCCTAACTAAACAACATTATTTGCATTCTAAAATTACATATTATAAACAAAGATTAATATTCACAATGGGTATCCTAATGATTCCATGTCTTTATAAAACTATGACTTCAACTAATAATATGATATATCCCAATTATTTAACTTATCTTTTTGTCTCATATTACATTTGACAAATTTTTATCTCTAAGGTTTCAAGTCTTAACATTTTCAAATAATGGTGATGTGCTTTGACCTAAGAGTATTGTAATAAATAAAAATGTGTTACTTAGGTCTCAAATTTTACACATATTTTTATGTAAAGTATGTAATGCCATCTATATTTTAGAACTTTTAGATTCTAAACAAGAAGGACATGTTATATGTTAATAAAAAAATATAAATTTTTATATATGTTATCCTTAAAAAATATTTTGCTATCAAATGTTATTTTATCAACAAATACTACATTTAAAAATACTCTCTAATCTATTATTGTAAAAAATGTGGATGCAATAATAGAATAAATAATAAAATCCTTGAAATGGTAATATAATGTAAATGTGAAATAAATATCCCTAATGAAACTTTGAAAACAATTTAATATTCTCTTGATCTCAACATAAGAGGTTTGAGAATATACAAATAAAATCATAGTCTAATGTCAAACTTGGTCATAATTAAGACTTAGTGTAGCTAAGCTCCATAGATTCAAACCATGTTTCATGGCTTCAAGTCAAATTCAAGTGTAAACAGCTATAAATTTACTTAGACCTAAGACAAGCATGTAGAGATCAAATGGATCACATTTCATCTTAGATATTAAATATATTTATTATAATTATTTACACACACACATAGAGAGAGAGATATAATATAAATTATAAATAACTTATATAATATAACTTATAAACAACTTTAGTTGAATACAAAGTATATGCACAACTAAAATATTAGTGATTATTTTCTCTCTATTCTATGAATGTATATATTTTAATTATAAACTTACCTTGTAGCGAATGTCAAATTATTAATTTTTTTCCCATCATGACTACATATAAATATGTCTCTCCAAAAAAATATGATTCACCTTTATTTATATTTTCATCCCTTAATTTATATTTTACCTATACTCATGGTCAGTGATCTTTATCTCTTTTCAGTAATTAGTTATACCTTTTTGATGATTCCATTATAGAGGGAGTTTAAATTGTATTTATGAGTTGGTAATTGTTTTATATGAACATGTGGACCTTATGTGGCATATCACACCATGTATGTGTGGTCATTTATATCATTAAGTGTTGAATATGTTAAAGATGTGAAATATCCTTTTGTAGTAATTGTTCTTATTACCCAATGCATGTGGATCAAGTTTGGAGGTTTATTTATAAATATTTTATTCATAAAAAAGAAAATTTATGTCCCCTTTATTTATATGATTTATTCTAAACATCTCTATGTTAAGCCAATGGTTATTCAAATAATATTGTGTCGGTATGTAACCTCCAAAGAAACATGGTGTTTCCCACAATTTAATAAGTTTGGACTTATAATTCTATTTTATAAACATCATGCCTAGATTAATGTCACCAAGGTAAAAGGATTTCCTTTGATAATATCAAGTTTTATCCTTGTATATTATAAGTGGAGAATTATGACATGAAAGTGGCACATACTAGGGTAGGTTATCTATGAGATTAAATGACAGTGATGATAGGAAAATTTATTATAAAGGTAGAAGTGACCTTTAACACTTGATTGGGTGTACATTAAATTTAACTTAAACATTATTTTTCATGAAGATGTGAATTACCCTTCTAACATGTATGTTTGTCTCGTAGAGCATAAAATTTATATTTTATTTTAAAATCCAATATTTTTGGGTTGTTGGTCTTTTAAAATCTAACCCACTATTTGTTTAACGATTTTTTATAAGATAATTTTGTATCATATCAATGCATTCAACTTATTATATCACATGTTTTGTTACATGGAAACTATTGCTAATCATTGACGCTTGAAACACCTCATTTTAGGAAACATACTATACTAAATTGTGTTAGATGATAAAGCCATCCTTGTTATGGATTTTTTGGGAGTGTATATGTTACACATAATTGATTCATGGTGTTCCCTTGAGTTAATTCCCTTCTTGAGTGTGTTTATTTTGGAATTATTTAGGAGTGTCTAATTTATTTTTGACTCCTTGTGAGTAATATTTCCATTTCTTAATGAGTTTTTCATTGATTATTTTATGAGTTAATTTGAATGCTTATGATATATGATTTGAGGTTTTACTTAGTCCTTTTATAGGGGTATAACCTTATGGCACCATATCAAATATGACACATGAATATTGTTAGGTTTTAATGAAATTGGAGGACATTTTTGAGAGAAGCCTTGTTATTCTAATTTTTTTCTTATAAATCACTTTAATATCTTCACATAATTAGTATTCAAACCCCTTAAACTAAGAATTGTGAGTACACAATGTGAATCATGTTGGGTAAGCTAGTACTTTAACCAAGATCATGAGCCTCATGAAAGGAGATCATAAAACATTCTTGATCATCATATATTTAGCACACTTGGTGATGATTAACCTATTTTATTATAGGAAAATTATAAATTACATTTATGTTATGTGTTAGATTTTTTGTGCAAGAAAGAGATGTTACTTACCTAGGAAACTATGGATCCATCTGATGAATGTCTGGTGGAATTTTAGTTTTGTTATAATATAAATTTAGGTTAGGGAATCTATCTAGATCCTTTGAGTACTTTCTCCACACTTTAGTTGTATAAAACCCCTTTTATAGAGTTTATTATGGTGAATTTAGTGGTTTCTACTACATTAGGCTTATTTACTTGTGGATTGTTATATTTTCCTTTCCTTTGGTTTAAATGAGAGATTCTTGTCAGAATAAACCCTATTAAGTATTTTATGAGACTTTTTTAATCTCTTATTGATAAGTAGTGACGTAATTAACTTCTTTAAGTAGATTCATATTTTATACGATTATAAAATAATCAATATTGTAGTTTTAATCTAGGTACTCCTTAGTATGGATCCCTTAACTACTTTATCCTTAGAAATATGGTTTTATCATTATCACGATCAAATTTTAGAGTTTATAAAATAGGGATAATGATGCTTAGAATAGATAACCATATTATAGTGATGGAAGGGTATGAACTTGTTTTTTTATTACATTCAAAAAATAAGATTTAACTAAAAATCTTCATAGATGTTTATAAGATATTGAGGAACATGTTTTGTTCTAAGAAATTGATACTAAATATTGTTGTATTTCTATCAGAGATAGATACTAATTTTATTTATAGAGATATAAAGGAGAATTAATTATGTGATAATAATATCACTAAATATTTCATCATCTAGTATATGTCTTACATAAATTATTATTGTAAAAGACTCTTAAATCCCTTGCATCGAACACACCCTATAAGGGTGTTGTTGATGCACATAAGACTAAAGTAACCTTGTCAATAAGGTTATTTCAAAATGAAAAAATGTAAGCCTTGTGGATTATTTCCTTTTATGCTAGAGGGCCAAGGAAAATCCCTCCATCTGGTATGGATTTTTATTTCTCATGGGTCATTAAAGTAGTTATGGAATAACACTACTATGGAATTATTAATGAGCTTTCCTATTTAGTCCCACCCCATGATGTGATCATGGTAACTATGGGAAATTTAACCTAGGTGGATAACTCTTCAAAGGAAAAGACTGCTCTAAACCATGTCAATGGCTTGAGTCTTCCTAATTGGCATCATGCATTTTCACCATTTTTTTCATAATATTATCCCTGTAGAGATCTACTTACATTTTTGGAGTAAATTCTATGAAGTATTGGGAAATAAACTCAATAATTGTAGTTACTTTTACCTAGAGACTTGATATTATAATGAGAAAATGAACCAAGTAGTAGAGTACATGTTTTAAATGTACATTTTAGAGATGTTTTTTCAAACCTTATTTTGGTTTTGGACTTTGTGAGTCCTATTTATTTTCCACTAATTGGGATATTTTAGTGTTTTTATTAGGAAGTGGGAGTTTTACCTCTACATTACATTATTTATATATAATATATTTTAAACCCTAACATTCAAGCTAACAATTTGATTGAGAATTATATTGTAGACTCTTGTATTTTGTGCCTATGGTATTTATTATCAAGAAATACTTTGTGAATCTGTATTGTGTGTTTTTACACTTACCATTGAGTGGTAACAAACTTGTAAACACATTTTTTATTAGTTCACATATGCTCATTTTTTTTATTTGGTTCACATATATTCATTACCTTAGAAATAATTTGTTGAATTAATCTAAACTTATATTATGCTTTTAAGTGTGACTAACCCTTTGGTAGAGATTATATTTATGTAGCTTTGGATATTATTATATGCATTACTTATAACACCTTTGAGACTTGTAATAATTAGTTATAATCAACCAATAAGACCATTAAATTGAGTCATAATTTTTTTTGGAGGTTTTAGTACCTTCATTTGAACTATATCTCCACCCTTTTTCAACAAATTCCAATAGTAAGTTTCTTTAAGGGGAAGATAATATGAGACCTTGTTTTCAAAAATCTTGATTTTATAACTTCCACTATATTATGCCTTTCCATAGGATGACATGTTATAAATAATTTGAAGCACATGATGCTCATATTGGTTTCATGACTTTTAGATAGTTTTATGTCATGTATTTGATGTTAATATTAGGACTAATTTGATTACATCAATATTACTTGTATGCTTATTTTGATGACTTGATAAGTCGGAACTAAAATATTTATATCATGTCGTGTGTGTGTGTGTGTGTGTGTGTGTGTGTGTGTGTGTGTGTGTGTGTGTGTGTGTGTGTGTGTGTGTGTGTAGGTGATTAAATGTTTTACATGATGGTTTTAATTAATATGATATATTGAAATGATTTTAAGTGTGTGGGTGGGTGTGTGTGTGTATTTTGTGATTAAAAATATTTTTTGAGATTATTTTCATTTAATTACTTTAAATATCTCAGGATAGAACATTTGTATGCACATAATGATGTACAAGATTAAAACAATCTAGGTCATCAAAATTTTACTATTTCAGACATGGGTGTACCATACATTATATGTGAAGTGTCCTAATTTGAAACCTTCATTAAATTGTATTCTTGGTTTTAATATAGATGTTATTTTTAGATTTTGGAAATTTTGGCCTAATAACACTATTCACACACCCTTTACCCATGCCTTAGAAATTGATAAAACCATATAAGAAGTTAAGAAGATTAAAGAGGATTTAACATGGATATGAAAATTTTAAAATTTAGAATAGGAAAATCAAGCCAAGTTTTTAGAGTATTAAAAAGTGATTTTTAGATATTTGAAATTGAACTTAAAGCTATCTAGCAAAAAAGAAATCCTATCGAGTAAATTTAGGAGTCACATAATAATTTTATTATAAATCATGTCCTAGTTACTTGTATATAAAGGATAAAAAAATTAATGATATTAATAATATTTTTATTACCCTTATGCCCTATAATAAAAATAAATGACCTTGTTGTTTTACCTTATTTCTTATTATGTGAATCTAATAAGCATAAAACTATTGACTAAATCAGAATATTAAAGGTATATATTTTCCCAATAATTTTAATAACTGGTTAAATATAGTAATATTCCATTTTTTGAAAACACTAGGAAGAATATAAGTTATCATAGATCCATGTTTATATTTGATTGTATCAAGAACATGATAATGAGAAACATAATAAAATAGGATTATGAAAGATAATATATAGGGATAATTTTTTATTGTGTTTGGATAGGTCCATGATCCACTAAAAGAAACACAAGTTGGTCATGTCTATTGACTCTAAAATTTTCCACATTGAATGTGACAAAACTATGACAATTTCACCACATGTGCCTATGTTTTTTGAGGTTGGTTGTATACTTACAGATCCAAAATATTACATGCAGATATCTATAATATAAAACCTAGTTTTATACACAATATAATTTAAAATAAAATAAGTGGTATTCAAGTGAAATGGATTGATTTGGATTGACCTTGATTGATTATCATTGAATGACCAAGCAATTTACTACATTTCTAATACTCTAAAGATGGATCAAACTCATGTGTAGCTCTCTCACTAATGTTTATGTGTGAAATTATGAATGCAAGTCTAAATGTTCCTTATTTTTATTTTAACCTTAACACAAACATGTAAATTTGAATTTGGCATTTTTTAAACCTTTAATATAGCTCTAGAAATTTTACAGATAATAAATTTATATTTATATATCTATTGATAGTGTGGAATGTCATCTTCAATGCTTTAGAGTAACTTTTTATTTATAAATTTTTTTTATTTAAATTAAGATATATATTGGCACATAAAATCCAACCCCAACAAGACAAAAAAATCAAAAATAATGATTCAAACATAACATGATCCAAATGAGATCCATAAATTATGAATTGATAATTCCACATTTCATAGATAGATTCACATGCTTGGACCTATTTGAAACTAGAAGACTTGTTTAAAAAGCACTAAAAATAAAAGACAAGCATTTAGAATCCCAGGAAAAAATTGAAAATATGAAAAATAAGTGGATACATAACCACAAAAGCATATGAAATAAAGACGTAAGTTTTGATTCCTCTAAATGTATAATAGGTTCCCTTAGTGTTTAAAGAACATTTCTCATTTTAGAATTCTAGGAATTCAGAGCATGAGTAGCAGGTTTTGGTAACTTATGTTACCTATGGTGAAATACCGATAGAGAAATGTTTAAATATTCCAAAAAAATTATATTAATTGATGGTTGTGAGCCACCATGGTCCAAATCTTTACAAAGTGTAAGTATCTATGCTATTATTAGTGAATTATGATCATAGTTTAAACTACAAACTAATATAATGGGTATTAAAAATGAAATCTAAACTAGAGTGATTTGGTTAAAAAAGAAGTAAAAGAGAAGGGTATGGTAAAAAGAGAATAAGTGATTATTGATCTTAGCCTCAAACATTATGACAAAATTTCAATTACAACTGAGTATGCATTTAACCAGTATATACTAAAAAATAGCATAAGCTTAAATCTCACTACACACCAGGTAATCTCTAAGGATGATATAAATAAGTAAAAGTAAGAATTGAATTTACTTTAAAGATTTTATACCACATTCAAATACCATTTTCACATCCTAATGCAAATCAAATAAAATGAATCAAATTCAAGATCATTCAACTACTCTAGCATAAAAACAAATTAGAAACCCTATAATCAAAGATGCAACTCATAATTCATAGAAACCATTCAAATTTAAGACTTAAGACTAGAAATTGAGATAAAATCCATATATCAATTGACACAAACAAACTTGGACAATATTTACATAATTCCTTGATTGTATTAACTTCTCAAAGTATAAAAAAATTTCTCAAAATTATTTCCCTTTACAAAATGGTAGTACTACCTTTTATAGGAGGACAATGTAGTATACCAGTCAGTTACAAGATATAAATGTACAATAAGTAAGGAAAATTATCCTTTTTCTACAAATTTATAGAATACACTTGCTTTTCTAAAATGGACTGACCTAGAGGCAAATATGTTTACAAACTAGCATATGTCTTTACAAAAGAATATTCCATTTTTGAAATGCTACAAATATTTTAAAAATGGAATATTATTCAATTTGTTGGTGGGCCCTATGGTAAAGGATTTTCTTGTTAATATTGAAGGATATTCATGGCTTTCTAGTATTGCTCATTTATTATCTCTAAGTCCATAACTAGTTTTAGGAGACACTCTTATTCTTTGTCAGCTAGATCATTCAATTCTCTATTATTTCTAGCCATGGCTTCCTTGATGCTTCTAGCCTTAGGTATCCTTTCTCTTTTATTAAAGATTATTTACAGGATCCACTATTGTCTACCTCAGATTTTCCCTAGATCTTACTTTCAATTGCTTGCATCACCAAAGTATCCCTATGATTGAACTCATCATCTGACATGATACCAAGGGAACTTGTTTTTATGGGGTTGGTGATCATGGTGCCAAGGAGCTATTCAATCCTTTCAATTAGATCCTCATCATTTTTTAGGAGTCTCTCTATATATTTGGGCCAAGAAATCAAACTTTGGACCTTGTCAACAACTATTCTAAGAATTGCATTCAGATGTCCCAAACTAGTTATATTAAACCTAATAATCTACCTTCTAACTTGTATGTTGATTAGACCTATTATTTTATCCTCTAAATCTTGCCATTGGGATATTAGACCCTTATCCACTATTTTTTACTATGCCAATGTACTTTATCTCAGCATCATTGATTTCAAGGCATCAAACATGTCATAGAAGGATTCATCAAGCATTTTGACTATTGTCTCTATTACTGATAGCACCACCTAGGTCTCTAAATTCTCTTTTTCCTTCTCTAGGTTATATATCATTTGTTTCATACCCTAGATTCTTGCTTTGATCTGGGTTGAGTGAGCCTCGGCTAGGCTTTCAATATCTTATTCATAGATGGGAAGTTCACTAGGATATTATCCCCCAACTGGAGTTAAGCCTATAAATGGCTCAACCTTTTGAAAGGTGAATTCCTCACCTCCAACCATGGTCTTTTTTATTGTCACTCTTTCTAATCCTACCATCTTAGGATTGAATTACATAGTGGTTGATGGTTTTTTGAATTTTGGGGGCTCAAAAACCTCCATCTGAGTGTTGTTTGAGGCTCTTCCATTTATTTTCCACTTGACCCTCTAGTGGCCACTATTTTTCTTTCTTATTCTTCTTTCATAAAAGCTCATATCCATGGCTTGATATCATCATGTACATCAATATTAACAGTCTTGGTCAGGGCCTATGAGTGGTGCCATATGGATATTTTTTGCATTTTTCCATAGATGAACTAATCAAGGATGATTGGTCTATGGATGAGGTATTCATCGCTAAATAATTAACTTCACACATGGGGTAAGTGAAAGTCAACTTTGGCTTCTTTTTTCCAACTAGAACTATTGCCAATTCTACATTTCTCTTCTTCAATGGTGAATTAAGACTAGATATAGCACAACCTCTTTCCCTTTTTCTTTCTCAACCTCCTCTATTTGGTCTTGGGATTCTTCAGCTTGTTCCTCATCTTCATTAAATCCATATGCCTCAGCAAGGACCTTGAGGGCATCTTCCACCATCTCATCAAGATCCAGGGCAATCATGTCTAGGTACTCAATGGGAGATGTTGGTCTTTGAGGTAGGACTATGGATGAGGGTCCCTCACTAGGTCTTTCTTCTAATTTCTCCTTCCCAAGACCTTGTCCAATCTATGCTTAGATCCATATCACTTCCATTTTTGGTTGTTATTGAGAGGGCCTAGAAGGTCCAAGCAGAAAATGATATTATAAAGGTCCCATTTTCCATATGTCACCTAGTGGCTTCTCATTACTATTTAGTTTATGTTCAAGTTTAACATTATGTCCCTTGAACCTAGACAATACCTTCTCACAACTATTGGCCTTGATGTGCAAAGTGTCATAGGGACCAAGTTGATGTTCATAAATTGGTTTAGTTATTTTATTACTTTTTAAATGCTTGGTGACCTTGGCATTTGGGTCCCACTACCTTAGGTCATCTAGATAAAAGTTGAAGGAGTCTCTATGTCTGTAAATAGTGTCTACATGTTTCCAATCTTATAAAATAGTTCTACCAATTATCAAAGGAAATGGATGGAGGAGTCCTTTCCATTTCTCCTTACACACTCCATCAATGCCATGAAGAAGTTGATATACAATTTCTTGCTCTCCTATTTTGGTGGGAACATAGATGGGCAACTTGTAAGGTTGAATTAAAATCCCTTTAATTCTAATCACTATACAATCTAGATACAACTAGATATCTCCCATTAGCTCTACATATTTATTTATTAGAGGGTTAATCCTGGGTATGGTGATCCTTGTGATGGCTTATACTAAAGTAGGATAAACACAATCACAAATGAACTTCATGTTGTGTCTATATTTGAAAATGTGTAGTTTTGAATAATGGTGGGAGATTGTAAATCTACCCTCAAGTGACCAATTTTTTATATAAGGGATATTAATGGAGGCTAGCAAGGCATCCATTAGATAAGAAATCATGAATAATTGGTTACTATTTTTATTCTTAATGGCTATGAATTATCATTCTAGATGGACGTTGATCATCTCTCCAATTGGGGGAGTGAGATCCTTTTCTACCATGAAGTAGACATAAGATACCCAATTCTTATTGACATAGATGGTGGATGAGGCCCTAAATATTCTATTCAATAGAGTCATAATTACCCTGATCCCCTCCCTAAATTAGGCAACTAGGATTCTTCCTACAGGGTCATGGATTATAGGGATCCCTTAGAATAGCCATGGCCTAAGGATGGTGTCTAAATCATTCTTTCTAGTCCATTATTTAATGGTGGGTAAATCCACCTGGGGTTCTCTTAGTTTGTAATATATTTAAAAATAAAATGGGGAAATGTATGAAATTCTCCTAAAGTTCCTTTCATGATTTATCCAATCTTTTTTAATTATACAATCTTTAAAAATGTGACCAAGGATGTCATATAATAGAGTACCTTGGGTTTAATAATAGCATGGTGGAGGCTGGTCATTTGGATTGTGACTGGGTCATAATAACTCTAACTAGTGGTGGAAATATCTTATTCTTCCTTAG
Organism: Torreya grandis; assembly: GCA_037957365.1. Classification (NCBI taxonomy): domain Eukaryota; kingdom Viridiplantae; phylum Streptophyta; class Pinopsida; order Cupressales; family Taxaceae; genus Torreya; species Torreya grandis. The sequence continues at coordinate 1,204,646 of JARHVA010001236.1, read as the reverse complement.
TTATGGATTTCATCTCCTCAATGGTCTAGAAGAGCTTGGACTAGTTCCTATTGCTCATGTTCAATGTTGCAGTGTCCAAGTTTGTGTCTTTGATAACCCTTCCCTCATTGTTTATGGATAGATAAAACTCTATCTCATCCCCTTGTTACTACTTTTGAGATACCATGTCTTTCTAGACTTGAAAATTACTCATTATCAGATTAAAAATGGTTTTTGGGTTGATTCTTCTTTCTCAAATTATAATTTAGCTCCTTTTATCTTAACTATAATCAATTTGAGCTCAAATTAGGGCCTTTTATATAAGTTTTAGGTCTTTTTGAAGTTTTAATGGTGATGGCTTATTTGAACTTAGGCTCATTCATGTCTCATATTTTATTTTTACCTTTCCATTTATATGTTTTCCCTTTTGAGCTCACAAAATCTTATATTTTATCATTTTGTGCTTGCATGGTGCTTATTTGGCATCTATCTAGAAAATTTCATGGCATTTTTCATAAATTCCTTTAAAGAACTAGTCATTTTTTTTTTGAAATTTGCCCTTTTGTTTCACATTGTTAGATCATCATCCAAGGATCAATGCAATCCATTGATTATGATCTAAGATCTTGCATATTATTGGCCATCTTTATATCTAACCCCATGGTTATGCCACTTGGCACCTTCATGGGCTTTTTGAGCTCTATATTTTATATTAGTCATCTATTAAACATGTGTCTACCATGTGTTGAGCCCATAGGATCTCAAAGCTCTACTAAATATTTTTCAATGATTTTGTGTCATTACATCATTTGGTCCTAATGAAGCATGAGTCATTGATCCTATAATATGCATGAACTTTAATCAGTGCATGGTTATAGAAAGGAACTTAGGTTAAAATATTTTAAGCTAAGTTTATGTCATGTCAATAAACACACCATAAACTTAGGCTAAAATATTTTATGCTAATTTTTAAAGCATGATATCAAATGACCCCATGAATGATATAAAATATGCCCCTTTGTCTAAATAAAATATTTGAAGACCTTGAATTTGACAGTCTCGTGGACATCAATGATGACCTTGAGAATGTCAAATAATGTTCATGAGAACATCAAAATTAAGCTTGTGAAGTTCTTTAGGTTTGGTGGGCTTAATTTTTATGGTCTCATGGACATAAATGATGGCCTTGTAGGCATCAAATGATGATCATGAGAATGTCAATTTTATGTCATCAAGTTCCTATATTCCATAGATCTCAAATTCAATTCACTCCATCCGATCAAGATCCATGATGAGGCAAGAGCCATTTAATCAAGACCAAGAGAATACACACCATTAGTTTAGGGTTCTGTTAACATTAATCTTTGTATGTGGGAATGCCATGTGGTAATTTAATGGGGTTTGTAAGATTTAACCCTGTTGACCCTAGGAATGAACTATGGGCCATTGATCTTAGTCTGAGTTCCCAAGATGGTGACACTTATCACCTCTATAGTTCTTATTTTGGATTTTGGCATTTCAACATTATCTTCACTTATTTTTATCATCATCTATATGAGTACCCATAAACCATTGATCATGATCTAGGATCTCATATGTTTTATCCAAAGGTTTGATTATATTAAAAAATAAATAGGGGCCTTAGGTTAAAACTAAGGCTTAATCTCATATTTAATGAAAGAGGCCCACTTAACCTTAGGCAATCTCACACCATTAGATCTTCAGTTTTGATTAAGTGTGATTCATTGATCATGATCTTTATGGTGATGCAAGATTGGTCTAATGGCTTAAGGCTTTAAGGTCTTTGGGCTTATTTCATGTCATTCGATCAAGATCTGTGATGAAGCGAGACCTATTGGATCTATAAAAGGTAAAAGTGTTTAGGTCAGGGCTCGTGGTGATGAAGACTTAGACTAAAGTGTTAAGACTAAGGTCTTGTTTATGCTAATAAATATGATGGGGCCTTAGGATTAATACTTTAGGCTAAATAGGTAATAAATGGTACCATGTTAAGGAAATTAAAATGGACCCTACCAACACAAACATTAGACTCATTTATAAATAAAGGAAACAAAAGGGGGAAATAAAAGGAACCAAGTAGGACTTTTAGGTTAAGGTCTGGTCATGTTAACAAATAAGACCAAGCCTTAACATGAAAATTAGGCTTAAATCTAAATTAATTTGAAATATTCTCACCAATTTTCTCCCACCAAATGTAAATTTTAACCAAGGACTTAAGCGAGGATTTTTTTAAGGAGGGTCTTTAGAACATGAATCTAGGCTTGAATTTTCATAGACCAAAGGATGGTAAAATCTTGAATGAAGATAAACTATTAGGATCTAAGAAAGATCCATTCATAAGGGCTTCATGAAACCTACAACTTATCACATGAAGGGTAACTATCAAAAACATTAGGTAACCTTAAAGTAAAACCATAAACCAGTAGGCTAACTTTATCAAAGTTGATGATCTTCAAATGCTAATAATGTTTAAAACATGCCATGCTTTTAGTGTCAAGGTTCAAATTATCTCAAGGGTCCCAATTTTAAAAAATTGGGGTATGTTGACCTCAACAAGAAGACCTAAACAAATGTACCAATAGATACTTTAGTTTTTGTCAATAGTCTATATGTATAAATTTACATACAAAAGTATTAAATATGAGATTATAACAAATTTGGGTACCTACATTTTCCCCCCTTTTATTTTAGTCATGTAATTTCTAGAGTAAAGGATAAAAATACACCTAAGTATGTATGACACAATTTATCTTTGACTTAAAATTTTGATTGTTCATGATATTCAATAGTAAAACCTATAATAATAGATGTAGTAGTCAATGCCCATATATGAAATTTGAAATTCTTAATTTGGGATTGAAAGGTAAAAATTAATTAAAGAGTACACCTTTATGCATGTGGTATTATTTCACCTATGATGAATTATTACACTATGAATAATGTATATTTCATGGGTCACCAGTTAACCCAACCAAGTAGACAAAAGATGATTTTCATCCTATTCATTTCCTGGCCATGGAAATGAAAAATTCCTAAAGTGGTAATGGGAGATTAGTAGGTAATTGGGTGTCATTAATCCCATGCCCATATTAACTCAAGTAACTAATATAACTCTAATATTGTATCTCAAGATAAGAGGTTGGAGAAATGTGCCCCTTTTTTGAGGCATATGGGGAGATGGTTCCTTATGTTGAATAATTTATGAATTGAGAGTGATCAAGACTAAATTACAAATAACTAATTAAACCTCTGAATTGAAAATACACATACTTAACTCTCATTAATGGGTAAAGGTACTTAATGTACTAATCCAAAATAAGTTCAAACTATGATGAGTTCACTAGAAGTGTTTTCAAAGCCATTGAATGTCACCAAACTCAAATGTACATTATCTATAATAGAAGGTGGAATAACCTAATGTGTCAAATATAACTAATTCCAAGGCCATTTAGTTCCACTAAAATCAAATTTACATTACTTATAATTTAATGAATCAAACTGTTATAGATGGATCTAGATTGTATTTGTGTGATTGAAATAAAATGAATAATATTTATTCTCCTATCATGATTGTAGTGACAATATATTTGAATAAAAATAATGACCATTTTTACTTGAATCTATCAAAATTTTACACTATATATGTGCATGAGCCAATGTCATGCTCTTTGAATTTTGAAAAATGCATGTATGTGCATGAATTAGCACCATGCCTTTAAATTTTGAAAATGTATATATGCTTATAAATTAAAATCATTCTTCCTAAATCTATTATAATTTTGTGCTTCTATATGTTTGACTATAACTCTATGTGAAACCTATAATTTATATCTAATAATTATTTTGTATATGATCATGCCCATGCATCCTAGTGTGTATAATTGTGTACTTGAGTGTGTGTGAAGTGAGAACATATACATTTCATATTCCCCAAAAAATTATACCAATGTACCAACATTTACTATGTAATTAATGTTTGAATTAATTTTAATCTTTGAAATTTGTATTTTATCATAACCTTTGATTTTTGAAACCCACATTTTGTATGTGCATATGTCATTTCATATGCCTCTAAATATGTATAATGCTATTGATATTTGGTAATGTCTACATCTTGTCTTTTCATGATGGAGTGAACCTGCATGGTATATTCCCTCAGACTTAGTACCACTATATATAAACTATTAAAAAACTATAGAATCCCTATCACAAGTCTGTTACATGTAAATAGTTTGAAACATTATAAAATTGTGCTAAAATCAAGTGATCTTATTATCTTTAATAAGTGGTATTGTCTTCTATAATGATCTCAATGTATGCCCCATTTTCTATGTGATGGATGGGAATATCGAATGCATCAGATCGAAATAAAATGTATATTTTGAAAAAGTTTTATCAATTTTGTAATTTCTAGAATAAAAAGGTGATAAATTTTTAGCATTTTGACACATTGGATTTTGACCACATTGAATAAAGTTTGTGAATATTTCATTTTAATTTGATGAATTTGATTGATTAGTATCTTATAATGGTTACTGAAGGCATTACCTATATATAAATAATATGGAGATAATATAGAATATGTGGTATAATTCATGTATAGGAAAATAAGTGCTAAATTTAGGAATTTTTGAAATTATTGGTAGGCATTATTGAAATATTACCATGTAGAATAACACATTACACATGTTCTAATTCATCTCATGGGGAGTGATTTATATAGGTATTTATCAAGATGTTGCATGCATATGCTTTAAAGATTTTAATTTTAAAGTTTGAAATAAAAATTTATCCCATATAAATAGGTCAGTTTAAAATAATTTTGTAGTTATTTTTAATAAAATTAATTTTTTTATTTTTATGCTATGATTGAGAAAAAAACCTGAATAATAGAGATCTTATATGTACTCAATTTGAGCATGTGGAGGTTGACCTAAAGTCTAAGGATGCTTTGCCATTGTAATGTTATGAAAACCAATAATTTACCCATTTTTGGTCATTATAAATATTGAATCTTTTGTGATTTTTTAGGTATTTTATTTAAATATTTGACATCTAGAAGAATTTTCTTTCTAGCTACAATATTTTTTAGACCATATGTGGACCTATCAAATTCTATGGAACTATCTTCTTGACCATAAACTTCTCTTAAATATTTTTAATGAACTTCTCTTAAATATTTTTTAATGTTTAAATTTTAAAATTACCTTTAGTGATTTTGTTTATATTTGTATATGTTTTCTTAATTGATGGCATGTTTTTGTTATTGCAATATGACATGCAAGCAATCAATTTTAAATGTGGGCATATGATAGAGAGCATGCAATCATTTTCCTTGAGTGATATAGAGAGAACCACCCTTGATACATTTGGTCTTGATCATGTTAGATGAATGGAAGTGATGTCGTGTGTGTGTGTGTGTGTGTGTGTGTGTGTGTGTGTGTGTGTGTGTGTGTGTGTGTGTGTGTGTGTGTGTGTGTGTGTGTGTGTGTGTGTGTGTGTGTGTGTGTGTGTGTGTGTGTGTGTGTGTGTGTGTGTGTAATTATTTATGTGTGTGTGTGTGTGTGTACATACATACATACATAGATATATACATACTTACATATATTTAGATAAGTATGTATGTATGTGTGTGTGTATCATATATACACACACACACACACACATGCATACTTATCTATATATGTAAGTATGTATATATGTATGTATGTAAGTATGTATGTATATAATGAAAACATGGTGGAATGGTGTGATTATGATAATTTTACCTTTCATCTACCTAGTTGGGACATGATTGTGGCACTTGAGGATGTCTGGAAAAAATTTGATACCTCCCATTATTGGCACATGTGTGACCTTGTAGGGTGGTGGTGGGAAATAATAGATAAGATAGAATCAACATTAGATGATTATAAATGTTAGGGGTGTTTGATATGTTGCTAGTGATACCACCATTTTGTTATATAATATTATACTATTGAATGCTCTACATGTGATTAAATTATTATGTGCATTTTTAGAATCATAAATTTCTATTGATGGTGGAAGTGTATTCATTTCAAATAGGATGCGTTATTTTTTAAGGATATACAAGAGCATGGTATTATGTACTATTAGATCTAAATGATGTTCTATCACCTATACAAGGATATGCATCACTTCACATGAGATGGTTTTGGTGGTAGTTTAGGCTCATCCACATTATTGCATTGCTTGGCATATGAGCATATTTTAGTGTTACATCTTGTCAGTGTACCTCATGGTGGTTGGGCACATTTTCATATATGTAGAGAGATGGTCCAATACTATAAATATTATATGAATTGGTACTATGGATTATCATTTGATACTTGACTGACTATCATCATATTCTATTATTTGTAGACCCTATAGAGGATTTATAGGGTGGCCTAAGTATGGATTATAGTTAAGGTGTATTCAAGTGAGTTGTTTGTTTTGTGATCATTATCTAGATGTGTACAAGTGGTTTCAATTTGATTATGTTTGTATAAAAATTTTGGATCATGAAATATGTGCCCATGACACTAATTATATGGATTTACTTTGTTAGAGATCCAAGACATGAGGGTGACTAAGGCAGACCTAGTTTCATTTATCTAGTACACATTCTTTTTAATGGGGTGGATATAGTTATTTTATTTCATGATTTATATAATGATATGTGTATTACAACATATACATGGTGGTGCATATTACATTGGTGGGATATATTATTTCCTATTGTGGGAGAGGATGACCCTAAGGCATAATGTGGAGGAGTTATAATAGTTGGTGTTCCTCTTGTGTTTTTGAGTATGTAATTTTAGTTTGAAAATATTTTTATTTTTATTAGTTACTATATATATTTTTCATTTATATCATGTATTATTATTATTTTGAATTAGATGATGATTAGTAAACCACCATCATAGAGATGACACTTCAAATTTTGACTAGACATGTACTAGGTGAGGTAGATTCTAGTGTTTTAGTTGAGAATGATACAAACATACATGGCAAGTATTCCCCCATGTTTTATATAGATATGATAGCCACCACTACATATTTTGAAGTTGAATTAAATCAATATTATTTTAGAGCTGAGATTGATGTGGTTATCATTGAGCAGGACCAATTTAGAGCCAATATTATGAGGTAGAAGATGATCCCTCCAAATCTAGATAAAGATCTTATTAACTAAGTATGTTTAATTACAGTGTGATCATACAAATTTATAAGAATTATTGGATATGTATGAGGATCGTGAGAGGATAAGTCTCTTCAAATCATGGTTTCAAAAGGATGATAGTGGGGCATCTTCATCATGAGCCCCTTATTGATTGAGAAAGATGTTGAGAGAGATGTAGATATATATGTAACTAGAGATGTACCTAGCAAGGTTCCAAATATTGAGTGATTTTACATATTTTTTACTTGTATTATCATATTAAACATTTTTTATTTACATAGAATTTTGAGTGTTATTACTTATATTATGCTTATGTGGAATGGATATTTCATATGTTTTAAGAGTTGTTTCATTTGAAAATTGGAATCATGTGATGACAATATGACTTAGTATCTTGATATATGTTATTTTTTTATATATTAATAATAGTTTAATGATATAAAATTTAATTTTTGACATATGTGTATCATCGAACTAACTAAGAATTGTAGAATGAGATAACCACCCTGACATAAATATAAATTATGCACTATACTAATCATTATTTATAACTACCTTTTGATATTGTATTTATGGATATGTATTATTATAGATATTAATACTTTTTATTGGTTACCTATGATACTTTTAGTTTATATCATTGATTATATTTTTAAATATATGTGATACTTGTGGCCAATATCATTGATTCTATTTTAAATTATATGAACTAGTCTAAAGCTTGGTACTTTTTATTTGGTACACACATGTATATAAGTAAATATGTAAATTTATCTTGGCCTATAGTGTCATTAATTCTTGTTATATTACTTTTTAATGTTAATAATATTGGCCTATAGTGTCATTACATTTTAATTATAAACATTTATTATCTTTGTTCACTGTTGCATTCATTTTTTATAACCATGGTTGTCCTAAAATTACATTTATTTGTGGAATAATATATTATACAATTAATATAATATTTAATATTTTGAGTCCAAAAGTTATTTTTAAAATAATATGTCCCATATCATATACTTGTGTGTACTTCAAAGTTTTCTCAATGTATCCCACACTTTTAAGAAAGTTTACTATGCAAGTATTATGTTGTTGCATTTAATATACAAAAAAATATGATCTACATTTTTTGTTAATGAGTTAAGTTTTTGAATGTATGTATGTATTGAAAATAATCTTTGATTTAATAGTAAATTGAATCTACATATCAAATAACATATCTCATAATTACTAGTTTTTAAACTAGTTATATTATGAGTGAGACTGTCAACTAAAAGTTGTAATAAATAACTTCAAAACCAAAAACATATTATTGTTTATTTTCCTTTGTGAATAAATATACTAAAAAATTATATATAAACATATTCAACATGAATTTACAAAAGGAATCATTGTACACCACTTTGTCATAGCCTATTACAAGATAACGTGCATGAAAATTTATTTTAAGAAAAGAATAAAGTAAAAAACTAAATTAATACCTTTACCTAAATAATATATAGTTATAATTATAAAAATTTACTTTAATACAATTTAAAAAATTCTAAATAAAATAAGGTTGAGTCACATTCAAGACAAGGTCAACATGTAAGAAACCTTGCTCAGAAAGTCACCAAAACATGCAACCTACCCAACTATGGCATCAAAAATTACCTAAAAATATGAATTGACTTAAATAAAATTTAATTTAACTTAAATAACACAAAAATGATTCTCTGCCTCTTGTTAACTCATTTGAGTATTGAGATGGTGAATTAGAGTTAACTGGAAATTACAACTATTTTTATGAAATTATTGGAAATTATCCAAAATGACCAAACAAATAATTAAAGACAAAAATAAATTAAATAAGCTTCCTAAACACATTAAAAAACCGAAATAAACTAGGTATAAAAATATAACTCAAGTTACCATATTGGCATCATACTCATATTCATCCCTTCAATGTAAAGAAGTGAAATGCCTATCATCTTCTTCAGTCTTTTCAACCATATTCTTTGTTATCACAAAAAAAACTATGTTGGATCAATTTGAGCCTTTTTTATATCATCCAAGAGACTTATAAACCATAATAATTGTGTGAAATATTATGTAAAGGTTTTATATTAAGCTTCAGTAGAGGATAATACAATTTTAGCTTATTTCTTTGAAAACCATAAAACCAACCCATTTCCCATTATGATGCAATAACTTGAAGTTGAATTCCTTCTATCAAGAGATCCTCACCAATATAAATATATTTATCCAATGATAAATATAGACATTTATGGTCTTAAATTAATACCATGATAATAATTACTTCCTACACATCTAAAAATTCTCTTCACTACTTCCAAATGCTTGAGTGAAGGTTTACCCATAAATATAGAAACTAGTAAAACTCCATAAATTATTTTAAGTATTGTCATTGTGATATACATCAGACTTCCCACCATGATTATAAAATTATTTTCATCAATTGAAGGACTTCCATTCTCCATCATAAACTTTTATCCACTTGAAAATAGATTGTGTATGCAATGAATTAAGATAGACCTACAACTTATCATGCCTAATAGATACAGACTCAAAGAAGGTAAATTAAATAAATCACATTAGATAATTAGTCATATTTACGCATGACCAATTGGATCTAATAAATCTAGATAGAGGATAAATTATCACATAAAATTAATGGAGAGAGTTCTAAAGCTTCTAAGTAATCAATACAATACAATAACCTTAACTAGGGCTCTAATAATAATAAAATTAATCTAATCTAGTGGTACCAAAGCTTACAACAAAAATGAGGGGGGTGGTTGAAATAAAACTAAAATTGGTAATCAAACATGGTAGGTAAATGGATGCATAGGTTACCTAGGGTGGAAGATGGAAATTTTGAATAATCCTATAGCCACACTAAGTTTAGGTGTAGAGGAGATTCAAAGAAGGAGTTACACATTAAAAACAATTGATTATGCACTATCTATATACTAAATGAAAGAGATAAATTTATAAATACTTTCTTTGAATATAACTTGTCGAGCCTTAATATCTCCGATGTCCAATGGTGCTTTGAAAGAGGTTTTTATGCTTGTATCACATTGGTCAAAATCAGTTCTAGGCTATAAGACTTCTTTTATTTTTATATAAGACTCCACAAGATGAGATCTAAGAAATTAATTCTCCATAATCTATAATAAAATTATAATTTAAATCAATAATATTGTGAAAATGAATGTTCCTCATTATTGGATTGGAATGAGCCTTGTATTTATATTGGTGAGTTGACCATAAATCCTTTCGATAATTTAGCCAAAAATATCCAATTGCCTCAATGTAGTTCAAAAAATTATTATTTACCCTATAACTAGGTTATCTTGAGTTGATCTAGTTATGAAGCGTATGTTGTGACTTTTAATACTACATTGACCCTGGTTGACCTAGTTTTAATTTTGGTAGGAAGGAAAAATACTACATCAACTTGATTAATATAGTAAAAAAAGATAGGTCTTGGCTTAGTTAGGGGCTATTTGGGAGGAATATTTTTTAGAATATCAATCAAGTGGGATTTTTTAGTGGATATAGGATTGATATATTTAACATCAATATTGTGAAGTAGCAATGGTCTACCCACCCATTTCCTAGTTCACCTTTTAAGGAATACACTCAAAGAGATTAAAAATATGATAGGTTGTTGAAAGAGATAAAGCATCGGTAAATGATAAAGTTTTTAAAATATTATTTGTATACATATTATCCATACCAAGTTCATCAAGTGTCACCAGAGTGTAACATGGGATGGTGCTTCGATAAATAACATAGAAACACACTAACTGAGCTAACAAATTATAGTATAAAGTGGAAAATAAGTAAAATAAAATAATTTTATAAATGTGTACCTTCACTTACCTTGTTGCTATGGAAAATAAATTGTGTGTGAAGTAGATGAGGAAAGGTGAATAGTGTGCATAACATGAGACAGACTTAGAAAAATAGATAACATTTAAAGTTTTTGAAAAAATATGGCGTTATCACTAAAAATGTCTCTACTTTTTTTAGATTCCATAACTTATTTCATTTTGTGTAAATAATGTATAGAATTAAATTTATGAGAAAAAAATGGGATTTCTCAGTAAATAATTGAGGTTCAAAATTTTGAAATTTTACTATAAAATTAATCAATTACTATTAATTTGCATATTTTATTTTATTGAATACCAAAGATTTGTATATCCTCATTTAGCAAAGATAAAGATGATGGATTGAGTTCAAGATAGAGGACATGCTAGAGAAAAAATTGTAGTAGCAGATGGAATAGTTCAAGTATGGGTGTATTTATTCCTAGTTTTTGGTATTTTAAATGAAAATGAGCTAGACTAGGAAAAGTAAGCATTGGGGCAAATCCATGTAATAAAATTTGTGCTATAAAGTGTATTATTAGAGTGGAATTTAAAGTAGATGGGTAGGAGATAAAATTACAAGTATGAGGTCAAGGTTAGTTACGATGATTCAATGAAAAATTACCACAAAAATAATATGGTATCATCCAGATTGATGTAGTTTAAAAGGTAGGATTTTTGTGACTAGTTGATAATGTTCATGGTGGTTGATATAATTTGATTGAGGGTGGTCGATAACATAAGTGTTAGTTGATATCATGGTAAATTGGTTGACTATATACATGATGATTGATGAAATTTAGTGACAAGGTTGATATACTATATAAAGGTCAATATATTATGGATTTTTATAAAGCTAATGTAGTCTAGGTACATGATCAAGTGTTAAATATAGTAGATAAATGAAGTAATTTTTCACATAGACAAATAATTTATTACTTTACATGGTTGATGAAGTAGTTAATTTAATTTTTTATTTATTTTTTCAATTTTTTAATTATGTGATGCCAATTTTAGGATAGATATTTGATAGATTCATTAATTTTTGGTATTTTATAGAGGTGACAATGACTTTAGATACTATTAGATGTAATCTGGTTACTTTATATAATAAAAATATTGTTAATTATGGATTGATATCATCTAATGACACTTAGTTTTGGTGAGCTCATGGAGATGAAATGTATCCCATTGAGCACTAAGTTAGTTTCCATGATACTAGGAATATGAGAGAGACTACGTAACACATTTCTATGGGCGGTGGATGGGGATACCATTGAGGTGGGTATTACCCTATAATATGTACATGTATTTTTTGTTTAACCTATTACCATCACACCATTGGTGTGTAATTCACCAAATTGGATGATTATAGGCAATCATTAGCATTGTGGGTGACAAGTTTGGAGAGATATGTCTAGCTTGGGTTTGTAGTTTTTTATTTGATGTGTATGTTTTTGTCATTCCAAATATATTAAAGGCCAATATTGGACTTGTGATAGCTTAGTTGATTTATCAAAAAGTTAGATGGGAAGGTCTCATTGTATATTATAAATTTGTGTCACTTGATGTTGGAGCAAGGCACATTATATGACTTAGGTTTTGTGATTTAGGTGTAGTTAATGCATGATTTTAATATAACTTTATCTAGAGTCCAAAAATATGGGGCTCATTATTATTTTTTATAGTTGGATTTATGAGAGGTTTCCTATGTATCAATTGATAAGATAACCTCATGTTATGGATGATGCCCTCCAACACGTGTAGAAATGAACATAGGACCATATGGTGCATGTTGTTTCACATGTCTTAACATTTATGAGTGTGACATTGCGTGAGATTGTGTGGGCACAAATATCAAGTCATAACAAATAAATGGTGGTAATGGCCAATTAATTTTTAGGCATAGGGTTGACTTTATATTATTAGATCTTATCTATGGTTGATTGAATGACATGTGGTACCTCAAGTACTAGGGTATTTTGGGTTACCACATATCATGGATCATATAGTAGTTACTACATGTTTATATTGATATGTGTGGAATCAATATGGTTTGAGAGGTGTGGGGACATCATCAAAGGTTACCATTATATGACCTCAAAGAGAGGATTTTTAGATAATGACACTAGTGGTAAAGATGAGATAGAGTAATAGTTATTATAGCACATTAGCAGATACCATATCTACCACCATAGCCATAGAGATAGAGGTTCTAGTGTAGCCATAATTATATCCACAACCATATAGATAACTAGTCATGTAAATTGTGTCGAGTTGGTCTATTATAAGGTGGATTTGTAGTGGATCATGTTATGCTCATGTGATTCAGCTTGGTTAGTATAGAGGTTTCGTACCACTATCGATATATGAATCACAGGAGGTGTTCTATGGATGAGTAGATGGAGTGACTATTGATGACTAAGATGTGGTTTCTTGTGATTATTTTAATTTTATGTAGAGAGATAAAGATACGTGATAGATATATGTATGTTTTTAGAGATATATATGTGAAAGTTGATGTAATTTTTGGTTTGCATTTTTCATATGTTGTAGTGGATGAGACCATATGGGTAACTTTGGTGTAGACTACCCATCATGATATATTGGTTGACATGCTACCTCAATGTGATACTATGCAAATGGTTGATCTTATGGGGCCTTTAGTATATACATATGCTAGTTCATTTTGATTGGTCGATGAATTAGTTTGAGAGCTAAAACAACTATAATATGTGACTCAAGTAGTAGTACCACTAGGATTTGGTAATGGAGGGATATGAGCTTGGTAGTCTCTAGCTAAGGAGAGAGTTTAACACTTGGTTATAGTTAGATAGTTAGCATAAGTGTAGGTACAAGTGACCAAACTATAGGGATAGGTAGATTGTATATGATCATAAATAAAAACACTATAGAAGACTATTCATAAAGGGTAGTCACAATAATATATGGGTAGTGTAGCATTTTTTCATAATGGAACTTAAACTTAACACTATATTTTATACTATGATTGTATTGTATTAAAATTTTAAGTTATATGTGTGTGGTATTGATGACACATGGATGTTATGTATGTTTTAATTTTATTTATAGAATGTGTTGATTATTATATATGCTATGATAAAATTTATGGTGTATGTTTTATTAATTTTATAGAAAATGTGAACAAATGCATGGTCAAAAATAATTATAATTAGATAAAATGTAAGTAAAGAAAAGGAAAATGTGAAACCAAAATTACTAATAGATAACCCTTATAAAACATGTCAAAAGTGATAAAAATGTGAACAATGAAAAATTAAATGATAATGAGAGAAATATCAATGTAAGATAAAACCCCAAACAAAGATATATAAATGAAATAAAAATATCAATGTAAGATGAGAGCACAAATAAAGATATGTAAATGAAATAATAATGAGAGATGTGCAAGATAGGAAGTTAATTAAGAATGACAAACCAAACTTAGTTCTTGTGTTATTTGGTAATATATAAGATTATGGTTGTTTATAGACATGTTATAATTGTGGGATATTGTGTTTATAGGATATATGGATATTTAGTGAGGAATTTTTGGTCTTATCTAAGATATTATACTATAATTCAAAGAGGAAAATGAACAAGGTGTGAAAAATAATAATTGTGATCAAGGGTATGATCAACTAATAAATGGTATACATTTATGGGAATATTAGGTATGATGCAATGAAAATAGGGAATGGAAAGTATTACATAGGCATTGTGAAAATCCTTAGTATAAATAAGACACAATAGGCTAATGTGCAAGTGTTAATAACTTGGTTGTAAAATAAAGGATTAAGATACTCTAACTAGTAGATGCAAAATTTTATGATAAAAAGTGAGGTACTTAGATCATCCCATGAAGTTTGTATATGAAGGAAAATTAAAATGGATGTACCATCCCATAAAATGTTCCCCATTCCTCAAGACCCCTTACAAATTCATCAGGTTATGGTGAATATTAGGTACTTATGTGAGAAAGTAGGTGATACTAAATAGTATAAGGAGACCTCTTATCCCAATCTACTAACCTACTAAACTCCAATGGACCTTGTCTATATTGTGAGACCAATTATGGAGTTTGAGATTCAACTAGAATAGGAGATGTGCCAAATAAATATCACATCTTTGAGTGTGATTTTTAATTTTTAATTTGTAATTGAATTTTGATCATAGCCTTTTATTTTATAATGTGTCTTTTAATTCTTTTGAATATTTTTATTCCTCCTCCTTACAGATTTAGATAACCAATCATGAGTTATATAAGTGAAAAATACAATAAATTTTACACTTTGGTTACAAGAGAGGAGTGCTCAAAGACTATGTCATATTTAAATATTTTTTGAGTTGCCCAAAAGTAAGTGTGCAATCTCAAGACTAACCTATGTGATATTTTTAAATGAGAGAATGATAAGGGATAAATGAGTATTAATAATATATACATTTATGTTATAAATGGTATAATTATAAATATGCTTTGTATCTGATCATAAATAAAATAGGATAGTGTTGGTAGAAAAGTCATGTCACATACATTACTATATTATTTGAAAAATGAGCTAGCACAAGAATGAATGTAAGGAAAATTCATCCTAAGATAGGGGAAAATAATGAAATGGTTGAAAAACATAAAAGAGCTTAAATAAAGAGTGAACTTTGGAAATATTGAAAACTATTTAGTTATAAATCAATGTTTGTAAGATGAATGATCATAAATATATAAATTATATGATAAAAACTAAATGTTAGAATCATGAAAGAAAGATATAAACAATGCATCATAAATGCTATAGTGAAATTTGAATATCAAATACAACTCATATGAATATGTTAATAATAATGTGATGTAGGACAACCATGTTATCACAAATGTTGATATATTTCATGACATACATCATCAATAACATCAAATAATTCCTACTATAACTAAAATTTGACTTTAATCATAGTCTTTTCTATCTTTTCAAAAATTTACACAAGGACTTCATAATACACTATATCTATGGAGAAAGTAGGTAAGCTAAAATAAGTAGGATGGGTATGTGGCTCCTCATGTTAATGGTAATCAATGTGAAGAACTAGTACCACAATGTTATTGATATACTTAGATATTTTGGATGATGTATGTGGTGGGGAATGATAAGTCTTTTCCCATGAAAAAATTTAAGTATGTTACTAAGAAGGTGATGATATAGGCCATGTGAAATCATTAAAATGTTGTTACAATACTATACACATATATGTATGATGTTTATCATGTTAATTCCAAATATAATAAAAATATCCTTGTGTTTAGGGATATACTCAATATGTATATTAGGTAGAGGCAGGTTCTTATCAACAAAAGATTCTATAGTTTCTAGATGAAGTGCATCAATATACTATCAAACTTTTTGATAATGAGTAGATATGTGTGTGTGTATGTGCCATGAAAACAACATATGTGTCTAGGTGTAGCTAGTTATGGAGGTCAGTTATCTTTAGTATGGGTAAAACCTAATGCATGATGTTGTGCCAAAAAAATATGATATGTATGATAATCCTTGGCATAAAGATTGTAAACTTTATAGAATTCACAATATGGATCATCAACCCTTTGTATAGGTAGAGGATCAATCTTTGAAAAATTAATATGTCATAAACATCAAGATTAAAACTCAGAGTAGGATAAAAAATTGACTTAGTAGTTGTGAGAGAATATTTAAATGTGGGTCATTTTAATATGGCTAACATTTTAGGAGGGAGCATGCATGAGGATCAAAAAATATAGCAAAATATTTTAACTTATTTGGTAACAATGGATTTTTATTCCTATTTTAGTTAATGGTCTAGATTAATAAATTAGTATAGAATATAGTAATAAATATAGTCCTAATTTGTGCAACTATTTGTCTTTTTCACCTTTCTAAAAATAGAAATAAATAAGAATAAATATAACTTATCTAGAAGACTGACTGAGATGACCGATATAGAGGTTGAAAATGGCTATGCAAGACTGGGAAGATGTCGTAAACCTATTTTTGGTTTTTATTAGGTTAAAGGATAGGAACACAAAAAAGTGGATGCTTTGGTGTCTTGTGTTATTGTCTGTTCTTACCACTATTGTCTAAACTAATCACATAGACCTAAAACTTTCTAGGTAATTGTGTTATACCTATGTGAGTGTCCTTATGAAAAATAAAGTGCTAGTTATCGATGAAACTCATTGTGGAGTTGATTTTATCTTCAAACCCTAACCCTCCATCATGCTTGATAAAATGACATGTGAGTCACTTGAGAAAGAGGGGGGGTTAGTGTGAAATATGTATTGAATGTGTAATCCACACCCCTTGTGTGGGCATGCTTCCTACATACCAATACTCTGAAGAGGGATTAAGCCATACGTAGTTCTCCCACCTAGTGTGCTTTGTGAAATAGTGTGATACAGATGTAAATGTTAAATTGATTATATTTGAGGTGGTTAGGGATTAGTATGAGGATTTGAGTAGGTTTATAGTCTGTTTTGGTTGACTATGTGCAAAGAATAGGGAAGTTTACCTTAATTATTTGTTTGTATTATTGTTTGCTTTGTAGGTTTGGTCACCTCCTTTGTAAATGAGATTTGAGTGAGCTTTTATAGGGAATAATTAGTCATGATTTAGATGTATTTATGCTAGGCCAACCTAATTAAGGATAAGGACCAAATTAAAATGACTATTGGGGCTCAAAGTACAAATGGATAGGACCACTAAAAATGGTACACTTCTCTTTTGGGTGCTATAGTCCAAATGGGGCACTCCTATCCTATAGACTTAGCACTTGGGGGAACAAGATTGACATGGGGAATATTGTCTGGCTGAGGTAGAATAACTATTCAGAAGGTTATGGATGACTGGTAATGAGCAAAAATGTGTCTTATAAGGGTTTCAAGAGCATGAAAAAAGGACCTATGGATGGGGTGTCACAAACCACACTCAAACTACCAATTTGGATATTTTATATGACTACATTTACCCCACCTTTATTCTAGTGATGTAGAAAAGTGAAATATTAGGATAAAGGAAAAGTAGAAAGTGTACCTAAACTTACTTGTAAGGGTGAAGCCTATGAATAAGTGTGATGTGGAGTGTGTATAGAGAGAGAATAGTGTGAAGCATACATCTGCAAGAGAAAATAAGAAGTAGATCAATTCTTAATAAACATGACATATCTAAAATAAGAATGTACAAAGGATGGGTAAAGAGAGAGGAAGAGAAATGAATGAATACACCTCATCAAGTGTGTGAACCAATAAAAAACCTATTGTGATGTTGAGTGATTTTTAGTGATGTTGAGTGATGCTAGGTATGTGTTGTACCAAGAGTAATATCATAAATGGAGTTGAGTGCTCAATTCCCCAAGGAAGGCTCAAGAATAAAAAGATTGACCATTTGGCTCCATCATCACCCACTATGTAGTGAAGCTATGTGATCATGTGTGTGTTAATAAATGTTTATACTATGTGTATAATCCCTCTGAGTAGGTGACTCAAGAATACAAAGGTTAGCTAGTCCTTTGGCTCCATCATTACCCACTAAGTGTGAATCTATGAATGGATATCAGTATGAATGTGTGTTGTATGAGATGGCTCATAAAGCCCATAAATTCTCTATAATCTAACAACATAGCATGGATATTTGAATGTGTACTAAGAACTAAGCCAATCTTGGACACTCTTAAAGGTGGAGATTAGGGTTGTATAAAATCCTCTATCAAACTAAGAACTAGGTTGATATGAAATCCACTTTGAAATGATGCCAATCACCTACAAATGGAATAAGTCATGCAATTGTTGAGAATACCTAGTTAATACAATGAACTAGAAAGAAAATAAGGCAAATGTGCCATGTACATTGTCCCAAATCACTAGTGCTTATAACATGGATTTTTATCTAGAAGTTATACCAACTACCCAATATAAAATTAGAAGTAAGACCCATCATGTCATACATGATGCCCCCTATATATGGATAATCTAAGTAAAAATATACTAAAATTACCTAATATAAACTAAACTATAGCTGAGAAAACTATAATTGACCTTATCTTTCTATCAATTTTTGAAATTCTAGATTTTGGCTATTTGGATAGGAGCATCAAAAAGTGGACACTTTGTTGTAGGGAATTATAGTCCTAATGGGGTGCTCTTGTCCTTTACTATTTTTTATGACTATTTTATGTTTGTCCCTATTTTTTTGGTGTATTCTACATGTTTTGAATTTTGATTTCTATTTTGAGTGTTTTGAAAACTAATTTTGACCCATAGAGGGCTATGATCTCTATGACAAAACCCTTGTTTATTGCCCCCTCTTTTGAGGGTAGGATTGAAGACCTTGTAATGACTTCCCTTAGAATAAATATCCCTACAAATGTGTTATGATGCAAAATACATGATATATCAATGATGATAAAAATTATGTCTCAAGATATAGATTAATTTATGTTGGATATTATTAAATCAACAAGGGTGTGCCTAGATAGATGTGATAATGTAATAGTTTATACAATATACTAAACTAAAATTGGAAATCTAGTTAGTTTTCAAGGAGGGATGGAGCATGATGTCCATCATGGCATCCAAAAAGAAAAGATAATGTATGATATGGATCATGACATTGCAAACAATTGAGAAGTAAATAAGCAAACAAGCATGTAAGGCAAAAAGCAAGAAGCATACAAAAGAGGCCAAGGGGCCAAGAAAACAAGGGACATGGGCACATTTCACTCAAACTAGGAAAGCAAGCATATAAGGGATGTTCAAATTCCCATATACACATATAATTATAAATAAGCAAGATTAGTATGAGGGCCACAAGCACATACAAGAGTATAAGTGAAGGGCATTATGTAATGCCCTAAGGCACACACAAGTAACAAAATAGGAACTAAGAAATGCAATCAGATATATCTACTTAAAGTAAGAAAGGAAGGTATTTAAATTCTAGAAATACTATCACATCTAACTGATCAAAGCAAGAAGAGAAATTATTCAAAACATGTAGTACAAGACTAGGTAGATGCTAAGAAATACACTAGTGTTATATACTAGTGAGTATCAATAGAATAATCTATGTAAGCTAGTAATTAATGTACATCAACATGATAACTAGAGTTATTTGTGTAGGAATGACAATCTAAATGGTGTAGTCATTTAGAAGATGCCCCCAATTGGTAGATATGTCGATGTAGGTCTCAAATGTAAAAGTAAGATGCCCCCTCAATGGGTAGAGTGATTCAATCAAGGATTGGGGTGTCAATACACACACTCAAATAAGATCAAGTGAAGTATGGTAATGCAGATAAATCAATAAATAATAGCATAGAATATCAAAATGTAAGTCTAGCATGGTAGTAAAAATGTAAAACATGGATATTGCATATAATTGAAAAGTTTTTGGTGTTTTGAGTTATTTGAATGTTTCTGTATTTTGAAATGTTATATTATTTTTGTTATTTTGAAATATAATATTTTTTTTGGTATTTTGAAATAAATTGTATACAAGTAAGCAAAAAGACACTATGTACAAGTAAGCTGAGAAATTATGTACAAGTAAGTAGAAAGAAACTATGTAAAAGTAAGATGAGAAATTATATACAAGAAAGACATAGAAGAAATGATACTAACCAATTATTCTCATAAGAGACTCCCTATCATGGTGTCTTATATCAAGGAGAGGGATCATGTGTGATTGTAAAGCATGATGGAAGTGCTAAGATTGTGACTCTAAAAGTTGTGTATGTTGTAAGTGCTCTAAAATCTCTATGGTGGAAACTAACTGTGGGATCCCCCTATAACTCTAAGAAGTGGATGAAACTATGGGGATATTAAGGACCCATATGGTAGTAAAATAATCTCTCTAAAAATTTTCTCTATGTGTAGAGGCATGAGACCTCAATGATACTACCCTAGGTGTGAATAATGTAGTTGGAAACTATCTAGAGTCCTATAACTATCACTGATGTAGTGGTCACTCTAAAAAATACCTTCATGGAAGTGTATGAACTCTTTATGATGGAAAGGAAGGCCTAAACTATGTCTAAATCTCAACTAGAGGAAAAAATGTAACTGGTGGAGGAATTAAAATTGGTGACTATAGAATAGGAGATGACTCTGAAGTGGGGAGTGGTAACTCATATAGAACTCCACCAACTATAACAACCTAATTAATGTGAATGTTTTTCATGCATCTATAAAATATAGAAGGTATTTCACAAAGTTTTTAGATCCATGGTCAATCAAGAAACATGTTGAAGTCTCCTACACTAGGAACAATAGTATGGTGTGACCACATGTTCTAGACCAACTTGTAGAGGATGTATAATCTCACCCAATGAACTTTGCATGTGTCCATTAAATCTACTAATAACTAGGTCCATTGAGGTGATATCCTACTTTAAATATCCCAAATGTTGAAGTAATATCATAGTTCACATGTTCACACTAGATCCATTTTTTATGAGAACACCATGAATAGGATGGCAATCAATGTAGGCTCTAATTAAGAGTGCATAGTGATAACTATGAATGGGATGGAAAATTGATTTGATAAAGTTAATTGGTTTAAGATTGGTAAAATAGGATATTGGTAAGATCAAGATTTAGATAATTTGGTTTGGCTAAGGATGGTTATTTGGAACTAGGAATGTTATTTGTTAGTATAAGGGGATATAAGCTATCACTTTATTCATATCAACCCCATGGCTACTGTATCACTATCTAAGCCCTGATGGCCAACTAAATAAGTGGCCATATTACTCATGTTGTGTAAGAACATGCCCTATATCTAATGTTATCTATAGTTCACTAATTATAGCTATACATGGAGACTTTTCAAGATGCAACCTAAATAGATGCATAACTAAAAATATGTGTTATGAAGGAGGCTCATATAGCTGCAATCATAGTGGATTCCTATGTTAAATAACACCTTGTGGCCTTTGATGTGATGCGTATGAATGAACAATAGATTGAGATGGAATTATAACCTATGATAGGGGCTCATCTAATCTCAATCATAGAGGGTTGCTACATGAAATAGGACTCTAAAAAATTATCTATAGTGAATTTTTATTTGGATCAGTACTCTATGATGTGGGTTCATCTAATCTTAATTGTAGTGGGTTGTTATGTAAGATAAGACCCTAAAAAATCTATTATAGTGCCTATGACTATGTTGGATATGTATATAGAATTACACTATGTACTCCATAGACTACACTGATATATGTAGGTTTCTCTCACTATACTAGTCTCCAAACCCTCTGAGTAGGTGGGATAGGAGATCTCCTATGAGGCTCTATCCTAGAAATCGCATTACTCTCATAATGAATAACTGATTATTCTTGTGAAGGAATATCTTAGGATGGCTCAGTCATGGAGGAATGAGGTCTATGGATCCATGATGGAGGATATCTCAGTGCTCCTGATGTGAATGCTATGATGTCATTATCAACACATCTATTAATATAGTCCCTGAGTCTATAATAATCATTGTCTTTGTGTCCATAGATATGATGATAGTTACAAAAGGGGTGATGTGGTTGTTTATGTAAGAGATGTAGATCTTGATGATAAGTATAAGTTAATGTGATTAACCTCCTATCTAGTAGTGTTAATAATATGAAATATGGGCTATCTCACTCTAAATCAAACTATAGTGGTACCCTATTGTTGTTCTCTATAGTGCATACTATAGGTGGTGCTCTAGAAACTAACTCTCTATTCTTAACTAGTTTTTTTTTTTTTTTGTGGTCTCCTATCTTTTTTGTGACATGATGTATGCTGTGTGTTAGGATCTATAGATGGAGGTAATTCTATGAAATCTAGAGTAAGCTGATCAACTGAATCTAACTCAATCAATCCCAATCTCTTTTCCAAGGCTAAAACTATATAACATAAGTGCCTAAAAGAGGATTTTGTCTAATATAATATATGGTCTATGAGGGTTTGGAAAATCCCCTTAATAAATATATGTTGAACCTCTAAATCTATTGGTTTATAGATCAAGCATAACATGCAAGTCTTAAATCATAAGATATAATCACTAACTGACTCTAAAGGATTATGATACAATGCATCAAGTTTATCATATGTAACACAAGGTCCCATGTTTTCTATGTAATATCTAGTAAATTCCTCCTCTAATTCATCATATGTATGTAAGGAACCAATAGGAAGTAGATGAAAGAAACAATTTTGTGCATTACCCACTAATGTCTACTAGAACAACTTAAGTAGAATCAAAGGACTCACATGTAATGAAAAAGCCTTCTGAAAGGATTTAAGGTGTACAAATGGATTTCAAATTCCATCAAATTAAGGAAATGATGGTATATATAAGTTCTTAGGTAATGAAGCTTTGACAAATGTCTTCAGAAGAGGATTACCATGGAAGTCATTGGCATCCATCTGAGACTTATAAGC
The DNA here is from genome assembly GCA_037957365.1 of Torreya grandis. Classification (NCBI taxonomy): domain Eukaryota; kingdom Viridiplantae; phylum Streptophyta; class Pinopsida; order Cupressales; family Taxaceae; genus Torreya; species Torreya grandis. The sequence continues at coordinate 1,181,113 of JARHVA010001236.1, read as the reverse complement.
CTTATTTTCCAAAGTAAGGAGATGTATTTGGTGTTGTAATTCACCAACTACATGCATCAAATAAATAATCTCTTTGGATGGTATATTATTATCTTGAAGTGGTTCATTTAAAATTTGAATTTGATCATTTATTTTAGCCATGGGAATGTTGCAAGGGGGTGTGCTCACTTGAACCTTTGGAGGAATGGTAACTTGGACCTTAGTAGAGGGATGTAGGCTACCATTCTCTTTAGGTGGAGAGTTAGAAACAAGTGTTACTGTAGTAGGGGGTGGCTTGGGAGTTTCATTGGTATCTTTAGTATTTATTGAATCACATTCTAATTGAATAAAAGATGGGATGTTATCATTGGCATGTGTATCATTTGAAATAGAATCATGCATAGAAATAGAAGGAACATTTTTTAATGCATTATGTTTGAGATAAGGAGTGAGAGAAGATTTAGAATCATGAGATGCATTCTCTTCTTCACTATATGCATAATAGTCATCATTATTCCAAGAATTATCACAATCAAAATTATGTTCATTTGAAAGAGGAGAAGTAGAAGTATCACTTTCATATTCGCTGGCATTGTCATATTCATTTGCATGTTCACTATCATACTCATTATCACAAGGGATAGGGGTAAGAGAAAATGTTAACTCTTTTCTAATATGCAATAAATTTTCATGTGAAATTGGAATACTATGTGTATCTATGTAATCCTTGAATGGAGTGCATGCATTATTTTCATTTAAAATATGAGAAGTGAGAGTAAGATAGTTATCTTTTAGACATTCTTTTATCATTATTTGAGATGATAAAGTAGATTTATGAACATGAGATTTATCATTTGAACTATGCATTATAAATTTGATTCTATTTCATTTATATTGTTGTAATTTGAACATATAAATAGTAAAAGAGAGGGATAAACTAGGTTTAAATGCAAGCAAATTATCACCAATGAGAGGTTCACTTGTAATTTCATGACTGATTTTTACATTTGATGTATTTTGCATAGGAAAATGAGGTTAAAATTAACTTTCCCAGTTATCAAAATTATTTTATTTAGAAGAGGGAAGAAAAGAGAGAGGTTTGAGAGAAGATGAGGCATCTAATTTTTATTCATTATCATTTTCATATGAATCATCATATTCCTCATTAAAATAATATTCATTGTATTCATTGTAAATTAAATCATTTTCCTCATTTTTGGCTAATGTGAAATTTTGTAAATTTGTCCATTCATTATCATAATTATGAGAAAAAATTAGAAATTTATCTGTAGGATGAGAGGGAAAAAGTACCTTAATGGCCATTTTATTTATTTCACCAAAGATAGTATGTAAAAGTACTATTAATAAAATAAATTTAAGAATGACTACTAACATAGGGATTTTGAAAATATTTTTGACACCACAAATAATTTGCAAAAATTCCAAAAAATATATCTAAAAATTGTAAGGTATTAAGGCTTGGGGTTTGAGGACCTGGTTTAGAAATCTAGGGTTTTGGGTTGGAGTTTTATAAATTTGAAATTATTGCAATAATTTTAATTCTAAAATAAATTTGAATAAAATAAGTGTATAAAAATTTATACAAAAATCAAAATTTTAAAATTGAATTTTTGTACAAAAATGTGAACGAAACCCCTAGGGGTACCTAGGGTTTGATATTTTATTTGAAGTAAGTTGGGTTCACCAAATGATTTAATTTATTTGGGAATAATGGAGTTTTACTCCTGTTTTAGTTAAAGGTCTAGATCAACAAATTAGTAAAGAATATAACAATAAATACAATCTTAATTTGTGTAACTATTTATTTTTTCACCTTTCTAAAAATAGAAATAAATAAGAAGAAATATAACTTTGATAGAAGACAGACTAAGATGACTAATACAGAGGTTTAAAATGGCTATGAAAGATTGGGAAGGTGTCATAAACCTAAATCTATCTTTCATTGGGCAAAAGGGTAGGAGCACAAAAAAGTGGATGCTTTGGTGTCTAATGTTATTATCCATTCCTGTCTCTATTATCCAAACTGATCATAGAGACTTGAAACTTTCTAGGTAGTTGCATTATGTCTGTATGAGTGTGAATGTGAAAAATCAAGCACTATTTGTTGATGGAACTCATTGAGGAGCTAATTTTTTCTTCAAAACCTAACCCTCCATTATTCTTGATAAAATGACATTTGAGTCACTTGAGAAAGAGGGGGCTTTGTGTGAAAGATGTATTGAACATGCAATCCACACCCCTTGTATGGGCATGTTTCCTACATAACAATACTCTGAAGAGGGATCAAGCCATATGTAGTTCTCCCACCTAGTGTGTTTTGTGCAATAGTGTGATGTAAATGTAAATGCCAAATTGATAGTGTTTGAGGTCGCTAGGGACTAGTATGAGGATTTGAGTAGGTTTGAATTTTTGTTGGGTGACTATGTGTAAATAATAAGGAACTTTTCCTTAGTGATTTATTTTTATTCTTGTTTTCTTTTTAAGTTTGGTCACCTCCTTTTTAAATGAGCTTTGAGTGGGCTTTTATAGGGAATAATTAATCATGGGTCAGATGTATTTGCACTAGGATGACTTAATTAAAGATAAGGATTATATGAAAATGACCGTTGGGGCTCAAAGTGAAAATGGATAGAACCACTAAAAATGAGACACTTATTTTTCAGGTGTTATAGTCCAAATGGGTTGCTCTTATTCTATAGGCTCAGGACTTGGGGGTATAAGATTGGCATGGGGAATATTATCTAGATGAGTTGCAATAACCATTCAAAAGGTTTTAGTATGATTGTTAATGAGAAAAAAGGTGTATTATAATGATCACAAGATCATACAAAAAGGACCTATGGATAGGGTGTCATTAACCACACTCAAACTACCAATTTAGACATTTTATATGACTACATAAACTAATATGGTACCATCATAGCGTGATGAAGGAGCATATGCTAAAGAAGCTCAAAAGTAAAAAAATGATAAGTACTTAGTATATGTTCCATATTTGACCAATGGATATCAAGTGAAGAATAAAAAATGTTAGGTGAGATATAAGAATAAGGAGGAATTATATCGATAAAACTAATACTATGTAAATGTACAAATAATATTGTAAATAAAAATGATATCTAAATGTTTATACATCTTTAGCTTAAACAAAACTAGATAAAAATGTGTCATCTCATGAATATCCATCATCATAACCAAAAGTATGAATATCAATAGTTTACGCATCGATGATTTTATTGGTTGAGGAAGAATGAGGAACGGGTTGTTTTCACATCATTATGAAAGTAGGAATTTCATTCATTGTCTTTTTTATGAGACCTAGGTCATAGAGAAGGGGTTAATTGATTAATTATGTGTGAAGGGAGATTAAAATATTTTATTTTCAAACTAATCTCATCAATTTCATCATCCTCAAAATATAAAAGGTTAGGTGGTATATTTCCCATAAGTTCAAGGTGTCTGTTATAACCTCTATTATAATTAATGAGATAACTGAATCATTAAAGTTAATGAAAAGTAATAATATATAATGTTTGAAGGTAGGTATTTTGAAAAAACCATGTTCTTGGAGTTTTTCAAAATTCCAAGGATTCATGTATCTTTGAATCTTATATATACCACCATTGTGAGTAAATTTAACACATTAGCATATGTATGAAGTTATAGCTCTCACACAATGTGTCCAATGTTGAATGAGTACAATATTATATGATAATTATAAGTTAAAGATCATGAATTTAATATGAACCATGATAGGAATAACTATGGTAGGATGCCAAACATAACCAAGCAAATGCATTTGTCTTATATTGTAGCCTTGACATGTACTTCAAGTAGATTTAAGATTACATTCTAAATATCTTAGTGTTTTAATTAATTCAAGCTATGTAATGCAAGTTCCATAACCTTCATCAATAAAAACATGATTAACTTGGATATCACCAATTTGGACACTTAGTGGAGGATCATCCACATCAAATAATATTTCATTAGGAATCATTGAAGTGATTGGAAACTCAAGTGAAATAGAATTATATATAGTTTCATCAACATGTATAGAAATTTATTCACATTGTTAAAGAATATTATCCTCAGACCTGGACAAAGTAGCTTCTTACCTCATAGGTTGAGGTTGAGGAATGTTCATTTTGAATAAAATTTACATTAAATGTTTATGATGAAGAAGGGAAGTCCTTATTAGTTATATAAAATGAATTTGATATGGGAGGTGATAAATTTTAGTTATAGGATCCCATTCATCATATCAATTGGATTTGTATCAGATAAAGGTGCATAATGTTGAATTAATTATGTGGAAGGAGGAGTGGAAGTACACTAAAATTGGTGATGCTTAGAATTATATAGACTTGGCTATTAAAGTTTGGCTTGGTGAATCATGTTGTGTGTAGTTAATTGATGTTATTTCTGGCATGGTTAGGTTAATAATTGAATCCCTCAAGGTGTTTAGTGTAATAGGTGAATATGTAGGTATAAAAGTAAGTTGATTTATGATATTTAATGGAGTTATTTATAAGTGAGAAGAGGTAGATGTTATATATTGATGCCTAAAAGTGTATCATAAGTGGTTCTTAAGTGTTTAAGTAACGCTACTCATTTTTGAATTCAGATAATCTAATGCATGAGTTGTAGGTTGTGATAATCTTATTATCTTTGGTGGAATAGAGGTAGAACAAATAGACTATTTCACAAATTTATATTAATTGGTGGTTGGGAGCCACCATGGCATAATATTTGATATTTTATCTTGAAGATGATCTATGTTATTTAAAGTGAACTATGGTCAAAACCTAAGTCTAAAGCTAAATTAAGATCAGTATTCATCGTGAAGCTAATCTAAGGTGAATTGGTAAAAAAAGAGAAAAAATAAAGGTAGGGTAGAGAAGAAAAGTATTTTTGATCTCTATTTCAAACATTATGATAAAGTTCTAATTTCATCTAAACATGCATTTAACCAGTGTATGACATGAAGTAGAATAAGCTCAAATCCTACCACACATTTGGCAAACATATAAGGATGGTATGAAAAGATGCAAATAAGAACAAGATTTACTTTAAGAATTTCATCCCTATAAGTAAATAGCATTAGCTCAGATGCAAGAAGAGTAAATAAAGTGAAGTAAACCTAAGATCTTTCAACTAATCTAGCATTAACACAAATTATCATCTCTACATTAAAATATGCACATCCAAAATTCATTAGAAATAGTAAAATTTGAAAATGAGACTAGATAAATGAGAGAAAAACCATGATAATAATTTACATAAGTAAACGTGGAAAAAAATTTCAAAACTCCTTGCTTTGTATTAATTCTCTCATAAAAAAAAATAGTTTTTGGCTCCAAAACTCCCCCCTTTATACAATGGGTAATACATTTTTATATAGACCTTTCATGAGGTATGTCAGTTAGTCATGTCAAAAATTAAGGATAGTTATCCTTTTATAATATTTTGAGAACCTTGTAGACATTTTAAAATGACTAACCCATAGGAAAAGTGCTTTACAAGTTGCACATGCCTTCACAAAATAACTCTCTTTTCAAAAATTATATAAGCTTAATTACAAAAAGAATATTCCTAACTTAACTAACTTGGAGACCCTTGTGTTGATGTAGTTTTTTTCCTTCCTTACAAGATCTTCATTCTATAATGTTATTCATTGATCAACTGGAGATCAATAATAGGTCTTATGAACACTTCTTTTTCTTGATCTTTAAGAACCTTAATATCCCTCTTAGCCCTTTCCAAATATTGTTTGATTCTTATGGCATATCTTATTTTTTCTTTTGATGATAAAAGAAGGCCCATGATTTTTATTTATCATCCCCTATTTTCCCTTATCCTTGATTCCTCACTTCTTGCATGAATTGAGTAGTTCTATACATTAATTCATCATCATTTATTAGACCCAAAGGAGTAAGTGTGGTGGGATCTTTGATCAAGATGTCCAAAATGTTTAATCACTTACTCTCTTATTGTTTTAGGTCCTTAGAAATGTCTTCCATCTACTTGGACCAGATGCTCAAGGCCTTGATCTTATTAATTAACATAGCCATATCCATATTCAAGTGGGCTAGACTAACTATTTTGAATTTAGGGATTTGATTTTTAATTAAGACTTTGATCAAATCATTCACTTGGTATCTTGAAGCCTACCATTGACTAACTTAGCATATAGCCATTATGATTTATTTATTCATTACCTCTTTTTTGGTCTTGACTAACTTTAAATAATTGAACAAATAAGCCATGGTGTCCTCAAATTTCCTAAATCTGTCTTCTTAGATTGACAAGATTGCTTATTCTTTCAAATTCTTGTTCTATTGCAAGATTCCCTTGATCATTATCTATAATTGGTCTGACTGAGCCTGAGCCATTTCAAGAACATTTTCTTCAAATATTGGGTCCTTGTTAGGATTTTTTCCTCTAAATGGAGTCAATGCCACAAAAGGTTCCACTTTTTGGAAAGTGAACTCCTCTCCACCAACCATGGCCTTCTTCTTAGTTACTCTCTATAAACTGGCAATTGTTGGGTAAAATTTGACACCAACTAAAGATTGTGTCACCTTTGGAACTGAGGTCTCTATTTTTGCTCCACTTGATTCTCTTGGAGTAATTATTCCTTTCTCTTCTTCCTCTTACAAAGAAATTATCCATAGCTTGACGTCTTCATAAGTAGGATATTGATTGCTTTCATCATTTCCAAAGGATGTTGTGTAGTAGGTACCTTTTGTAATTTTCCATAAATGAACCATTCAGGAATGGTAAAACCCTAAATCAATTTTTCTTCACTTCAAAGAATTATTTCACTCAAAGGATGAGTGAGGATCACCTTGGGCTTCTTAGTTTTAATTGGGATGATGGCCAAATACGCCTTTCTTTTGGGGGTGTCTATAGGGACTATATCCAAAACTTGCTTCCCCTTTTTCTTGATTTAATTCTTCCGTTTCTTCATCATATAACTCATAGGCTAATGATAAAATTTTGAGGGGATATTCAATTATCGCATCAGGGTCTAATGTTACCATGTAAACCTCTTAAACTTGTGATCCTTGTTCTTATATGTAGGTTGAAGATGATGTTATTTAATTAGGCCTTTTCTCCTCTATCCTTTCCTCAATTTGTGCCTCATTTTTAGACTCTATTTTTATTTAGGATCGTAGAGGTCTAGAAGGTTTACCACTTATAAAATGGTGCTACCTTAGTCCCAATTTCCATTTGTCATCACTCCCTTTTTACTCCCTATGCATTCTAGCCTCTAGATTGATGTTGTGCCTTTTCAATCTAATGGTTGCCTCAGATAATGAAGAGGATTTGGTGTAGATGGGATCAAAAGGATTAGGCTAGTGATCATAAAGGATATTGGTTCCCTTAGGTTTTAGATGCTCCTTGACTCTTCTATGAGGATCGCATAGCCTTAGCTCATTAATTTAGAGATTGAAGGAGGTCATGTGTTTGAATCAACCTCAATGGTATACCATTGTGTAAAAATAGTCCTTCCTATGGTTATGGGGAGGGTGTGAAGCATCCCCTTCCTTTTTTTTTTGCACAAACCATCTATTTTATTACATAGTTGATAAACCACCTCTTGCTCTGTTAGTTTGATGGGCACATGGATAGGCAATCTGAGTGGGATGAATTTTGTTCCTTCAATCCTAATGATTTTAAAATATAGGTATAATCAGATGTCTCCCATTGCATTAATTGAATTTTTGATCAAGTGATTGACTCTTAACATTGGATTCCTAGTTATGGCCTCTATTAGGGCTGGATAAACATCGTCACAAATGAATAGTATTGGGAGATTGTTTGTGTCCCATCAAGTGACCATTCCCTAAGGTTGGAGATATTTTTAGTAGAAATCAAGGCATCTAGGAGGTATGACATCATGAATAATTGGTTCCTAGTTCTTTTCTTAACTATTAAAAAATTCTACTTAAACATGTGCTAATAACTTCACCAAGAGAGGGGTGAGTTGTTTCTCAATCATAAAATATATTGAGGGAACCCAAATTTTATCCACATATTTAGTGATTTAATTTCCACATAACCTATTCACCATAGTCATGATCATTCTTATCCCAGCTCTAAATTCACTAATGGGGATGTTACCATTAAAATCATAAAACACTTGGTTTCCAAAGTATAGCCACAGGGAAAGGATGTTATTTAAATCATTATCTTTATCCTAATTATTGATTTTGGTTTGGTCTAATTAGGGATTAGGCATCTTGTAATAGTTTTCAAATGCTATAGGAGAGATGTAAGTAATTTTCATTAAATTACCCTCATGAATAATCATGCCCTTATCTATTTTTCCATCTTTAAAAATAGGAGATAGAATGTTTATATAATATAGTACCTCATATTTTTATATAACATAATGGAGACTTATCATTTTAATGACAACTATGTCATAGTAGATCCTCCTTATAGACATGTTCTTCCCCTCTTCTCTTATGATAGGCCATTGCTTCTCAATGGTCCAAAACAAGCTCGACTAATTGTTGTCCCCTATATTTAGACCTATGACATCAAATCATGTGTCATTAAACCCTCCCTTCTATATCTAAGTTAAATAGAGCTCCACGTCTTCCTTTGAAACACCTTTTTAGGCTACCATGGTTGTGAGATTCTCTATATTGATTTCTAGTGGTTTTTAGTTTAATTATGGATCGAATTATCCTTACACAAATTAAAATTCAACTCTCCTTGACTTGTTTATAATAATCACAAGGTCAAAGTAGGGTTTTCATACTTGCTAGGGATTTATTGAATGTTTTTTATTTCTTTAATGGTGGTATATGTTTAAACTTATGTGATCTTCATGACTTAGATCATGTTTAGATCTTTATATTTATACCTTTTATTTTCCTAGGCCTACATCTTCTAATTAGCACACTATGCTTACATAGATCCGATGTGGAATTATCATGGCATCCTTCTCATTAATAGTTAAAATATGACCATTTATCATTTTTTGACATGTGCCAAAATTTTATTAGTTTGAAGCTCTTTGAAAATTCTATCTCACCTCTCATTATTAGATCTATTTTCTTAGATCAATGTAGTTTATTGATATCAATATGAGAAGTCCAATGCCATTGGTTACTTGTTTTATTCTTCATGGTTTTGACACTTGTCACTTTCACATTTGTCTTGACCATTGTTAACATGTCAACATCAACCTCACACCATCAAATCCTTTCTACCTGGATTAATGCACTCTGTTGATCTTGATATACTTAATTGTGTCTCTTGCTCTGTGGACCATTGATCAAAATGTGTACGCTCATCCATGTACTATCGATCTTTGAAATATGCTCAAGCTTTAATTTTTGGCTTATGGCTATGCCACATGTCATCTCCACATTCATCCTCAAGGCTTTTGTCATTTCAACTTTCATCACACACTGTTAGCTCTTCTTCATCTAGATCAATGTACTCCATCAAATCTCAATCTGACGGGTGGAATGCCATTAGCTACTCAATATTCCTTTATTAATTTTGTGACACTTTTCACCTTCTCACTTGTCTCAGGGTTTTTGAATTTTAATGTCAACTTCATACCATTAGATCATCTTTAGTTGTTCAAGCATGCTCCATTGGATCATCTTTTATTGTGTACCATTAGATATTTAGCAAGGTTCCTATGATGGTGACATTTGTCACCCTCTCATTTATCTAGAGTTACATTGAAGTATTAACTTAACACATGTCATTAGATCAATCTCACTTGAGTAAATGTGAATTGTTGATCCTACGATCAAAAAATATTAAGTCGGGCTTAATAAATATAAATAACTTAGGTTAAAGTCTTAAGACTAAGATTTTTATTCATGTTAATAAACACAAAAAAAAACCTTGGGATTAAATCTTAAGCTAAGTTTAGAACATAATAAAGGGGACCCTATAAATGATAAAAGACATGGCATAAAGCTTTAGCCTAAGTTTTCATTCTATCAATAAATACAACTAAAATATTAGGATAGGCATTTGGGCTAAGTTAAAACATAATGAAGAGGAACATGTGATTAGCTAAACCATGCTAATAACAAAATAGACCAAGGGATCATGAGACATAAAGGGGCTATTGACCATTTTTACCTTATACCAAAATGGATCAACCCCCTATAATCAAAATATTGTATAGGGTATTTTTATAATGTCATCAAGTATTTTGTAACTTATTTGATGTCATTTCATATGTGATCTTAGTCTTGGTCATGGTCTAATTAAATCCTTGTGAAAATTAGTATCTTAGGGGTCATTTTAGGGTCATATATGCAAGCAGTAGGTCTTCATGGTGATCAATGTAGTTAGATCATGGAAAAATTTTGCTTATGCCTCAAGGAATTCATCTGAGATTTAAAATATTAAGCAGTAGCTCAAGAACAAGCTTTGTAAAGCCAGACCATCATCAAGATGTCGCATGGAAACTAGAAATTGAGTAGCTTACTTGTACAATTTTTAAATATTCTTAGAAAGCCTTATGTGATCATCAAACCACATGTGATCATTATCCTTGGTGCCAAGATCATGTTTTACAAGTTTTATATCTTGATGAACCTTCTACCTTGAGATCTAAGCCTTCAAAGTTTAGCTTGCTGAGTCTAAGGAGCTAGGTCATCTAGGATGTCATCCAAGAATGAACCAACCAGTTCTTTTTTACATTTTTTTCTTTACTTAGGAATCTCCCATGATCTAAAGGATTGTAGAACCAAGTATTTATTCATGTTGATAACATGCTCTAAAATATTTGACTTTTTTCAAGCTTTCTAACTCAAGTTATAAGCTTTTAAAGATGAACCTATAACATAAGACATTCACACTAACATCAAGTTTAAGCTCGAGTAAAACAAATCCTTTTAAGATTAAATTTGATGGTCATGAAAATATCAATGATGATCATGAAAATGTCATTTTATATGAGAATAAATGTCACATTTAAGCTCATGAAATAGTCATTAATTTTCAAATAGTGGGTCCTAGTAGATCTAACAGTCTGTGTTATATCATACACCTTGATCCAAAAGTATGAGATGAGTTAAACGGTCAAGGAGATCAAGATATTTACATGTGGTGTAAGCGTGTGAGGATATTAGACTAATAGTGGATCCTAAAATTAAATATGGGGCTGCCACATGATGTAAGCTTAGATAGAGTTGATAACTTAAGGGCAATATCAATGACTCATGGTCATTCATACCAAACAAGATCAATGGTGTAAGATGGGTCAATATGTCAACAATTTGAGTTAGGTATTGATGACCAATGAAATTAAAGTTTGAAAAGATAGGGGAATTCATGGAGATAGAACACATGACCAAGGTTGAACCAAGGCAAGCTTTCTAAATGGGATATTTTTCCATTGAATCTTGATCAAATGCCATGAAGTGGACATAGTGATGTATTCAAGTATAAAAAACATAAATGACCACCATCAAAGCTTAATATGGACCTCTAGTTTTAATATTTGAGGGTTATAGTATCATTTTATGACTGTGTTCACTTTCTTTAAAGAATTTTCCATGTATATATAAACCCTTGGTTCTTTCAATGACATAATGGATCTATGTGGATGTAATAAGAACCGGGCATTGAGAAAAGTGTCATACCACAATGACTATAGGAAAACCAATAGTTTGAGATTGGTTTTCCATCTATAGTGGACCCATGAGCATGGGGTCAAGTTTGAGCATGATATAATTAAAACAAGAGATAACATTGTAAAGAATGCCATATAGACCCCAATGATTTCATCTCTAGGACCAACTACATGAAAGAGACCCTTTCTCTCCACTGTGCATGCCATGACAAACATATTTAGAGTAGTTAGCACCAAGATAAATTTCTAATAGTTGGATTTGATTTTTCTAACTACATTGATGTTGAAACATAGATCAAAACTATTTGATCCCATCTTTGTAACTGTATGGATCATGATTGAAGGAATAATGAACTATTGTAACTTCTTGAGATGACTCAAATCAATTAGGAAGTTCTAAGGAAGCATACTAGCTGAGGTAGTTGTAACTATAGTTTAAATGAGGTTGAACTCATTTGATTCCCCTTGGGACTTCTCTTTTCTTGCTTATTTCTCTCAAATTCTATAAGTAGCTATCATTTTGGCCTTTATACAGAACCACACCATGTATGGTGAAGCTCTATTGGATTGATGTCATATTTTCCCTTTGAACATTAATGCAAGTCTATTACCTAAGTTTTAAATAATTCTCTAAGTCTATAATTAATATATGGTGATGAGAAGTGATAATCCTCTATCCTTCCTTCCCTTATCCTTTCTTGTTTGAGCAAGAGTTCTTATTCTAATAGGTCATATAGAGTGTAGTCTAGTGTCTAAAGATTTTTCAAGTGTATGATTTTCCTTAGAATGTCCAATCTACCCTCTAGTTCACTTGCCTTGTGTTTCTGCTCACATCTCACCTCTATATTTAGATGCTCATGTTAGAACCCATTAAGACTTAGAGACTAGTTTGTATGTTTTATTTCATCATGGTATAAATATGATGGTCATGTAGAAGACACTTTTTGTGCATCACCTCCTTTATATTAGGTTTAATTTATGCATTCTCTAACTCTTTTCCTGATAAGTAAGTAGTATTTTAAGTGATAAGTATTGTACAATATATTCAGGGAGCTAGCCCTTAAATCTAGAGGCTCATTTACAATATAGGTACACCCACATAACTATAAATGTTTCCATGTTTCCTAAATATATAATAAGCTTGAATAACTTCTTCTAGGGTGCAATATTTGGTGACAATAGTTATGGCATGCATGGTGGGATACATTGTCTTCAAGACAACTTATCAAGGTAAATATTGGTCTTGATAAACACCAGTTTCAAATTGGTTTGCTACTCAGCATTTGGTAACTCATTCAAGGTAAATATATTTCCATACCATTATTTTGTTATAAAATTACCCCCATAATTCATGGTCCTCACTAGGTCATCCTCTACTAGAACATTCAATCCTATTATCCCATCCATTTAGCCTAAAATTCCTCTTGTAATTCAGTATCCATAGCCTAAACTGCCCTTTAAAGAATGAGTAGATTTTTCTAGAGAGGAAGAGGTTGAAGAGGCTAAAAATTTTGAATATCTTGAAGAAGAAGACATGGCTAGGCCTCATGCTTTCTTTGCCTTCAATACTTATAATTCAATTCAATTTCATGCATATGATGCCATCCCTCCTAATGCCATAAAAGGTGTGCCCACATTCAATAGTAAGAGTCATATCACACCTAGTGAGCACATTAGAGATGTTTCTAGCTTTTGTATTTTCCATAATATTATTTGAGAGAACATTACCATTAGACTCCTTGTTATGTCCCTTAAAAGTAAGGATCTTTATTGGTATAGGACTCTATAAGGTGGATGAAACACAACATGAGATGAGTTTGGAGTGTTATTGACTTCTAGATTTGGAAATGAAAGTAACCATGCTTCTCTCATACATCAGCTCAATGTGATAAAAAGGGGACCCAAAGAAATAATGCATGACTTCAATGAAAGGTTTTAGAATACTTGGCATAGATCTCCTCCTCCCATGAGACCATATACTAGTTTTTTTTTCCTTACTTACTTAGAAGCCATTGGGACTAAAATTGCTATCATGCTTCAATCTATGGGAGATTCCACCCTCCTTGAGGTATATAAAGTGGCTATCAAAGTTAAAAATAATCTCATATAATATAAAATGTTTCCACCTAAATTAGATATGCCTCCTTTATCTCATACTTTTTCTATTACTCCAAATGTAGCCTAAGTTCCTAATGCCAATACCAAAACTAAGGTTGGTCCTAGGCAAGTAGAAAACAATGTGGATTGGAAAGCAAAGTTCCTAGCCTTAGAGGCTTAAAATAGACAAGATAATATGAAAAAAGGTACCCATTAAAATACTTACCACTATTAGTGATAGTATGGTCAATAATATTGAAGAAGAGGTCAATGGTATCCTAATCCCAATAGGCCTTCTAATGCATACAATCCTAACTCCACCACCAATACAAGGGAAATGGTACCAATTCATAGAAATTTGGTGTAGGGAGAAAATTAGTAGCAAGTCCAATTTATGAATTTCAATGAGTGTAAATAAATCTATGGTGGATAAATTAGTATTTACTCCTCTCCTATCAAATGAGGAGGAGGTGATGATGCAAGTTAATGAGGATTGACAACCTCAATGAAAGATCTTCACCAATTTTTTGGTTAAAGATGCTTTTGTGCTAATTCAAAGAGACTCTATTTCATATAATATAAGGAAAAATACTAAGGATCTAGGAGTTGTAATTATCATGCCCATATGCTCATCCAATCCTCATACAAGGTAACAAGACATAGCTGTAAGTGTGATAGTTTCAAAAACTTCTACATCTCCACCAAGTCAAAATATGGTAAGTTGTACTCTTATTCCTCAAGTTCTAATTAATTCCCTACCTAAAAAATACCAATAAAAATTAGGTATGGATTCTTTAAACATTATATATCCTTTGAAGAACACTAAAACATCCATTTATCTTTGGGATGTCCTCCATATGCTTAGTGAAAAAGAACTCCTACAAAAGTAGTTAGTTGTTATCCCTGTTAATGTCTTACCCTCAAATCAAATTCATGGCCATATTTCTCTTGAAAATTATCCTAGTACCATTTTTGAACCATCTACTAGGGTTGAGAAACCTCCACCATATTACCTCACCCTCATTATAGGTGATAAATTAGTACATAATTACATAGTCGATAGTGGAGCTTCTACTTTTATCATGCCCAAAGTGGTAGCTAACAAGCTATACCTAAAATATGAGCCACATATCAAAGGGGTCCTTAAATTATATGGTACACTTGCCAAGATAGTAGGACTAATAAAAGGCTTGAAAGTTTTATTTCATGGTTGTCTTAGTTTTCCTATATTATAAGACATTGTTGTGGTTGATCTCCCAGCCCACTTTGCAATCTACCTATCAAGGGACTTCACAACCAAAATAGGTGGCTATCTCTCAGTTGACTAGTGTTTCTTGGATTTTATAATAAGATATGGGGTCAAGGTGAAAATTATGACACAACCTCCTACAATGTTTCATATATAACCTTACATTGAGATAAGCTCTAATTTCAATTGTGTTGTTCATGAAGAAAATGATTATATTATAGATAATGACACTTCCTCTAAGATTTAGGGCACTGTAGATTTATTTCTTGATGAATATGATACTAATACTTATGAATAGGATCCTTATTCTCTCATAGAGGAAATATATTTAGGAGTATAATGTATACATGAAGTAATACCAAAACCTTTACTTGTTAAGGAAGAGGAGAAAAATGATGAGCTATAGAAGATGTTTTTTGATGGTTCAAGAAGTAAAGTTGGTGCAGGGGCTAGTGTTATGTTGATCTATCCATAAAAATAATAGTATTATGATTCATATAAATTTTATTTTAGTTGTACTTGTAATGTCTTTGAGTATGAAGGTTTGATTCATGGCCTTTAATGGGCAAGGAGGAAAGGAATCAAGAACTTACAAGTGTATGGAGGTAGTGAATTGGTTGTGCATTAGGTGAGGAATGTGATTACTAATAAGAACCCTTTTATTAAGTCATAAAATCATAGGGTATGGTATTTTCTTGAATACTTCAATGCATTTAATATATAATCAGTCCCAAGGGAGAAGAATAATCATGATGATAAACTCGTTACCATAGGAGCATAATTTGAAATTCCAACTGTCATAAAGGAGGAGGGAAAATAGTCTCAAATTAAGGTCATTATTAGATATTTATACCTAATAATTAAGTGTCTTGGTAAGTTTTTGACAATGACAAACACATTGCATGCTTCTTACAAAATGAGGCTGAATTTTCTTCAAGGAATCAAAGGAGGCTCCAAGAACAATTAGGTTATCAGATTTTAAAACTCAGAACTAATAAGATACCTAAGGTTATGGTGAAATTATAAAGTATCTTTAATGATAATGATTATAAAAATAAGGAAAAAGTGAGTACGTCTATAAAAGAGGATAATTATGAAATGGTTTTGATCTTTAAAGATAAACTTCTCAAACTAGGCAAGGTATGTTCTACATTAGAGAAACAAGCATTCATTGAGATATGTAGAGAGTTTCATAATATATTTTCTTAGGAATATAAGGACCTCAAATTATTTTATCCTATCCTATCACACCATACCATTGAGTTCTAACCTAGAGTTAAACCAATTAGATATAACCAAAGACCCATCAACTCCAAGGTTGAGCAACTCATGAGGTTAGAACTTACCACACTCCTTGAATCTAAGATAATATTTCCCAAAAAGCATTCAACATGGGTAGTTAACCTTGTGACTATTATAAATAATAATAGGGAGATAAGACTTTGTGTGGACTTTAGAGATCTTAATAGAGTGTCACTCAAATATCACTATCCTCTACCCATAATGGATCAAATTTTGCAAATGTTTTCAATTTTTCAACATTTTTATCTTCTAGATAGATATTTAGGCTATAAAAAAAATTTGGCTAGTGAAGATGATCAATTTAAGATAGCCTTCACTACTAAATGTGGGACTTTTGCTTATAGGAAGATGCCCTTTGGTCTGTCCAATGTTGATGCCACATTTCAAGGAGTAATGGACATGGATTTCAAAGGTTTGATCAATGAGATGCTATTAGTTTATCTATATGATATAATAGTTCTTTCTAAAGATGATAATTAACACATGAAACATTTGAGACAAGTGTTTTAAATATGTAGTCAATATGGAGTATCTATTAATCTAAATAAGTTAATCTTTGATGTTCATGAAGTTAAGATCTTAGGACATTTCTTCTGAGGATGGTTTGACTATTGATCCTAAGAGGATAGAGGTTATTCTAGGCTTATCATTTCCCTTGCATAAGAAAGGTCTCCAAATTTTCTTAGGTAAGATGAATTTTGTGAGGTTCATACCCAGTTTTGTATCTTTGGTGAAACCTATCATAACTATGATTAGAGAATGAAGTCATATCTTGGACTAGAGAGGGTAAGAGTAGTTTCGAAGCCATAAAGAAAGCAATTGAATAAGATCATACTCTTGTGAATCCTAATTTTACTAAAGAATTTTTGTTGTATTCATTTTCTGACCTTGATATTATCTTAGCCATGTTGATGCAAAATAATGATGAGGGTGTGGAGTAGCCAATTGCATTCTTTAGTCAAGGTTTAGAAGATTATGAAGTTAAGTACTACTTTGTGGAGAAATAGGTCCTTGATTTTTTAAGAGGACTAAAGAAGTTTATACATATGGTTTCAAATAATAATATTCATGTTATGGTCTCTCATCCCAACACTAAAGAGTTTATTTTGAGCAAAGATCTTAGTGAAAAGAGGGAAGGGTTGATCACTAAGGTAATGGAGTATGATGTTGATATCAAAGTGATAAAATAAGGGGTAAAGGCATTTTTAAACATCTATCTTCAGATCTTCATGAGTCAACAGAAGAGGCTCTATTTAACCATGATTATCCCCAACCACTTGGTTCATTTCCTCCACAAAGTTAGACATATGATGTGATCGTATTTTTCCAAAATGGTGAATATCCTAATAATATGAATAGATCACAAAGGAGATATTTTAGATTTAAATCTATTCCCTTTTGTCTTATGGTTGGTGTGCCATTTAGGAGGGACATCAATGGTGTGATGTTGAGATATATTGATAATGACCAGTTTGGAGTGTTACTTGAGAAGTTTCATGATGGGCTAGTAGGAGGTCATTTCTCTCTAAGAACCACAACTACCAAGATCATTAGGGTTTCCTAATATTAGCCTAGCCTATTCAAAGGTTTCCATGCTTGGGTGAAATGGTGTAATCAATGTGCTTTCTTTGTAGGAAATCATAATCTTGTATTTCTTCCTTTGAATATTATCCAAGTTGATCAACCTTTCATACAATGGGGTCTTGATTTCATTGGAATGATAAATCCCCCATCAAGTGTTGTCCATAAATGGATACTCATAGCAATTGACTATTTTAAAATATGGTTTGAGGTAGCGGAATTAAAGGAAGCTAATGAGAATGTTATCTTGGATTTCTATGAGAGCATCATAACAAGGTTTGGCACTCTTACTATTATTTCAAATAATGATCTTGATTTTATGGGTACTAAGGCAACTGACTGGGTAAATGTTAAAATTATATTCTTAAGCACTTCATCCAATTACTACCCTCAAGGTAATGGGTTGGTTGAATCTACTAACAAGACCCTGATCAAAATCATCAAGAGAACCTTGGAGTATAACCAAATAGCTTGGCACACAAAATTGAAGACAATATTATGAGATGATAGGATAAATCCCAAGAGGTCAACAAGGAATTCTACTTTTGTGCTTGTTTACGGAAGGTAAGCTAAGTTTTTAATCTCTCAAGAATGATCTACCTTAGAGTTATCACATCAACTAGAGTTACTTGAGAACACTCCAATGGAGGTGATATTGATAAAATTAATGGAGTTATAAGAGACTAGAGATAAATCTTGTCAAGCTATGGAGCATCACCAAATACTAATGAAGATGTATTTTGACAAGAAGGTAACTCCAAAATAATTTCAAGAAGGTGACATAGTCTTGAAATGGGATGAAGATAGAGCAAAGCCAGGGAGACATACCAAATTCGATACCCTATGGAGTGAACCATATGTCATCATCAATTAAAAGTAAAGTAAGTCTTTTTAGTTAGTAAGGATGAATGGAGAAGAGCCATCTGTCCCTATGAATGGGATACATTTGAAGCCCTACTATTGAGAATTGAAGGTTTGTTTTGCAAATATTAAAATAGGTGTGTGTTTCCTTTATTGTGTGTGTTATGTTCTAATAAGTTCTCTTAATCACATGTGTGTTTCTTGATTTCTGTTCATTTTTTTTTCTTATGTTTTGAATATTGTTAAAATCACTTTGTATGTCAAATGTATTGTACATGTGACTCCATAGCCCAAAGGATAGGATTAGGCAACTGGTCATGGCATAGAAAGCATGCCACCCTTGGGAAATAACCAAAGATGTTGTCCATTTTTACCTTAGGCTAAAATGGGTCAACCCCCTATAATCAAAATCTTGTATAGGGGATTTTAACAATGTCATGGGGTATGTTGTAGCTTATTTTATGTCATTTCATATGCCATCCTAGTCTTGGTCATGATCTGGTTAATCATTATGCCATTTGGTATCTTAGGGGTCATTTTAGGGTCATCTATGCAAGTGGCAGGTCTTCATGGTGATAAATGTAATTAGAGTATGGAACAAGTTTACTTATGCCTCAAATAATTCATTTGAGCTTTCAAATATCAAGTAGTAGCTCAAAATCAAGCTTTGTGAAGCCATATCATCATTAGGATGTCACATGGAAACCAAAATGGAGTAGCTTGCTTGTGAAATTTTTAAATATGCTCAAAAAGCCTCATATGACCATCAAAACATGTGTGATCATTTTCCTTGGTTTCAAGATCATGATCTACAAGTTTCATATCTTGATGAGCCTTTTATCTTGAGATCTAAGCCTTTAAAGTTTAGCTTGTCAAGTTTAAGGACCTAGGTCATCTAGGACATCATCCAAGAATGAACAAACCAGACCTTTTGTGCATTTTTATCTTCACTTAAAAACCCCCCATGAGCCAAAGTATTGTATAACAAATTATTTCTTCATGTTGGGAACATGCTCTAAAATTTTTGAGTTTGTCCAAGCTTTCTAGCTCAAGTTATTAGCTTCTAAATATGAACTTTAACATAAGACACTCGTGTTAACATCAAGTTTAAGCTCAATCAAAATAAATCCTTTTGAGATTAAATTTGGTGGTCATGTAAACATAAATGATGATCACACAAATTTCATTTGATAGGATCATGGATGTCAAATTTAATCTCATGTAATAGTTGTTAGTTTTCAAATAATGGGTCCTAATAAATATAATAGTCTATGTTGCATCGTACATCTTGATCTAGCAGTGTGAGATGAGTCAAACAGTTAAGGATCTTGAGAGATCGACATGTGGTGTAAGTGCATAAGGCTGTAAGACTGATAGTGGATCCTAAAATAAAACATGGGACTGCCACATGGTGTAAGATTAGATAGAGTTGACAATTCAAGGGCAAGATCAATGACTCATGGTCATTCATGCTAATCAAGATCAATGGTGTCAGATGGGTCAATATGTCAACAATTTGAGTCAAGTATTGATGACTAATGAAATTAAAGGTTGAGAATCTAGGGGTCTTCATGGAGATATAACATGCGATCAAGGTTGAACCAGGTCAAGCTTTCTAAAGGGGATATTTCACCATTGAATCTTGATCAAATGCCATAAAGTGGACATAGTGATGTATTCAAGTATAAAAAACATAAAGGACCACCATCAAAGCTTAATATGGCCTCTAGTTCAAAGATTTGAGGGTTTTAGTGTTATTTTATGACTATGTTCACTTTCTTTAAAGAAGGGTCCATGCATATATGAACCCTCAATTTTTGTAATGACATAATGGATCTATGTGGACCTAATAAGAACCAGGAATTGAGTAGAGTGTCATAATATAATGACTATAGGAAAACCAATAGTCTGAGATTGGTTTTCCATCTATAGTAGACCCATGAGCATGGGGGAAAGTTTGAGCATGATCTAGTTGGAATAAGAGATAGCATTTTAAAGGATGCCATATAGACCCCAAATATTTCATCTCTAGGACCAACTACATGAAAGGGACCCCTTCTCTCCAATGTACAGGCCAAAACAAACCTATTTGGAGTAGTTGGCACTAGGACAAAGTTATAAAATATGGATCTGATTATTCTAACTACATTGATGTTAGAACATAGCTCGAAACCATTTGATCCTATCTTTATAACCATATAGATCATGAGTGAAGGAATAATGAACTATTGTAACTACTTGAGATGACTCAGAGCATTTAGGAAGTTCCAAAGAAGCATACTAGTTAAGGTAGTTGTAACTATAGTTCAAGTGAGGTTGAACTCATTTGATTCCCCTTGGGACTTCTCTTTTCCCACTTATCTCTCTCAAATTCTATAACTAGCTATCATTTTGGCCTTTGTACAGAACCACACCATGTATGGTAAAGCTCTACTAGTTTGATATCATATTTTGGTCTTTGAACATTAATACAAGTCTATTTTTTGAGTTTTGAAAAAAATTTTAAGTCTATAAGTAATATATGGTGATGATAAGTGATAATATTCAATCCTTATTTCCCTTATCCTTTCATGTTTGAGTAAGATTTCCTAGTATAATAGGTCATATAGAGTGTATTATAGTGTGTAAATATTTTTCAATTGTATTATTATCCTTAGAGTGTGAAATCTTCCCTTTGGTTCACTTTCCTTATGTTGTTGCTCACATCTCACCTCTATATTGAAATGCTCATGTTAAAGCCCAATAAGACTTAGAGACTAGTTTGTATGCTTTATTTTAACATGGTATAAATATAATGGTCATGTGGAAGACATTTTTATTTCATCACCTCTTTTAGAGTAGGTTTAATTTATGCATTCTCTAACTCTTTTCCCCATAAGTAAGCAGTCGTTTAAGTGATAAGCATTGCACATTATATCCAAGGAGCTAGCCCTTAAATCTAGAGGCTCATTTCCAATATAAGTACACCCACATACCTAGAAATGTTCCCATGTTTACCAAATATATAATAAGCTTGAATAAATTCTTTTAGGGTGCAATATTTGGTGACAATAGTTCTAGCATGCTCGAAGGGACACATTGTCTTCAAGATAACTTGTCAAGGTAAATATTGGTCTTGACAAACACCAGTTGTAAATTGGTGTGCTACTCAACATTTAGTAACTCCCTCAAGGTAAATATAGTTCCATACCATTATTTTTTTATAAATTGTCTCCCATAATTCATGGTCCTCACTAGGTCATCCTCTGTTAGAACATCTAATCATATTAACCCACCCATTCAGTCTGAAATTCCTCTTGCAATTCGATATCCACAACCCAATCTACCCTTTGAAAAATGAGTAGGTTTTTCTAGAGAGGAAGATGTTGAATAGGTTGAATAAGTTTAATAGCTTGAAGAAGAATACATGGTTAGGCCTCATGCTTTCCCTACCTTCAATACTGATAATCTAATTCAACTTCATGCATATGATGTCATCCCTCCTAATGACACAAAAGGTGTGCCCACATTCAATGGTAAGAGTCATATCACACCTAGTAAGGACACTAGAGATGTTTTTAACTTTTGTAGTTTCCATAATATTGTTCAAGAGAACATTACCATTAGACTCCTTGTTGTGTCTCTTAAAGGGAAGGCTCTTTATTGGTATATGACTCTAGAAGGTGGATGCATCACAACATGAGATGAGTTTGGAGTGTTATTGGATTCTAAATTTGGAAATCAAAGTGACCATGCTTCTCTCATATATCATCTCAACATGATAAAAATGGGACCCAAAGAAATAATGCATGACTTCAATGAAAGGTTTTAGAAGACTTGGAATATAGTTCCTCCTCCCATGAGACCATCTACTAGTTTTGTGTTCCCTACTTACTTGAAATCCATTGGGACTAAAATTGCTATCATGCTTCAATCTATGGGAGATTACACCCTCCTTGAGGCATATAAAGTGGCTATCAAATCTGAAAATAATATCATCTAAGATGATCCTAGTTTGATTTCACTTATAACAAATGTTGGATATGTCTTTCATCACACACACGCATGCATGTAAGCACGCACGTGCGCGCGCATGCGCGCGCGCGCACACACACACACACACCCACACACATTTTATTTTGGTTTATATAAAATTTATTTTAATATTTTGTGTGTGTGTGTGTGTGTGTGTGTTTTTACAATATTTCATATTAAAAAATATATCATTTGACACTTTTATTTTATATAAAAATTATTTTAACATTGTGTGTGTGTGTCTATTTGTATGTCTATCTTTTTTTAATGATATTAAATATTGTACACACACACACACACACACCCCAAAATGTTTATATATTTATTTATTTATTTGTAATAGTATAAAGCTTAAAACAACATCTATTTGAAATTTATGATAATAATCTACTTTTAATTATAAGTTTATATTATATTTTTATTTATTAGGTTATTGAGTATAAAATGTTTTACAATGATAACTCACAAGAACATAACTAAGCAATTTTTAAAAAGAAAATAAATAACACCTACAACCTTACTATTTAATAAAATCATTGTTTCTTTATTCATTCATACTACAATGAAAATAGCTACTTTCTCTTCATTTTAATATCTTTATAATAAAATCATATATAATAGGATATTTTTCTAACACAAAGCAAGTAATATGCATTGTTCAAATTCAAAGGTAGAAAGGAGATGTTTCATTTTATGGGAAGAATCATATTTTATGAAAAATAAAAACATTTTTTATATTCAAACATTTTCAATTAAATAAGAATTCTTACAACATGTCTTCTACATTACTAATTCAATATTTTCCTTAAAAATGGTTAAAGAAGCAATATTTTCAATCAAAATTTAGAGAACAAGGAAAACAATCAAGAAGATGAAAATAAGAATCCTAAATTGTCTCCAAGCCTACTTGAAATATCTCCCCAATTCCTCCTCCAAACTCCTCCCTTAAGCTCCTAAAACCAAGCTCAACTAATGGATATTCATCTCTTAAGTAATGCAAATATTTAAATTAAATATAAAAACCCTCTAACAAATTTTGTGTAAGGACTCACTAGTGGAAGGTGTACCTTTTTTTTTAAATCTTTCATATTTTTAATTACACACATATGCTTTTACTTACAACTTTATTTCATGCCCATGTGGGTTCACTTGCACAAGTGAACCCACCCTTACACACTTCTCAAAAGGTTATTAAGTTTTCTTACATGCCAAAATAGGATCCTTGCATATTTATTAAATGTTTTTTATAATTTTAATTTCACACTCTAAATAGTTTTACAAACCCACCAAACTAGGATAAAATCATAGGTCGTATAGGCTACCTAACAAGCTTACTAGTTAGTGCTCATAGTCTTCCTAGAAGGCTAATGCACCCACTTTTTTCATGTTTTAATTTTATAATTTTTAATAGAATTATTGTATCCCTCATTATTTAAAATATATATTGGTTAGATAAAATTTATTTAAAACCCTTTAACATAAAAGGACATGTTTAAATATTCACATAATGAAGGAACTAAATTCAAATTTACATATACACTATGGGGTATTTGAATGTACTGAATGCAATGAATAAGCTGATTTCTATAAGGGGATAGTGATTCATCATGAGGGGTATAACAATTTGACACATTCATATAAAATTTACTATAGTGATACAGATTATTGATGGTTAGCCTACCTAATTATTCAATCTATAAAACAATACATAATATATGTAATTTAAAATGATTTAAAACACAAATTAAATAATAATGGTTTTATGTGAAATTAAATCTTAAAAATAGGTGTTTTATCATTTCAAGATAGCTATAGGATGGATGACCTACAACACAAAATATTAATAAAAAATAAATCAAAAAATTGATTGTTTGCTTTAAGGCATATTAAAAATATGTAATTAAACCTCCATGAAACTTCTACCAAGGAAGAGAATAACAAATGCATGCACCTAACCATGGTGTATCATACCAACCCTAACCATTTTCTAACCTTCATGTTCATTAAACCATAATAGAGATAATAGAAATTTGTTAAGATATCTAACCCTAACCATTGGCTAACATCCATATCCATAATACCATAGTAGAGAGAACATAAATGAGACAAAAAATTCTCATAAATATTGATATCATAATAAAAGTCTCCTAAATACTCTTATGATCAATATGTGTTTGGCACAATCCTTTGAATTTTGTTATCGAGGTATAGATTAATGAAGGTTAGCCTATTATTTTATGTTTCCTTATAGTCAACTTATAAAACAACACACAACATATGTAAGTTTAAAGGATTTAAAATTCAAAGTGAAATAATAATGTCATACATGAAAGTAAATCTTAGAAATAAACACATAATCATGTAAAAATAATTGTTTGAAATTAAACAACATAAATTTTATTATGAAATTTACTTTCATTTTATGAATGAACAATGATCTAATATCATTATGGGTTGATTGTTAGTGTGACTAAATTATTAAATGCTGATTTCAAGTAATTAATGCAATAATTATACAACTGAGTTTACATAAGGGTAACTCATAATTGAATTAGGATATCTTTTAATCATTACATTAGTTTTTCAGATCTTTATTATTACATATTTTTTTATCCAATACTTATTTTATTAGTTTATAATATACCATCTATTATAATCTCATATGTAAAATGTAGAATTATAAAGAATAGGTATGAATTATTTGACAAACTACAATTTTCTCATGTTGTTTCACTAAGATAAAAATCTACAACACATAAAACCTTAACAAAAACCAATTATATTTACATCTTAAACAACTATCAAAAATGCCCCTTAAATTTTTAATAGTTTATAAAATTTTAAAATCTATAAAAAAAGATACAATCCTTACCATAATGTTAAATTAGATATCATATCAAGCTATGATGCTAAGATCTTTGTCTACTCACAAAACAAAAGTAAATGTTCCCAGTATTTTATTACAACCCATGTGACCATATTTATTTTAAACATTTATTGAAATTTAGACCAATATTTATTCAAATTATATAGCAATGAAATAATGATCATACATGAAATTAAATTTTATAAATATTTTTTTTAATCATCGCAAGATAATTGCTTAAGAATAAACATGACAAAAAATATCATACATAGATCAACAAGGAAACTTTTATGGTTGTGATTTGTTTCAAGAGTGTTTTTTTTTAAGAAGAGTTTAAGGATTTTTTTTCCAAAGAAAAATAACAAATGTGTGATTCAATTTGATAGAGCTCATTTGAAATATTTTTGTTGTATTTGGATTTTGGTTTCTCCTTTTTAAGGTTTTATCATTGTATAAGATTTGTTGGGTGAAAGCATATTACTAGGGTACACTTAAACTTGACATTAAAATAATGACAAACATCATATTTAACTATAGATTTGGGAAATATTTTATTTTTTTAAATTTTAAGTTCAAAAATAACATGCAATAAAATGTGGGTATTTTTACATATTTTTGAAATTTTATTATCTATTTTTTATAGTGCATGTCATTTTATTTAACCTAAAGTGTGATATAGTTTCATATAGGTTTTATATAAGTCAAAAATTATTTAAAGTATTGCACTAATAAACACTCTAAAAATAACCCCAAATAATTGTTTGGA
Source organism: Torreya grandis (assembly GCA_037957365.1). Taxonomy (NCBI): domain Eukaryota; kingdom Viridiplantae; phylum Streptophyta; class Pinopsida; order Cupressales; family Taxaceae; genus Torreya; species Torreya grandis. The sequence continues at coordinate 1,154,751 of JARHVA010001236.1, read as the reverse complement.
AAAATAAAACATTCATATTCATTGAATTGAATGTAATGATTACAAGAAATAAAATAAAAAACACGGCTATAAATAGAATGATCTACAATATAAAACTTTTTAAATTGATAAATCACTCTATAAATAATAGCCCATCCATGTAAGAATTGCTTAACAAATTATATAATTTCGTATGTTTTTGTATTTAATGCAATGATTACATGATATGTATTATTGATTGTTATAACAAGGATGACTTAAAACATTTAAAAAAAAATATGCACTAATAATGCATTATGGTTGGTTAAATTTCAATTGCATTGATAAATCACACTATTATTTTTACAATTTTAGTTCAATAACCAATAACAAAACATTTTATAGAATGATATATGGTTGAATTTGGTTTTTTATTGATCACTCAATTCAAACACATGGTATAATAAATTATACATGTGTAAGTTATAAATTTTGTGAAAAAATAGTTGAACCCATTGGACCATATATGTGTAATATATGTAGTCCATATGACCACATTTTTTTGATATATATTTTAAAACAATTCACATGATTTACGTATGTTCTCACATTTCACATATTACACATTGCATTCCATTTATATTCATTTCCTTTATACATGTTTCCAAATAGTTCATATACCCTTATGTACCAAACTTTGGATTGTTTGACAAACTACAACATTTATAAAATTCAATGTCAAATATGAGGTTTGAGATGAAAGATGGAATATAAAAAAGATAAGTCACATGATATACTCCATATTCTCTCTCAAACCATAATATCACAAGGTGTAGTATTGTGCCCCATTATTGTCTTCCTTTATTTCATTTGATTAGTTGTTGTTGGGTATGTATAAAATCATATGTGCATAGTTTGTGTATGATTACAGTTTGTGACCAATGCATAGGTGGTGTTACTACAATCAATTTTATAATTATTAAAAATATAACCCTACGTATATATTCTTTGTTGTATTTTGATTTAGATGTGTGACAGGTGAGAGAATCAAATCATGTATTAAACATGACCTGCATGTAATAATGTCTAAGAACTTATATTGACAACATGAAGATTAAATTGTAGTATGTGATGTAACTATAATGTGTGAATAATGGCATCACAGGTTGTTTCTATGTTTTTTTTTTAAGAATCATAATTATTTTGGATATGATGTATGTGTCTTACATTTCATTGATGAGTGACTAACTACTTGATTTTTAACTTTTTTTTTATTCCAATGAATGTTATAAATTTAAAAAATTTAGCATTATCCTATGAAGGTGAATTTTGGAATAGATTTTCATGAGCTTGAATCATGCCATGTTTCATATGTGTAAAATATCCAATTTTACTAGGTACTTTTACAAGATCATATGTCTGCATTTTTTTAGGTACATCGAAGTGATCTAAAAAAGGCCAATCTCTAAAATATAGAGCACGTATTTTTTATTTTCAATAATACTTAATGCATTGAATAATAAAATATAATAAGTGACTTATAACCTATTTGTTCATAAAATGTTTAAAATGGAATTGTTTAAATGTTTCATATATGTGATCTTTGGTGGTTAATATTTATGATGCACTAGTTAATGCATGTGTTTACTTTCTTTTTATGGCAAGTTTTTTATATTATTTATACTTTTGTATATCTTGATTATGATTTATTAATTAGTATGATGCATGAAAATGGTGATATTTTTTGTCATATTGCAATTATAAGAAATAATCATATTATTTAAGCATTATTTCTACACCTATTCATAATTAACACATTATTTTTGTAATGTTGGCAAGATTCAAAAATGGATTAATTGGTTTTGGTGATGTTTGTGATATATGGTAAAATAATATTACCCCAACTCCTATACCTAGAGATGGAACTGTATGGGATGATATGGTAATAGTATCAATATTATACTTAGAGTGGTTGAATTAAAAGTGGATGCTATTTTTTTTCTCATCTCTTGCAACATATATGAATGCATCAATTTTATGTGGGTTTGCAAGAAAATAATTAGAGAATTATTTATCACTAACTTCCTCTTCAATTTATATATTTATGTTATTAGTCTCAATATCCATAATAAGTTCATTAATAGGATGTGTATTAATCCCTATAGCATTTTTAATCTTAGGCATATTATTGGGGAAAAGTGGGTTGATTAAGGCATGAGATTGTAAATTAATGTTTTTAGCCTTATTTGGATATTTGGATATAATTAATGCATGTATATAATTAATAACATCTTGGAATGTAAGATAACATGTAATATTAACTTCAAAATGTGTGAACAAGATGTACTTATTATAAATAGTGGTTTTATGTGGAAAAAATTGTAACAAAGAGAGAGGGTATAACTAGTCAAGGGTGTGTTTGCTTTTTAGATTTATTGATCCTACTAATAAATAGTGAATATAAATAAGAATTCAATTACTATAGAGGATTACATCATTCCCATAGCCACACTATCCTCTCTCATGGGGTACATTGAGAGTAACTTCTCAAGGCTAACTATGTACTAGTGCATTACAAGAACAAATGGTCGAAGGTTTCTTATGAGTAAAAAATTAACCCTAGGCATTTTAGATATACTATGAGATATGTAGAAAACAAAACTCATATATAGTGTTTTATAATGGTTTGAGTATTAGAGTAGTACCCATCACACCATGACCTAGAGAAAACTACTAACTGCTTTGCACAAAATAATAGATCTTATGACTTTTAAAACTGTTAAAACATAATTTATATGAAAATAAAGCAAAATAAAAATAAATTTAGATATTAGAGGATCAAAAACAAAAGCTTAAATTCAATGATATGTTTTACCCAATTTTTGATAAAACACTACTTTTTTTATTTGATAAACTAAACCCAAGTTTTATAGGGACCTATAACCATAAGAGTGAAATACAAAAGTTTAAATAGGCCCTTCACAACTGTATAAGCAAAAATAAATACTATAAACTAAAGCAAAACAAAACTGGAAACAAAAAATTAACTAGATTATGTGGAGGGACCCTCTTGGGTGTCATCAATAGTATAATTATCCTTTACGAAAATGTTGGGTTTGTCTTTTGATACCTTGACATGGGTGTGATTCCTGGGGCCTTTAATGGTTCCCTAGGAAAAAATATCCTAGGCCGCTTCCTACCTTTCACTTGTAAGGGGTTTTTTTTGGGGGGGAGACCCCTGGGGGAACTGAGAGGGGGATTTCAAGGCCTTGGGGGATTTAAAAGTAAAGGATTAGGGAGGGGGTTGGGTAGCATGCACAAAAGACTGAATAATGGGCTCTACCACTCAATGAAGCTCATTCCAGTCCTATATTAACTTTGAAAAGTTGAATCCTACTTATTGAATCTTTGAATTGAAATTTTCTAGCATTTGTTTATTTTTCTCAAATTCTTCTATAACAATGACCTTACCCTTCTAGTCTGAGGTGGAGGAAAACCCAATTTTGATGGGTTTGGGCTTGAGGATGAAGAACAAATAAAATTAGAGGTCATCAAATGGGGATTTGGATAATCTATTTTAGGGGGAGCATTCAGGAGGTGGGTGGGATCCCTCTGTAGGATCCTCTTCTAAGGAGTCCTCCTTATAATATTATCCTCTTGGGCTAACCTTCTAACCTAGAAGGGTTTGGCCATGTTTTACAAGTAGAAGGATAAGACCTTGATGGAGAATGGGGTTAGTGTCATTAACCTGATGGAGTAGGTAGTGCTTTCCAAAGACTTAATGAGGAAATAAGGGAGGCTAATTTTAAAACTAATGAAATAATTAAGCAATAAGAAATTGGGTGAGAAAATTAGGGTGTACTTACCTTCTAGAGTCATATACCTCATGACCTGAAGGTAAACATTAGGTCAATATCATGGTAGGTTTTCATGAAGAAATCCCTTCTTCTCATTTTACATGAAGTCATTGGTTCAAAAGAAACATTTTAGGGATTCATATTTCTTAGACTAGTCTTTAAATTCTTTAGCATCAGTGTAGGACATACCCATGTCATCACCAATAAACCCCTCTAAGATATTTATGGTAATACCCTACATAGTGGCCTTCCTTTTTGTCCATAAAATGATAAAATCTTGGACCACCATGGAATTGTGCTCAATAATGTGCTCCATAAACTCTGTAAGCCCCCCTTCTTAAGTTTTTTCTAGACCTTCTTCTATTCTAAAATCTCTTTACAAGAAGTTGGCTCTAAATGGTCTTTGTCACCAACCATGGTTGTTGTAAGGATAGGAATGGAGAGAGTGAGCCAAGAGTTCTAGAGGTAGTCTAAATATCTAGGGCTTGAATAAGATGCAATGTCTACCAAAATAACATTAGCATAATTGCATCCCCTTACCTCGAAATGAATGCAAATTTGTAAGATCATGATTAGGCCCATCAAGTTGAGGGGCTGCACATGTGAGGAGATAATGATTTTGAGTAGCATATGTACCTTCCACATGTATGACACTATACATCTTAGGGGGGATGTTGTCTTCATCATAATATAGATAAAATAGTAATTTTTATTAAAGAAGTATTTTTAATTATATAGGTACAAAACTAGAAATATCAAAATGTTAAAGAGATAGAAATGATTAACTATTCTTATTTTGACAAGATGTTAAATATGTAAAATTTATAGTTTGTTAAATTATTACAAATAAAGACACTTATCACACACATGAATAAAAGTTGACTGTTTTGACTTCTTGACAATGAAAATCAAAAGAAAAGATTATTGTGTAGGCTCAATATCTAAATCAGGAACAAAAATGAAATATATACAAGAGATGGATAGGTGGACACCATTGTAGTGTGCCTTAGTCTATTGATAATAGACTTGTCATATTTTATTATAGAAGACAACAGATAAGAAAGTACAAATAAATTAGAAATTAAAAAATGACATATCATGATCAGAAGTAGAAGATGAATCTTGATAAGAGCACAATAAATAAATAATGGTGTAGTGTGCCTAGGTATATTAATGATGGACCTATCTAGGTTGATTACACATCTAAAGTCATCATTACACATATTGTTTCTATAGAAGATGAAATATCTTATATATTGCACTTAGATTTTATCCACATTGAAATTATTATTTCATCTCTCATCTTTAAAACCATTTTAACACTTTGATAGATTGAAAACCTACAATAAAAATATGGGAGTGTAATGGGATAAGATGACCTCAATCACCCCTTAATGATTTATCATTTCCTATGTATCCAATACTCTGAGGAGGAAAATCAAGCCCATGTAGTTCTCCTACCTAAATTGAATGTGAAATTATGCTCCTTTTGACTAAATGTACTTAGCTATAAAATGGATTAAATATAGAACATGATATCTCTTGACTTGATTTTAAAGGCTATTGAATTTTCGTATGACTAATCCTTATGAATAATGTGTAATTTTGGTAGATTAGGGAATATGTACTCAACGTGAAAAAAGTATGAATGCTTGCTCCAAGTAAATAAAAAGTCCTTTGGTGAATGACTCTTTATATGTATGTATAGGTGAACCTTTTGATAATTTTATTTAGTCAACCATGTGAAACATGTAGGAAAACCAAAAAAGATGTTTTGGATTTCAAAAATTAGTCATTATTTGGTGTAGGATGTAGCTGACCTAAAAGGACAGTAGCATACTACACCCCTATCTACCAAGGGTTGACATGTCCATAAAGGTTAAAATCTTGAGTTTAGAGTTGAAGACAGAGTAATGATGATTTTATACAGCTTGAGAATTTGGCATTGAAATTTTATGTGTAATGATAATGGAAAATAATTGGTCAAGCCCACATATAGACAAATAGATTAGAGGAGTGGTGAATAAGAGTTATGTCAATTTACATAGTCATGTGGTTAGGAATACGTCAAGAATTAGCATTTTCAAGTGTCTATGACCAAATTTTTGTAATGAAATTGCTAGATTAAAGGAGAAAAGTTGAACTTGATTTTGTATAACACACTTTTTTATTTAGTAGTTATTTCAATTGTGTAGGGAACTTTAATTTATAAAACCTATAAAAACTCATGAAGTATTTATTTTGTTCATTTGAAATTTTTAAAATCTATACTTTGAAGTTTTTAAAATAAGAGGAAGAGAGGGGTACATCTATATATAGGTGAAACCAAATTTTACTATACACTATAATTGATAATGGAAAACCATATATCCTTTTTGGATTATTTATATAATATAATTGCTCATGTTGAAGTTTTTTTAAAGAGTTGAGAGTGATCAAGTCTCATCTTTTATATTTGAATAATCAAGCTTATGAGTTGGAAAGAAGCATTTTTTTGATGCTCAAGAATGAATAATAGTACCCAATGCAATAACCCCCAAAAAGTTAAAACCATGCTAGGTTCACTATAAGTGATACCAATGTCATTAAGTTTCACTAGACATAAATATACATCACTAGCATAATTTCAAATCATATTGATACAAATAGATATATATTCTAGACTTACATGATTGAAAGGGAATATTAATTACCCCATAATGATCGCATTGCTCATAAAATATGATTTTAAATAAATGTTTTACCTTTGAAATTTAAAACTTGGAAGTTTGAAAACTTTAAAATTTAAATTTTGCATCTTTGAATAAGCTTGAACATGAAAGAGTATCATATGCCCTCTGAATATGTGCCAAAGATAAAATGATATGCATTTATATGTTCAATTTTGATTATATTTGTAACCTATAAATTTTACTCTATCAATTGTTTTGCATTTACATTCAAGTGTTTATAGTTTTGTACTTTGAGTCTTTGATAAGTGAGTCCATATGCATGTTATATGCCCCTAGAATTAGTATGAATATGCCAATATTTATCATATGTTTGATTTATGAATCACTTTAAATCTTTAAAAACTTGTACTTTTCTATAGAATTTGATTTTACCTTATTAAATCTTTAAAAAAAATTTACTATATATTTTTTCAACATGTATTTTATCCTAAATATTTTCATGGAGTTATGAATATATAATACAATGCCACTATGATGCCCCCCTTTTGATATGAGGGATGTAGCATATAAATCACTCAATTCAAAACAAGAGTTAATTGTATCATGTGATTAAGACATGATCATATAGTATTATGTCATCATGTTTGGAGAGTATATCATAGAATTAAAAAAAAATTGAAGCATATATGTAGTATATTGAATATGAGACATACAAGTGTCATGTATAGATAGATTTAGAAATGAGGCTCATAGTGATGTAAGTATATTTGATTAAAATTATGCCCTAAAAGTACATGATGGAGATCATGGCACCACTAATCAAGCTCATAATGCACAAAAACACAACATACAATAATGTTACATAATGTCATCTAATAAGGCCAATATCCACATAGAATGGACTTTCACCAGCCCACTAATGGGCACTGTTGTATAACCAAGTTAATGAGGTCTAGTGTTATGCATTCATATTATGGTCAAAATTGACCCAATATTTTCATTTTCAAGTTTAATTGTGTGTGTGTGTGTGTGTGTGTGTGTGTGTGTGTGTGTGTCTGTGTGTGTGTGTGTAAATATATTTTATTCTAGAAAGATTTTTAGTTTTTAAATTTTAACTTGTGGAAGGGTGTTTTGTACTATCTTTAGATAATACTATAGCCTAATCTATAAAGGACTTGTATCAATGAAAAGGGCATAATACTTTAGCCATTGAAAGGCCATAAAACTCCTTATAGTGGGACATTAAAAATAAAGGACTTTTTTTTTTTAAATTTCTATTTTATGGCATGGGAGTGTTTAGCTAGGCTCATGGCCTAGGTAAATAGATGGATTTGAGACCACAAAGTGGTTATTGAGGCAAGGTTGTCTTCTAAATGCCTAAGAATTAAAACAAGTTCAAATAATTAAAACATTGTATTCCCTCCCTCCCCTTACTTGCCATCAATGTGGCATGCCTCATGGACTCAGGTTTAGAAAGAATAGTAAATGGTCAATGGAAACATTATTTTCTCCCTAATGCAAAATCATTGTTGAGTGGAAATTTATTTTAATAAAGTTCTAGACTTCATGGGAAAATTAATTTTATCATGGAAGAGTTAATTTAGGGATGTACAAGATAGTTGGCCTGATGGCTTTCATTTTATTTTTATTTTTTTCTCTTTTCTCTTTGGATCCATTGACTGCTAGAAAATAACATCGATGGGGTTTAGATGGGAGCTATGCTTAGCCACTGACCTGAGGAAGTAATGGAGGAAGGAAGAGAGGAGTGAGTAGTTGTGGAGAGATTATTGAGGGTTTTTAGGCCATGTTTTGAGCCTCCATGATGGGGCAAGTTAGGCAAAAAAGAGAACATATCGATACCAAGGAAGAAGGAATGGAGTTATTGCTTGTGTGGTACCACCATAGGAGAAGGGGATAATTTAAAATCTTATATGCTTATTTTTTCAAGCATTTCAATCCCTTATTCCAAGTTATATGATGGTTTTCAAATTTTTATGATAATAATTAAAATTATTAAATCATGTTTGTTTGATCTTCAGCATGTGTTCATTTTCCCCTTATAGGTGTAAATTCTGATATTGAAATCCTATATTAATAATTTGAAAGTTATTTGAAAACCCTACTAGATATATCCATTTGTGAGGATATTGGTTATTTTAAACTAAGTATATGCCATGACTAGGGTAAATTTGAAGCTTTTTTTGTGAAATTTATTGGTTAATTTGCTTTAGTTAGAAAATATAGGGTATGACCCTGGGTAATATCTAGTATTTATTTGATTAATGGTTGCCAATTGTGTATGTTAAATCATAATAGAGGCTTCAATAAATTGATTTGGTGGAATTAGATTTATGGTCTTTATTTTCCTTTCTTAAGGTCATATTAAAAAAAAATAGTACGTCTTATTTTTGTTGAAGACAGGTGAATTTTCCCCCAATAATTAACATTTCCTTAGTATGAAAATCTCATTATTAACTAAAAAAATATGATGGGAATCTCACCTCTGGATTTCCTCATCAGGTATTAAATATAGTAGAAATAAATATTTCACTTGATCCCCTTACATACTTTATTAAATATAGTTTAAAACTTTTAACAAAGTGTGAATTATTGCATAATGCCTTCTCTTGATATGGTGATCTTGTTGGCCTAAGTTGCCACTTGTAGTGAAAATAGTAATTTTTAGACATACTTGTTGAATTGCATTTATTCTTGTATGACAAGATTCGGCATTGGTTTTCAAACTATGGAATTTTAACTCTAATAATGTATATCTTGAGTTAATTAACCTATTATGCATCCATGCATGCTTATATAGATTTTAATGCATAATGCTTGCCTATTGAGTTGGTATTCATTGATATTGAGGTGATTATGATTGTGTGGTTTAGTCTACAATAAATAAAGGAGTAAAACTAATATACCATCAATTATTTGGACTCTTTTAAGATAAGACATAATTGATTTATTGAGAAAATGTTGAAGTTTTTTTTGTGCTCTTACTAGTAATGCTTAGATTCAGATTTTATTTAGTAAAGATTGTTGTGGATGGTTACTCCTGCAAGGACAAGTAGTCTAATGATATTATCCTTGATCATACATATCCCATTTTTGGAATTACCTTTCCTTAATGATGGATGAAATTATTTTTTAATTTTATGTTTAAGGAGGCATTTGAGTTTACATATGTATTTAATTATGTTATTTTAATTTGGATGGTAGCACTCATTAAGGAAATGAATTGTTGAATTAATAGTATAGTTTATGAATGGATAAGATATAAGTACCCTTCATTATTCCATATTATATTATTATGTGTTATGAGCATGATTGATATTGTCTCAAAGGAATTACATGGATATGCATTAACTTGTTTGTTTGAAAGTTCATATAAAGGTTCATTCTAGATTGTTCTTTTGTAAAAATATTAATTACAGTAGTAAGTAATTTTGGGTTGCTTACTTCCTTTGTGTGAAATTAAATGATCTTGTTTGTTTCCCTTATGGGGCTTATTTTATTAAAATATAATTTGATTATCTGAATATTTGATTTAAAGAAGGAACACATTGCTAGCTTAAGCTCACACATCTATTTACACCCTTTTAGTGCAAGAGTTTTCATTCAGTTGGCTCTTCCCTTATTTTTTTGTTCCCTTGTTTAATTGGTTACCTGTTGAAGACCATTTACATCATTATTATCCCATGGAGGGTGTGGGGGTGATAAATTTATTATTTGAGTCATTCTAATGATAAACTATTGAATTTGGCATATATTTTATTAAATGTCTGATTTAAACATTAGTACTTGTATGATAGCACAATGGGTTCCTTGTGGATATGCCTTCAGGCTTATATTTGTATTCATATGTTAAAGCTATCAACCTTTGTAGTTTAGAGTGTTTCTATTGTACTATGTACAACCTCCTTATTTAATGATGGATTACATTATATTGTAGCTGTGTATTTGAGTACTTCAACCTTAAGCCTGACTAAAAGTAAGTTATTGGAATTCCTTGGTGATGAGAAGAGATACCCAAGTGGTTTGGTAATGAAAGGCTATGATAACCATAGCTAGAATATTTATAAAAATGAGTAATGTTATTTAACTTGCCACAGCTATTAAATTATATGTGTGAGATGACTATTTTATTCACTTCCTTATTGGTTAATTATGGGGTGCTTGAAGCATTCTAGTTATATATATATATATATATATATATATATATATATATATATATATATATATATATATATATATAACTAGAATGCTTCAAGCACCCCATAATTAACCAATAAGGAAGTGAATAAAATAGTCATCTCACACATATAATTTAATAGTTGTGGCAAGTGTTATATATATATATATATATATATATCCTGGGAACACTTATTGATTAAGAAATTAAGTGTATAGATTCATTTTGTATATATATTCATGCATGTTGTAATTAGGCCACATCATGCTAAAAACTGATGAAAACTATATTTTAAATGCACTATGTTATGGCCTTGTGGTATTTTGTAACATTATTTTTAGTGGTTTATACCTCCACATTTACCTATGAATCTAACTAAATGGATGCCCTTATTTTCATAATTCTACCCTTGATAATATGGAATGTTATTTAAATGTGTTCCAGTTTTTTAATGAAATATTAATCATTAGCAAATTGATAACCAATGAATTAATTATTAATATCTTATAAGGGTGTGAATTCAACCATGATAAATGGTTATGATTATGACTTATGGGATTTTTATTAACTTGGGATTAAATGAAATCAATCATAAATAATGATTTTTAGCTAGAATTGTGGCCGATGCTCCAATGCTCAATGTGTTATAATTTGGTGCAATGCTCTTAGTATGCTTGGTTGGCCATATGCAAGTAAGTATTTTATGGCAACTAGATATTCATTGATATATCCATGGCTGGTCTAAAATTATGACATGATAATTAACCTAATGGTCAAATTATCATTTAATCAAGTTGTTATTTTAGTTAAATCATTTTTTGGTCTTAATTTAAGGAGTTGGAATGAAGTTTAGTGTGAGAACACTATGGTCAGGAAATTTATAAACATACATCTAACTGGGTAGCATAATCATTTGGATCCATTTTAATAATGGTGTTCATCTTGTACCAATTAATAATTCCAATAGTTGTGTGTGCGCTTGCTTAGTGGGTCTATTAAGGATACCATGACCCTTTTATGCATAGGCATTATGGCTATGTGGACATCAAGAATCCATGTTGCCATTAGGACTATGGTTATTTGATGTCATGATAACCATTTTCCTCTTATTGGGCCATACATGGAAGGATGGAATTTATTAAGTGATGGAGCATGAGTGCATTGACCCTTAAGCTTATGGATCGTGTCTTCTGAATCTAATGGGTAGAAACTTAAATCAGTCCTCAATTATGAGAATATAAGGTTATAGGTTCATAATTTTTACGTTTGGGTCACCTTGGTATCAGATTGATGTTAGCTACTCATAGACCCTTGAATGTTTTAAGGTTGGCACAAGCCAAAGCTTAGATCATTGGCACTTTTTTCCCCATTTTTAGACCCATTGTACCTATTATGGTACCTCCTTATTATCAAGTTAATATAATTAAACTTAGCTAGAAATTGACTCATTGTAATGTTGAATCCTACCCTAGGTCAATAACCTAGTTAAGGATATCTAAGGTTTTGAGATAACCTTCTTAGCTCATGAGTTGCCAAGTCATAACCATATAGATTTTATCAGATGCATGTATTGGGTTATGGATCCCTAGGTCATCTAATGTGGAAATTGAGTGCCTTTCATAGGTTTGATGTCTATTAGTGTGGACTCACACACTAATACCCCTTGATCGATGTATCATATGATAGGAAACCCTTTTCTCTATGGAATCCTCTAGCGATGGTCATCCTAACATAATTATCTCATTGACCCAATCCATATATGGGTTGTCTACTCATCTAGTGTAATAACCTGTTGATGCATTGTGTTTGGTAGAGTGGTGTAGTGGCTTCTACACATGGTTTCATTGTGTACTATGTTAACAATTCCAAAAAAAATTGGGTTGTTTTTGGGACATGTTCAAATGTCACAAAGACAAATATCACATACATATAAGTCCATGGCCCAAAGGCAATGGATATGTTCAAATTTCACACACACCAAATAATGATCTCATAGAGATTCTCATGAAATTTTCACATAAGGGTCAAGGGCCATAGAATCACAATGTAAGATATGAGTGATTTGGTAGGATGTTTTAAGGATATATAGCTAACAATTGCATTTGAGGTCATAGATAGATATAAGTTGTCATAGTGCAACTTGTAGATTTAGATACCCCCAACATAGGCATGGCCACTGGATAGAAGTAAAGTCAAACATATAAGAATACATATGTAGTGTTTTTCCTACATCACACTCAAATACCTCATGAAATTAATGTGTGTATAGAAATTAATATGATATCCATTAACATATATGATAAATAATATATGTAAATAATAAACTAGCATTATATGTTACACTAATGTCCTAATTTTTTATTTTTAGAAAATATTTTGACTATTTTTGTACTTTTTCAATATGTGATTTTTTTTGTATTTTTTATATACATGATTTTTTAGGGTACTTTTGATACTTTCAAAAGAAACTAACATATGATCCCGTCAATGGAATAACCATAGTGCACACTTGGATTAAAGAGTGGAAGCCTAATTTTTCATGGGTGAAGAATGATATATGTAGATGTATTTGAATTTTAAAATTCATAAAATTTAGTATCATAATTATTCTAATCACAACTTATATAATATGTTATCACATGTGTAACTAAAGAAGGTGTAGCACTTAATGAAATCTATTGTAAAACTACATTCATTTGCTCTAGAGTATGTCGAATTATCTTATAAGATTCTTTGGGATGGACTATAGAAGATTTAAATTTAATTAAACCTTGATTAACCCATTGAGATGAAGATTTATATTTTTTAAGGTATACATTTTCCAATTTAACCCAATTTATAGATAGATTATGTATAGATGTAACAACTAATTTTGTATTATGCTCTTAAATGGGTGCATTGATAATCTATGTACTATGCTTTGGAGTAGGTTCCATAATTTATTTTTTATGTTTCCCTTTAATGGGTGACATAACCAAATATGGTTTTGGTAGGGGAGAAGGAGTTACAATTAAATATAGAAGATACTCATGGGATGTCTTTAACTTTGACCACTTGATTGCAATATATGTACTTGAGGAATTTTTGCCATCTATATGGTACTACACAAAGCTTATATATCTATGGGAATTATAATAAAATGTTGAAGACACATGTTCTTATCAATATTATAAATGGGTTTTTAACTATTTTTAAACCCACTTGAAGAGGCAATACTATATTCCCAAGGATATCTTGTCTATGACCATCAAATGCCTTAAATACCTTTGATGTAGTTTGCATATTATGTTATGTATCCATGGATGTAAAGTAATCTCATTTTAAATGCATCGTTTATTGATTAATTTTAAATAATGACATGATGGATGGGTTTTTTATTAATGTATTCTCTAATAAAGAGCACATGCCTATTTAAATCATCATCATTGATTTCACTATCATCAAATGTGATTATTGGGTAGTGCACTTATGTACCCATAAATATACCAGTGATTCCATTTATTAGTTTCCCATATGAGTTGGGAGTAATGTGGGTGTTTTATGCATGATATATTTCTAAATTATTTGCATTATCAATTATATGATGATTAGGGAAATGATTTCTAAATATTTTCATCTTTACATTGTCATTTTTTTATTGTCTAAATTCCTTAGTCGGTGTGTTTACCTTAATAGTATTATCATCAATGAGATAGTGTATCTTATACCTTAGCCTATAAAATTTATTTGTGGAGTGGCCAATGAATCTATGGTAGTCACAATATTCATTAATTTCAAATCCTTTAGATTGAGGCTTTTCAAATCAAGCTCGATTGGAAGAGGTATAATGATGAGATTATAATAAATAATCTTTTGCAACAAGATATGAGGAGGTTGTGGAAACCTTTTAAATTGTATCCTAGGTAAAAATACCAATTGAATTTTGCTTGAGGGTTGTGTTATTGCATTAAATGTTACCTTGGATTCATTTTTTATTTCATTATATTTTACTTTGTAGTTTGACTTGTTTTGAAACTTGACATTTGATGTAGAAGGAACAATTGTGCATATTTTAGCTTGTTCAATGTTAAAAACTTAACTTCCCTTTCTTTGACTACATGACATAGCTCTCAAAAGATATAAATTTATTGAACATTATTGATTCATTAAGTGGTGCTAACAAGTTTCTAGTAAATAAATCTTGCAATTTTTTATTGGCCGTAGAGTTTATCATTTTTTCTAGCATAGTTTTGTATCATATAGCATATTCATTGATTTTCTCATTTGACCCTTGCTTGAGTTTAGCAATTTGTGCATAAGATAACTTTTCACCAATATTTATTGAGAAATGTTTGAAGAGGTGATCTAAAAATGAGTTAAGTGTTGTAACTGATTGAATTTTATAATCATAGAACCATCAAAGTGTATAGTCTTTGAGATTTATTGGAAAGATTTTGGTAAGTAATTTATCATTATAAGTATATTCCACACATGTTACAAGTAATGAATGAATATGTTACTCAATATCACTTTTACCCTCCTAAATTGGTGGCTTATGAGCTACAAAACATGTTGGTAATTGGTAATAAATTATTTTACGTCTAAAATTATTATGAAGCAGGGTGTGAGAATCCATTACATGAGGAAATTTTGAGACACCTTGTTCTGATTTCAAGATTTTGGCATGTAATGCAAAAACAATTTGCTCAAGATAAGATGCATTATACAAGGTTAAAATTTGACCTTATGTGTTGAGAAAAGGATGTTTACATGGTGCCCTTGTATAAATAGGCATGTTAATCTATTTTAATCTCAGTTATGCCTCACTACCTATAGAAATAAATGTAGGGGTTGATATGGGATGAGTAGCAATAGTAGTAATTGGAGTAGCTAAAGTAGAATTGGATGTTAATTTATTTTGATTATCTCTTAAAAAATATAATAATGCATCAATCTTATGTGGGTTACCATGAATATAGTCAGTGAACTATTGGCATTAAGTTCCTCATCTTTTTTTGTATTTACATCATCAGTCTCAAGAGCCATAATAAGTTCATCAAGAGGATGTGGAAAAAATATCATACCATTCTAACTCTTAGGATTATTATGGAAAAAAGTGGGTTGATTAAGGAATGAGATTGTACATTATGTTTTTAACCTTGTTATGGTTGTTGGATCTAATTAATGCATATAGATAATGAATAATTTCTCTTAAGGTAATTACATTTATGACATGCAATAATAAAATTAAAAAAAATTTAAATAGATGCACTCATTATGACTAGGGTTTGACTTGAGGAAAATTATAACAAGGAAGGAGGCTATAACTAGTCAATGATGTGTTTTCTTTGTAGGCTCTCAAACATACCTATCTTAGTCATAAATAGTGAATACAACCATGAAGGAACTAATTATAGAGTATTCTACCATTCTTTTAACCACACTATCTTATCTCATGGGGTACATTGAGAGTAGTTTCTTGGGGCTAACCACTTACTAGTGAACTACAATAAGAATAAGTTTAAGGCTTCCTATGTACTGAAAATTAAGCCCTAGGCATTTCCATTAAATTGTGAGTTATTTGGAAACTAAAATTTGTATGTATAATTTTTTAATGATTTGAATAATGGGGAAATACCCCTAAAACCATAATGTGAGGAAAATTACTAACTATTTTTCCCAAAATGATCATTCTTATGAGTTTTAAAACTGCTAAAACATAGTTTCTAGGAGAACCAAGTAAAATAAAAAAGAAATTAGAAATTTTATACAAAAAAAGAAAGGCTATGGTTCACTAATATATTTTACCCTATTTTTGATAAAATACTAATTGTGACTAAATAAGTGTTTATTATTATATAGGTATAAAAATATAAATATCAAAATGCTAAAGATATATAGATGATTAACTATCCTTATTTTTGTAAGATGTTGAATATGAAAAATTATAATTTTGGGAAAGTACTAAAAATAAAAATACTTAGCTCACACATGAATACCAAATGACTATTTTGACCACTTGAGTGTGAAAATTAGAAGAAGAGATGATTGTGTAGGCTCAATATCAAAATGAGGAATTAAAATAGAATTTGGATAAGATTGTAGTAGGGATACATTGATATAATTCACTTGAGTATGTTGACCATGGACCTATCATAGTTGACTATAGTAGACATAAGAAAAAATATATAGAGAAATCCTAAATATGGAAATTATAACTCAAGGGTAGAATTAGAAGATGAATATAGATAGTATCATAGTAATTAGATGGAATTATGGTTCACCCAAGTCTATTGACCATGGACATGTTTAGGTTGATTATGCATGTAAACTAATCATTACCCCTATTTCACCTATAGAAGATGAGGAATATAATATATCACACTTAGGGTTTAGCCATGCATAAATCATTGTTTATCTCTAATGTTTATAAACCCCTTAGATAATTTTGATATTTTGAAATCTTATGATGAAAAAAGGGAATGTAATGTGTTGAGCTAACATCAATCATCCCCTTGATTATTGATTTTTTCTTACATATCTAATACTCAAATGAGGTAAATCCATCCTGCATAGTTCTCCCACGTAGATTGAATGTGCAATTTTGCTCTATTTGACTAGAAGTATTTAGCTAGAGGATGGCTTAAATACTTGACAATGATAGCTCTTGACTTGATTTGAAGGGATATTAACATGAGTTATGACTGTTCCTTATAAATAATGTATAATTTGGGTAGAATGGGGTAGATTTGCTCAATGTGGATAAGTATGAATGATTGTACAAAGTGAATATAAATTCCCTTAATGAATGACTATTTATATGTATTTATAAGTGATTATTTTGATAATTTCCTTTAATTGACCATGTGAAATGTGCAAGAAGACCCAAAATGATATTTTTAATTCCATAAACTAACTATAATTTATCATGGGATAGAGCCAACCTAAGTGGATAGAGACACATTATGCCCACATCTTTCTAGGTTGAACTTGTCCATAAAGGTTAGTAATTTGAGTTCAATTTTGGATACAATTGGCTGGTATTTTTATATAGCTTGATTATTTGGCATTGAAAATTTATGTGTAATGATAATGAAAAATAAAGGGTTGAGCCCACATATATAAAAATGGATTAGAGGAATCGATAATAAGAGTCATGTCATTTAGAGTAATTAATGTGGTTATAAATATGTTAGGAATTATAATTATCAAGTCTCTATGACCAAATTTATGTGTTTACAGCTTGTGTAGACTATAAACCTCCAAAAACTAGAAAATTTCAATGGACTAAGCTAACACCAATCACTTCCATTTGATGATTGACTGTTTCTAATGTATCTAATAATCTAATGAGGGGAATCAGGCTACACATAGTTATCCCACCTAGTGTGGTTTTGAAATTGTGTTCCTTCACTATATGTATATGGCTAATGACAAACTTTGATATTTGACAATATTTACTCTGACTTAGTTTTAGTGTTCTTCAAACTTGGCCTGTGACTACTCCTAATTATAGTTTTTCAAGTTGTGAATAATTTGAAAGATTTTCTCAATGTACAATAATATATATGTGTGTTTTAGATAAGTGCCAAATTCTTTTCGAATGAGTCATTAATTTTTTTATATATGAGTCCAACCTGGTTATTAATCATGCCTCTGACATGCTAGGTATATAAATGGCTTGACCCTAAAGAGATTTTTTATTTTTAAAAATAGTCATTACTGGGAGAGGGATAGTTCCTAATAGATTATATTAGTATCAACTAGAGATACTAACTGTATCTAGTAGAACTGACCTATGTATATGGGGTTGAACCAAGAGTCTAAAGATGTATGTGTAGGATATTTAGTAGGTTTTAAATAGACAATGAAGGTATTATATGTATATAAGAATAGAATGGAAGAGTTGACTCATAATATAACATCTAATTTTGAGAGAATGGCATATTATGAACTTGTTTGTGTGCTCAAGTGATGTGTGGTAAATGTGTGTCAAGCTTTCCATTGTCAAGTATCAAAGACCAGATTTTAGTATTTAAAAATACCCCATTTTTAATCTAGTAATAAAGCTAGAGTAAAAATATAAAATGTACCTAAGTGTGCACAACACACTTTTTATTTGATATGAAGATCTAATTGTGTAGATCACTTGATAGCAAAACTTACAATTATGTGAAATCAATGTCCATATATTAACAATTTTAATAAACTAAATTTTGAATTTTTTAAAGAAAAGGGTCATAGTACGTGTTTGTTGGTGAAAACCATATTTCCTTTACAAATTATTGGATATGATACTTCCTTAATAAATCACATTGATATTTGGGGTGATTACATCCCAAACTTATGTAAATATGCAAGTTCTTGGGTTGGCAAGACAACATGCCCCGACCCCATGAATGTAGGGGAAAATATACAATGTACTAAAAAAATAGCTATGTAGGTAAAAAAGAGAATCATCAAGATAGGTTCACTCAAATAAACTAAATAAACCACTACATATGTCTTATAAATTCAATTGTATACTTTCACTCAAGTTATCTCTATGATATAAAATTGCATTATCAAAAGGGAATGAAAAATGTTTATGCCCCATCATGAACACATATTTGATTGTAATATCACTTGATGTAGAATATAATTTATGATCAAAATCTAATGAAAAATATTCTTGCCCCCATCATGACAATAGTTCTAATAAATGCGAATTAGAATTACAACCATTTTTTATTCAACTATAGATTATATTTTTGTATATGTATGCATGAACCTATAGCATGCCTCATGAATTTGAAAGTGTGTATATGTGCATGAACCAATATCATACCCTCTAAATCAATGATAAATAATATAAAATGATATGTATCTAAATGTTGAATTTTAAATGTGTATATCAAATTTATATGTATATAGAAACTTGTAATTCTTATTCATGTAAATTTTTTGCATATGCACTTAAGTGTGTATGAATTTGTGTTCATGTATTTTTAAAGTGATTTTATATGCATGAAATATGACCCCCTTAATATATATCAATTTGTCAATAAATGTCTTATATCTGAACCATTTTAAATCTCTGAAATATGTACCCTAGTATAGTTTTTTTCTTATGGAGGCTTATGTCTATATGACAAGATCACTATAATTCCCAATTTTTAGGATGAGGTATGTATATTATAAGTCACTTATCTTAAAATAAGATTTAATTTTAGCATGTCATGTATAAAGATAACATCAATAATATTATGTATGTGGAGAATATGCCATCATATTAATGTATATGTCAATCAAGACATGTATGTAAAATATGTAATATAGGGCATGTAAGTGTCATGTCTAGATAAATATATCAGTAAATAAGACTACATAATAAAAATGCATGATATATATCATGGCACTACTCAATGTTAGCAAGCTCTAAAAGTGTAAGTGTTAGTGTCACACATAAGTCAAGGGCTGCATACAAGGGGCATAAATATGGCATAACAAATAAATGCAAGAGTCACATGCAGGAGACATAAATATGTCACATCAAATAAGGCCAAGGGCCACATATAAGGGACATAAATGTCACAAACAATACCATAGGGTCACACATAATAGACAAGCACAAAATTGTCTATCATAGAAAAAAGTAACAACATCAATGGAACATAGAACAATGGAACTAGTCTATGCCATACATATATAAGAATGTCACATTGTAATATAATAGCATAGACATGCATCATTATGTAATATATAAGTAACTATCAAGGCATGTGTAAGTAATATATGTATCTCAACATGGTAAAAAAAGTCATAGAAATATATAACATATAATAGTGAAACTTATAGAACAAGATGCCCCCAATATCAACATGGCCATTTTATAGAGGAAAGTCTAACATATCTATGTCCATGTGTAACTTGTATGTCCTATATCAAACTAATATACTGTGAAATGTATATATATGGAAATAATATGTGATCTACCAAATTTGTGATAAATATTTGAATGTTTTTATATATTTTTGATTATTTTATTTTTTTATATTTTTATAGTATTTGAGTTTTGAAAAAGCTAACCAATGATCCTATCAATGGGAGGATCATGAGAAGTGCTTGTATCAAATTGTAAATGTCATGTGTCATGGATGGAGGTATAAACTATAGATGTGTCAAAATCTAATAACATGCCATGTGATGTGTTATAATTGTGATGATCACTACTCATATAAATTGATGTATAATGGGTATCTCTATATGGTTGAGGACTCTATGGGTTCCACTATATAAGGAGGATGTCTCACTTTCTATGTTCATTATGGAATATGTTAAACTATTTATAATGTTGATTGAGTATGTATTATATGATATGATTACCTTGATGGGCCTTGTGTAACTCTTTGATGTGATTGATGTTGAATAACTAGTTGTCTAATAGGCCAAACCATATTCCTCTAAATTGGGTGTATAGATAAGTCTTGTAAATGTGTAACAACTGGACCTATATAATAATATTTAATAAGTGTACCAACCATATTTGTTTAATAATATTGAATAGGTATCAATCAATCACAGTAATGGTATGGGAAGAGTAGGATATATCATTTGATACAAAGGGTACTCATACCATATGCATGTAACTATGACTTCTTTTTTTTAGTGTATGTAAAATAGGTATTGGTACAACTAGATGTATAAATAGGTCTTGTAAATGTGTAAAAACTAACCCTATATAATAATATTGAATAGGTGTTCCAACCATATTTTTTTAATAATATTGAATAAGTGTTAAGCAATCATAAAGGTTGTGGGGGTAGAGGAGGAGATATTATTTATTACTGAGGATACTTATACCATATGCATGTAATTATGACTTATTATTTACAGTGTATGTAAAATAAGTATTTGTACACTATATATGGTAATGCATAGAGGTTTTTCATCCAAAGGCATCAAAATAACATGTCAAAGACTTCATTATTCTATAAAACTAATAATGGTGTGGCTAATATGGTTTACCCTAACTAAAGAGGTAATACTGTGTGTCTTAAGTTATTATGATTTTGTTCATAGAATCTCTTAACTAATTTTGATGTAGCTTGTAAATCCTATTATGTGTATCCAAGGGAGTGGATAAGCTTCATAGTGTGTATTTTCTTACTTGAAGCATTGTCAATCATGACACTATGTATGGGTTATTAATTGATATAGGCTCATATGAAGAGTGCATGAACATCTAAATTGTCATCAACTATCTCATTATCATCAAATCTGATCATGGGACATTTTGGTCAATAGTTTATAATTGAACCAATAATATCATCAATTGGATGATCATACATTGTTATTGGAGGATGCATATTATATGCATAATGTACCTATGAAGTGTCCTTAGTTTATATTGTCTCATGTTTAGGAAATGGATCATTAAATATCTTAAACTTTTGATCTACATTATGTTGTGGTCTAGACTCTTCTATAAGAGTTCCCAACTTGATAATGGTGTCATCTAAAATATTATGTATCTTATGTCTCAATTTTAAATATTTGTTCAATTAATATCCCACAATCTGATAATAATCACAATATGCATTATCATCATGTTCTTTGGTCTAGACCTCTATGCATTAATATCTTATGAAAGGAGTGTGATAATTTTGCATTTAAGTAAATTATTTATTATTACATGAGGAGGGGATGATAATCAATAAATCTCTCTTTGGTGGAGCTATCAATTGTAATTATTTTATAGGCTGTGTCACTGCATTGACTATAATCTTTGCCTCATTCTTTTTATCATTTAGTTTAACCTTATAACTTATTTTTCTTTGAAACTTCATTGTTTAAGTATTCATATGAGTATATGTATATTTGAGTTTGTTAAAACCTATTAATTTAAATTCTTGTCTCTCATTGTATGGTATAGCTCATCAAATGATTTAAATCTCTTGAATATAATTAAATTATTGAGCAGTGCTTACAAGTTTTTATTGAATATATCATGTAATTAATTTGCATCCATAAAATTTTTAATATTGGATAGCATAGTATTGTATAAAGTACATATTCACTAATTATTTAATTAAATAACCATCATAATGCATAGTCCTTAATAATTATTATAAATAATTTGGTCAATAGTTTTTGAATGTATGCATAGTCTAAACATTCTACATGGAATGATCTAAGGTATTGTTAAGGATCAACTTTACATTCATATAATTTAATATTGGGAGATAAAAATCATGTTTTTAAATGATAGGGTGTAATATCAAAGGATAATAAGGTATGGAACAAAGTGTGTGAATCCATGGAATGTCTAGTTTGTGATGCACCTTGCTCTAACTACAACACCTTAGCTTGCAAAGTTGTAACAATTTTCTCAAGGGACTGTGTAGTAAGTGAGGTTGGTAGTGGAACATTTATTTTCATCATGGGAGGATTAAAGGTTGTTTTCATAGGAATAGATATGGGGATCTATTGTAGGCCTTGTGTTTTCCACAAATTTGAGTGGATGTCATGTAAGCCACCATAGGTATAGGCATAGGGATAGTATTAGTGGTAGTGGTCTAAATACTATATGTGGAAGCTTGGGCAAAAAATTTATACTCATATTTTAATATTTATAAAATTTCATAAATATTATGTGTAATCATGTTAAGATATGGAATGAACTCTTTAGCATATATGGCATCTAGTTTATCTTTTAGTAGTTGTATTATCAATTTCAACATTCATGATAAGTCCACTTATAGGGTGGATAGTGTGTGTTGTGTAATATATAATAGGAGGAATAAAAGAGGTCAAACATTCCCTTTGGCATATATTAGTAATAATAAACATCTTGAATTGGATGTTGTAACTGTAGGATTTTAGGAAGACTTTAGATTGTATAATGTTAATTTTAACCTTATTAGTGTATTCAGATTTGATCCTTATTAGTGAATTTATATTTGATCCTTGTTACCCATTTACTTACATAATTGATCCAAATAAGAAACATTATCAATGTATAACAATAGGAAAAGAGTTAATTCATTATTTGTATTAACCAATAATATTGATTCAATATGGTCATAATTAGTGTCTAATTTTGGCTTAAAATATGAAACCTTAGAAAGATAAAACCCTAATGAATATCTATAGCTAAACATGAAAAAAAATTGTATGGAAATAAAAAAAAATTAGATAATGAATCCCTAAGACAAAAAAATTTGAGAAGTGTTTTTAATGTATGGAAATTATGAATGAGATTTTGAAACCCTATGGAACAAAATATGAAACCTTGGAATGATGAAACCTAATGAAAATTGAGGGTTTTGAATTTTTTTATATGTGTACAAGTTCTCCAATATGTCTTACCCTGATTTGGATTAATATGGATTACTTAATATAATTAAAATATAAACTTGTATAATAATCTAGATATTAAGATATGGCATTCAAGCATACATCTGAGTGTAAAATACTAAAACTAGTTGCATTGATTTTACAAGTGGAACATACTAAATATAGTAATTAAAACAAATGGATGATAAATTAGATTTAATGGATCATAGTCTAATTATGACTGTATTCTAGAAGTGAAAATAGGGATAAAAATGCATGTGGTTTATTTGGTTCTAGAACTGATTCGATGATTATATAGGTTTGATTTTATTGATCTAGGTTAGTGTTGTTAATTAATATTGACCTATGTTGGTCAGTACTAACCTATGCTAAAATAAGGATTATTTCATGTATGGTCACATACGTGTGTATCTATTTTCTATTTATTTTTTATCCCAAACCATGATGATGTGTGCAACTCCAAAAACTAGTCTTCTTTGCCTTGGACCCCTATGTGTACTTATAAGGGATATAAACCAACTAAACCTAAAAGTGTAATGTATTGATCTGAACCAATCACCCTCATTTGATGACTCATTATTTCCTACATATGTGATAATTTAAGGTAAATCAATCCACATGTAGTTATTCAACCTAATGTAATTGTGCAATTGTGATCCTTCTCTATATGTATATAGCTAATGGTTTGGCTTTGATAATTGAAATTACTTGTTTTTAATTAGTTTTAGTGAACTCCATACTTAGATTGTGACTGCTCCTAATGATAGGTTTGTGATTTAAAAATAATAGACAAACTTTTCCCAATATACAATAATGTATAGATGTGTTCAGAATAAGTGACAAGTCCCTTTGAATGAGATATTTATTTAAAAAGTAATTTATTCTAGAAGAAACTATGTTAAATTTGAATATCGATGAATTTTGGATCCACTATTGTAATCCTTCATTAGTAAATAAAACATATTTGAGAACAATGGAGTTTTGCACCTTAAAAATTGAAGGAAACTAGTTGTTGCACAACAAGTTGCCTATATAGAATAAGTTGGCCATTATAATTAGTTTATAAAACTAAAAAACAAAGAAATAAGAAAGTTGAGATTTATTAATTATTTTCAAAATTAAATAATAATAAATTAATTATTAAATGAGTTTATTTCTTATTTAAAGACACCTTTAATTACTTTATTTAATATTATAGAAAGGAGTGAAGAATAACTAATAATTAAAATTAAACAATAAAGCTAACTAAGAAAACATTGAAAGAGCCAAAAAACCTAGCCTAATAAAATAAAACTAACTTCCTACATCAAAGGATAAAAAACACACTAATGTTTATAAACTATTAGCGTCCATGCATGACTAATTTCTAGCCCTTCATCTCTGTTTAAATTGTTGGGGTATTTTAAAAATTATATGGATTCCCTTAACTTACACTTATGGTAGTGCTCTTTAACTACTAAAATTATGGCATCCTCAATATTGATAGAATGTTTAGATTTGATCGAGTGTTTAGCAAGGGCCAAGTTTTCTTTTCTTTTAAGATGAATGTCAGCTGAATGTTCTTTAATCATTATATTAACCACCCTTCTTATCACCCCTATGTAAAGTATACCACATGAAAAATCAACCTTGTAGACACCACTCTTAAATTTTGGGTCTAACTTGTCTTTGGCAGACCCTAACATCATGCATAACTTATTGACAGGAAGAAAGTTGGAATGAATATTTTGAGGTTTAAGAATTTTTTCTAGTTTGTTCAAAATCTATTCAACATAAGGTAGATAATCTATATGACCTTCTACTCTAGACTCCTTATCTTTAGTTCTATTAACATTTTCTCTAACTTGCTTGATAGCCTTAGCTATCTATTTACCTAAGTATCCATTCAGATTAAAATTTTGGCTTGTGTGTTTGATTTCAAGCTTGATATTCTCCTCATCACAAATTTTAAAGGCTCTGGTAAATAAAGTTTTCATAACCCCTACTTTTTGAGTTGGATGATGATGGGAGGACACATAAAAGTAAAGGTCTATATATGAGCCTTTTCTATAGACCTTCCTCACTAATGAACCATCTTCCATATTCAAATTGAACACAATGTCTTCCAAAAGAAATTACTTGTTAGTTTATGGACTATGGAAACATTAAATCTTTGAAAATTACCCTTCATGGGAGGGATATATATTCAAAGGTTAAGCTTTTTGAAAATATTCAGATTAAACTTGTTAAGAGAACAACAGATCTAACATTCTTAAAATGTTATAAGGACCATAATAGTTTTCCTTCTCATATTTGTATTAATCACTCCTTAATAAATACTAGAAATAAGTACATTTTTTATAGAGAGAGCCTTTCTTTGACTAGATTTGTGATTGGCAAGATGAGGTATGAAATTACCAACCTATCTAGTGAGTTGTCAAAACTTCATTTAAAACTTGTCAATGTTTTACAAGTAGGATTATGGAGGAAGTTCAATGGAATTTCACATTTAATGGCTTTGAGTGCTCTTCATAGTCTGAAACTAGACAAAATAATAATTTTTCAATGCTAGTAAGAAACTATTAGAAGGTACATGAACAAGTTACTCTAACAAGTCAGTATTTTTCAAATAATAATTTTAATTTCGGTTTGATGAATGTGAATAAGGATTATGATAAGAATGACTCTTTACAACTTTATTCACATTCTTTTACGACTGATGTAGATAATATAAATACACTGGAAGGGCAAGATGTAGGTAACATTAAAGATAAAATATTAACACTTGGTAGCAATAACAAAAATGTACTTTTCTACCTAACACATTACTTAGTTTCATATTTGAAAGGGACCTTTTGGCTATATGGTGCAATTTGTTGAAAGATGGGTGGAGCCAAATCCTATAAAAACCTCATCCTGGTTTAATGATTTAGTCACTAGTCAAATATTTGGGTAATAATTAGACATGTTGCTCAACCAAGAATGTCGAGTCAATTTCCCATAGTGAAGATTAACAAAACTTTATGGATTTAGAAAAAGTTTAGACCACCAAAAATATTACTATGAAAGTGTAGGCCAAATTAGGAAACAACACTAGTTTATATATATTAATTGTAATTCCAGTGTGCATGAAGATAATGTTAATGTGTTTTTAGATGTCGGCAGCACTAACTTGGAGTCATATTATGAGACTCAAGTTAGTGTTGTTGTACAGTGTTTAAATTCCCTTGGTGTTGTTAATAGTAAGATAAATGATAAGGGCTTAGATAATATTAAGAATAATAATTATAATATTAATAATAACACTTACAATTCCAACTCTTACAATGTAGGACATAGCATTTTTAATTTTGTAAACTATGATAATAATAACAATATCATTTCTAGTTCTTATAACTATAACAAGAATGATAATACTAATATTAATATTTGTAACACTATTTTTGTTAATAATAATAATAATAATAATAATATCATTTCTAATTCTTATAACTATAACAAGAATGATAATACTAATATTAATATTTGTAACACTATTTTTGTTAATAATAATAACAATAATAATAATATTATTATTATTATTAATAATAACAATAACAATAACAATAACAATAAGAATAACAATAACAATAACAATAAAAATAATAATAATAATAATAATAATAATAACAACAACAACAACAACAATAATAATAATAATAAATATACTAGTATTCACAATAATAATATGAATATGAATAATATGGTTGATAATAATAATAATATGTATATTATTGACATTATTGATAAACACAATAATAATAATAATAATATTCATTAAAAAAATATAAATAATTATGTTTTTAACTATATCTCGAACACTAGTAATCAACCTCTTTACAATGATAAAATAAACTTCTGATCAAAGGCCCAAAACACCATTAACACTATTCCCGATGGGTAGAACAAATTAGTTATTAATCTTTCAAATTAATTATTAGACAAGCCCTCTTTCAACATTATAAAAAGAGGATAAGGTTTTTCTATTACCCCCACGAACATACCTAAACAATATTTCATTATAGGAATAGATAGTGCTCTTAACCACCTTCCTTTTATCTCAATAGAAGAAAGAAGACAAGATTATGCTATGACTTTACAAAGAGCAAGACCACCTTCCTGCAACATTTCCAAAGAAGAATGGGGGGATCTTAAGTCCCTAAAGAGTAACAATGAAATTATAATCCTCAAAGTTGATAAAGTGAATGCTACAATGGCCTTTAACCATTATTACTATGATACTAAAATGTTAGATCACATTTCCAATAGTGGCAGTTATAGAAAGCTTAAACATAACCCAGTTTGTAACATCATTAAAAATATTACTAAAGTTATCAAATATTATTATTTTTATGATTTAATTATAAATAAATTGATTCCCAATAAGTACGTCACCCCTAGGATTTATGGTGCTCCAAAAATTAATAAAGTAAGATTTCTTTAAATACCTATTGTAAACACAACTAACTCTCCCACTTATAAACTTGTTGCATTATTAGCCAACAAACTTAAAAACCTTGTAGGAAAAACCTCCTTTTTTTTTCAAGACTCAAGTGACTTTGTGGAATTTATTAGGATAAAAACG
This sequence comes from Torreya grandis, assembly GCA_037957365.1. NCBI lineage: Eukaryota > Viridiplantae > Streptophyta > Pinopsida > Cupressales > Taxaceae > Torreya > Torreya grandis. Next base: position 1,126,149 of record JARHVA010001236.1, on the reverse strand, counting down.
TTGAAAATAATGATTTTTTAATAAGATTTGATGTAGTGTATCTCTATACCAAAGTTCACATCAATGAAGTGGTAGAAGTAATCCACAATCCTAATAACAAATAAATTGTTGATCTTGTTGTTTTTTGTTTAAATTCCACTTTTTTCACCTTTAAGGGTATAATTTATGAAAAATTTGAATGCATGGCCATGGGCTCTCCTCTTTCTCATATGGCGTCCAACCTCTTTATGAAAAAAATTGAAGATTATGTGCTTCATTCTTTTTCATTAAAACCTAAATGGTAAAAAAGATATGTTGATGACACTATCTTATGTTGGTAACATGGCTTAGATAAATTGGAATGTTTCCATTCCCACCTCAAAAATCTATTTCCTAGTTATCTTATTGATTTAGGAAATTAGATGTTCAATTCCTAAATAATAAGGGTCTAGAATATGGGAAGAATTTAATTAAATATACTAAAATACAGGTTTATATCAATTTGATCAAATTAACTTGTATAAAGGATAAGAACACTTATATGGAAAAATAAGATGAGTCAAATGAGTCAAGGTCTAAGAACTCACATATAAAATTGAGACACTATCTAGAACTTGAATCTATATTTCATTTTTTGATGGGATAAGAGTGTCAAAAATAGGACACCCTAGTGTCTGGCATTATAGTCCTTTTTTGGTGTTATTATCCTGAGATTAAAAGCTTTCTAGGTTTTGTTCATCTACTTAGTATGACCCTACGTACCAAATTTTAGGTCTTGGGAGTCACCAAAGCTTGTTTTAGATTGTTTAAATATTGAATACCTATATTTATTTATACATATGGAAACCACAAATAGATGAAAATGAAAAAGGGGGAAAAACTAGGTTAAGGGAAGAATGATCACACAATCAAGAACCCCTACTGTTCTGATTACTACTTACATTAACCCTCAAGCTAGGGTATTAGATCTAATGTAGTTCTCCTTTAGGTAACATGCATAATCAATGTGCAAGATTGATACAAGAATGAATTTTTCCTAGACCCTTCCTTGATCAAGCATGAAAATCTATGTGTGATGTAAAGAAGCTGAGTTATACTATTGATTGATTTTATTATGTCTAATGTGCCAAAATAGTAAGTGTTAGATATAAAATGCCTTGTTTAGTCCTTTACATATGAGACTTATTATTTTTAATTTGGGATCTATATTTTTATTTATCTGATATTGGAAAACTTACGAATGAAGTAAAGAAGAGGGGTAAAACTCATCCTATGGAAGAAACTGACTATTGGGACCAATTTTGCACTTGGACAATAGCACCAAAAACTAGAGACCCTAGGTTTTAGTATTGTAGTCTTATTTGGGTGCTATTGTCAATGGGATATGGGACTTGGGGAGATGAGTCTGGGCCTATAAAAGTTACCTGGGTCTAAAAGGGTTAAGTCTAGAAAGCTACAAATGATTGGGGATAAGTAAAGAGATGTATATGGAATGTAGTAGGACTAAAACCAGTTAGATAAAGGGACATGGATAGATGTGAATAAAAGCTCATATTCTCTAGTCAAAGTCTCTTGTGAAAGGACTATGAAAAGACATGATATGTGTGTTTACTTGACCAATTTAGGGTGTATATATTTACCCCCCTTTTAATCTAGTGATGAAATAAAATGAAGTACTAAAGTAATAGAAATAAAGAAGATGCATACCTAAACTTACCTGTGTGAAGATAAGTGTGATGAAAAAGGGTCCAACTTCCTAGCTCAGGAAGTGGATGAAGAATCAAAATAGTTCTTAGAGAAAGAAGGAATCCTTGTAATAGATGCCCCTTGTACTGAATCTGAATGGTTCCTAGCTAAAGAAGGAATCCCTGTAATAGATGTCCCTTATACTGAATCTAAATAGTGCATGGAGAAAGAAGGAATCCTTGTAATAGATTCCCTTTATAATAAATTTAAATAATCTAAACTAGATTTGAGAAGTGCTCAAAGGTCCAAAACCAATGTCTTTCCTCTATCCCACATAAACTCCTAGATCTAGGTCTGAGTAATACAATGGACCAATCACTATAGATGACCATACAGTCCAACTTGGTGACAGCCTGAGTAATGCCTTGGTGTAATCTAAAAACTTTGATAAATGTGTAAGGAGTAAAATGACATGTCTTGCCATCCCAATCAATATAATCCTAGAAGATGAAGGACATGAAAATCTATGCCATGCCCCCAAATTTTGGTATGTGAGTGATGCATCTAGATAATCTAGAAATATATATACCCATGTGATATGATCTATCATGTCATGTCCCATGTGCAAACTGGAGATCAAAACAATGTGTTTTGCACTATGCCTATAATCTATTATTCAATATATAATTGTGTCATGTTGTATTAAGTTGTATGTGTGATATGTGTAGTAATGTACATGCCCTTGAATCTAGTATCTAGATAGTCTATATATTTGTAAACTGAAGGTGTATCCCTCTGCATGTCTTGAGTAATGCTGGGTGACCTAATGTGATCTAAATCATTTTATAATCTTGACCCAACTAGACTGGGTGATGTTAAGTGACCTATATAATCTTGACCAATCTAAGTTGAGTGATGCTAAGTGACCCATATAATCTAAACCACTATATAATCTTGACCAATCTAATATGAGTGATGCTAAGTGACCCATATCTATTGTATAATCTTAACCAATCTAAGTTGAGTGATTCTAAGTGAACCATATAATCTGAACCATTATATAATCTTGACCAATCTAAGCTGATAATTTGATTGTTAGAGGTGTAAGAACCATGGTGTATTTATCTATGTAAGTGGATAGGTGTGTTGGATAAGTGTAGGAATAGGAATAGTAGGAATGATTCCCCTCTTTTTAGGAGAGGGATGAAATCTATAATATAGGAGGTTGAGCCAAAAGTGATGACTATTGGTGGAATATATAATAACTTGGTTGGTATGTATTGAATATATCAAAAGTCTATTATTTAATGGGTGAGATTGAATTAATGGGAGTGAAAGACATCTTTGATTGATTAGGATCAAAGCTTATATCTAGGTATAGTAGAGATATATAAATGTTCATACCATGGTAGTAAAATGAGATATTAATAGATTGAATGAAGTGAATGGTTGATTGCTTGAATAGGGTTGGTTGCTTAAATGTTTTGATTAATAGGTACTAATTTGTATTATCAGGGTATAAAAGAGGTATAGGGATGTGTGAATGCCATATTATTCAAATAAAATAGTGAAAGAGTAAAGGCTATGTGATGTTTAAGGTATCATTTTCATGATTCTATTGAATCAAACAGTTTATAAAATGGAGCTACGAGGCTCTAGTTATGAGAAAAATAGTGTTTTGCCTTTGAATAGAAGAGTTGGTTGATATAAGAATTTTGATTTACTTTGGGTTCATTTGTATAGTGACTAGTTTGAGATATTGGAGCGATAGAGTTCAAAATGCCTAGGAGACAAACACCTTCTATGACCCATTTTGAGTAGTTGGTAGCCCAAATTGAGTTCGATGAGGAGATTAGCCTAGTGAGTACACTTAACACTTGATTTTCACCTATTTAGAAGCCTATTTTGGGTATTTTTGAGCTATTGAAAGTAGTCTAGAAAAATTTTGACTAATTTTAGTGCTCCTATCTTGGAGTCAGCTCTGTTGTCTAGGATGCAATTCTATTATCCAAGTTCCAGTTATAGTCCAATGCTAGTGTCTTTTTGTAGCACTATTATCTACTATGGATGGTTTTTTGAGATTTTGATTTATTATTTGTTATTGTATAGCTTGGTTATTTACTTGGCATGGTTTTCTGATATATAGTTTATTTTTTAGTATTTTCAAGGTGAGTTATGGATGCGAGAGTTTTGTAGAGTTCAAGTGATGGAGACACTAAGGATTCTACCATTGTCTATTGATAAGTGTGTTGTTATGGATAGGGATGAATTGGGTCATGTATGTGACTTGGGTATAGTGAAGTGGTATAGGTACATGATTACCACCTTATGTAAGAGTTAGAAGTTGATACCTATATATTTTGGCTTCCTATTGGAGAGATCACTATTAATCTATAGGATGTATACTTTATTTTGCATTTATTAATTAGTGTGTGATGGGTGACATTACAGGTTGACATGGGTGTAACTACCATTGATCATGCATCTATATAATTTATTAGGATGCCCTCAAGAGTACATCACTGAGGTATTGATAGTGATGTGTTATTGTCAATGATTATACAATAAAATGTTTGATTCTTACAAAAATGGTTATATGTATTGTTGGCTTCTTTTGTTGCAGTGGATGGCAGTGGAGTGTCTATTACTTATAGGATGCATAGGTTGGTTTGTAACATTGAGATGTATGGTACTACATTCTCATGGGGGTAGGACTATGTTTTCCCACTTAAACAGAGATTTATATAGATTTACACAGGAGGTATTTAGTGGTGGTGTGGGTATGGCCACTTTGTTACATTATTAGACGTATGAACACATAGTAGTTGTGTGACATATTGGATTATTAAGGGTGAGTTAGGCATATCCATAACCATTTGGAAAGTGATGGATGAGTGAGTTGGCTATCCAATCTCCTAAGATAGATCACTATAGGAGGATGCTAGATAGATTAGTGGCCCATGATAGCATATGAAGGCCCTATAGAGGATTTCCTAGATGGCCTGAGGATGGAGAGCAACTATGATATATGAATGTCAGTTATTGGTTGCATGACCATTGGGTTAGAGTATATGAGCACTTTTAGTATGAGTATGTGACTAGGTAGTTTGGAATTTTATAGGATTTTCCTCTTGTAGGATGGGTTTGGTTGAGGAGTGCATGAACACCAATGAGAGCAAGGGATCATGCTAGACTAACTGAGGCTGAGTCAGAATTGTTACCTTTAGATGCATGAGATGTGATTATAGATATTCTTAATGTAGATGACATGGAGTGCATTAAGGTATATACTACATGGTGGTCTAGGAAATGATGGGATCCATTATATCTTATGGATGGAGTGGATGTTCCTGTATATGAGGGACTTGAGTTGATCCAAATGATGGAAGGTAATCATTGATTATATTTGAATTATACCTATGTTTTTTTGGTTTGGATTTGAAATTATATTTCTAATGTAGTATTGTACTTTTTATGTGTGTAGATGGGATGGGAGGTGCATAGGATGATGCACCTACTGGGGTGGTTAGGGGATATGATGAGTTTTAGGAGACCATCATTGGGTCAACACTCTGAGAGCTCATGTAGTATGTTCCTGATGATGATATGGAGGAGTATTTGATAGAGAGAGAAACATCTATGGCTAGCATTTATGCTCATTTGTTTGACAAGGTTGTTATAGCTATAACTGCATATGTTAGGGTAGCAAGAGAGAGGAATGAGCTTAGAGATGAGTTGGATAAGTGGAGGATTCCTCCACCTAATTATGGCATGGTGAGCATGAATATTGTAGATGACTATATAGATATACAATGATGATACACAAACTTGCATAAGGAACATCATCAGTTGTTGGAGTGGGATAGTTAGTGTAAGATGCATTCAACAGCTCAAGGAGGTATAGGGTCATCAAGTGCTAGACAAGATTATGGGACTAGCACTAGAGGAGAGAGTGAGACTGAGAGTGAGGGCATGATGCCCATTCATAATTGATTATACCTTGAAGTGATGTATATGTTTTGAAAACTTCATGATATATATAAATGTTGGTTTATATATCAATATTAACATGTGAGCCTTGAATTTTAAGATATACTCACTAACTGGCTCTGAAGAATTTTGATTTAGTGTGGCTAGTTTCTCAAATATAATAGAGGGCCCATTTTTACAATGTAGTTTCTAAAAAATTCCTCCTCTAAGTCATCATATGTATGCAATGAACTAATGGGGAGTAGATGAAAGAACCAATTTTGCGCTTCCCCCACTAATGTCTACTAAAACAACTTGAGAAGATCAAAGGGATTTCATAAGGTGGCAAATCCTTTCAAAAATCTTGAAGATGTGCAAATGTATCTATAGTTTCATCAAAGTGAGGTAATGATGGTGTCTGTAAAGGCATAGGCAATGAAGCTTTTATGAATGTCTTTAGAATAGGGTTATCATGTAGATCATTGGCATCAATCCAAGATTTATAATCTTTGTTTTCCAAGGTAAGGAGATGTACTTTGTGTTGTATTTCACCAATTTCATTCATTAAAGAGATAATCTCCTGTGATGGTACATTAGTATCTTGAAGTGGTTCATTTAATCATTGAATTTGATTATTAATTTTAACCATGAGAATGTTACATTTAGAAATAAAATCATAAAGAGGGGGTGTTCTCACTTGAACCTTGGGAGTAATGGTATCTTGGACCTTAAAAGAGGTATGTGGGCTACCATTATCTTTAGGTGAAGGGTGAAAATTGGGTTCTACCATAGTGAGGGGTGGCTTGGGAGATTCATTGGTATTTTTAGTGTTGAGTGAATCACCTTTGAAATGCATAGAAGATGTAATATTATTATTGACATGTGCATTATTTTATATAGAATCATTCATAGAATTAGAAAAATAATTTGGAATAGAATCATGAATAAAATTAGGAGCAACATCTTGACATACATGATATTTGAGAGGAGTGAGAGAAGGGTTAGAAGCATGAGATGCATTTTCTGCTTCACTATATGCATAGTAGTCATCATTATTCCATGCATTATCAGAATTTGCAGTTTTTTCATTTGAAATGGAAGAATTTGAAGTATCATTTTCATTCTCATATTCATTTTCATGTTCACTATCATATTCATTGTCACTTGTATTATTTCTAGGGAGAGATGTAAGAGAAAGATTTGATTCCTTTCTAATATGCAATAAGTTATTGTTATAATTTGGAATATCATGTGTATCTATGATATCCATGGATGGAGTGTATGCATTTTCTTCATTTTCAACATGATAAGTAAGAGTATAAGAGTTGTCATTTGAACATTCTTTTGAAAGAGTAGAGTTAGGAACACATACTGCTTCATTTAAAATATGCTTTGGTAATGTGATTCTATTGCATTTATATTGTTGTATCTTGAACATAGCAGTAGCAAAAGGTAGAGAAAGATTAGATTCACATGGAAACAAATAATCACCAATAAGAGGCTCACTTGGAAGTGTATGACTAATTTTTGCATTTGGTACATTGTGTCTAGGAGAATGAGGTGAGAAGTATCTTTCCCATTTATCAAAATTATTTTCATTAGAATAAGTAATAAAAGAGATGGGTTTAAGAGAAAAATATTCCTCTATTTGTGATTCACCCTCATCATTACGTATATCATCATATCCTTCATTACGATAATAGTCATTATCTTCACTATAAATGAAATCATTTTCTATAGTTTTAGTTAATGTACAATTTTTCAAATTTATCCAATCATTGTCATAATTATAAGAAAATTTTAGAAATTGATATATGGAATGAGAATGAGGAGTTGCCTTTGTGGCCATTTTATCATCAAAAAGAATTTTGAAAAGTATTATGAAGAAAATAAATGCACAAAGAACTACTAGCATTGAATTTTGAAAATTACTTTTGAGAACCCAAATATTTTACAATAAATTCAAATTATTTTTCTAAAAATTATAAGGGAGGGAAATTTGAGGTTGGATGACCTAGTTTAGAAATCTAGGGTTTTAAACTAGGGTTTTAGAATTTTTGAAAATTATGCAATAATTTTAAATTCTAAAAATAGTTTGAACTAGGATAAATGCTCAAAAATTTATACAAAAATTAAAATTTTGGAAATTAAATTTTTGCATAAGAAACTACAAATTTCGAAATAATTTTTGACAAGGTAAACAATTTTCAAAAATTTTTAATTTAATTTATAAAAATAATAGGTAAGGAAGGCTTGGGTTTAAGAACCTAGTTTAGAGATCTAGGGTTTTAGTGGATTTATTGAAAAAAAATCAATTCATTTGTAGTTTTTATTTTAAAATTTAATAAATTAATGGAAAAAATTAGAAATATTCTACCCTAGGGTTTTTAGGGTTTTTATGCAAAATTTGAAGTAAGTCAGGTTCACCAAATGTTTTATTATTTTAATAAATTAGATGTTTAACTCCTAAATAATAATGGTCTAGAATATAATAAGAATTTTGATTAAATATAGAAAAATATAGGTTTATATCAATTTGATCAAATTAACTTGCATAAGGAAGAAGAACACTTATCTATAAAAATAGGATGTTTTAGATGAGTCAGGGTCTAAGAACTCGCATACAGGACTGAGACACTATCTTGAACCTGAATCTATATTTTGTTTTCTGATTGGACAAGAGCATTAAAAATAGGATACCCTAGTTTTTGGTGTTAGATTCCTTTCTTAGAGTTTTTATCCTGAGGCTAAAAGTTTTCTAGTTTTTATTCATCTACTCAGTATGACCTTGCGTACCAAATTTCAAGTCTTGGGAGTCACTAGAGCTTGTTGTAGGTCTATTTCAATATTAAGTATTTGTATTTATCTATACACATGGAAACCACAAATAGATCAAAAGTAAAAGGGGTAAACCTAGGTTAGGGGAAGAATGATCACATAATCAAGAACCCTTGATATTCTGATTACTGTCTACATTAACCCTCAAGCTAGGGTGTCAGATCTGATGTAGTTCTCCCTTAGGGAATGTGCATTATCAATGTGCATGATTGATGCAAGAATTAATTTCACCTAGGCCCTTCCTTGATCAAGCATGTAAATCTATGTGTGATGCAAAGAAGCTGAGCTATATTATTGATTGATTTTATTATGTCTATTGTGCCAAAATATTAAGTGCTAGATATAAAATGCCTTGTGTAGTCCTTTATATAGGAGACTCATTATTTCAAATTTGGGAGCTTTATTCATATTTAGACAACATTGGAAAACTTAGGAATGAAGCAAATAAGAGGGTTAAGACTCATCCTATAGAATAAATTGACTATTGGGACCAAATTTGCACTTAGACAACAATGTCAAAAACTAAACACCTTGGGTTTTAATGTTGTAGTCCTATTTGGGTGCTATTTCCTAGGGGTATGGGACCTAGGGGGATGGGGTTGGGCCTATAAGAGCTGCTGGGTCTAAAAAGGTTAAGTCTGAAAAGTTATGGATGACTAAGGATAAGCAAAGAGATGTCTAAGGAATGTAGTAAGACTAAGACCATTTAGACAAAGGGATGAGGATAGATGTGAATAAAAGCTCATATTATCTAGTCAGAGTCTCTTGTGAAAGGACTTTGAAAAGACATGATATGTGTGTTTTCTTGGCAAATTTAGGGTGTCTATACTAGCATAAAATTTACCAAAGAAATTGAGTTAGAACACCAACTACTTTTTTTAGATGCCCTCTTGATTAAGGAGGAGGTTCATTAGTGAGGAATGTCTATAAAAAAGGCATACATACAGACCTTTATCTGCATGCCTCCTCCTATCATCATCTAGCTCAAAAATTAGGGGTTATGAAAAATTTATACACCAAAACCTTTCAAATTTATGATGAGGAGAATATCTATCTTGAAATCAAACATCTGAGCCATGCTTTTATTCCAAATGGATACTCAGGTAAATAGATATCTAAGGCTATCAAGCAAGTTAGAGAAAATGTTAATATAAATAAAGATAAAGAGTCTAGAGTAGAGGGTCTTATAGCTTATCTACCTTATGTTGAAGGTATTTTGAATAAAGTGGGAAAATTTCTAAAATGAAAAAATATTCATTCCACTTTTCTTCAGATCAATAAGTTATGCATGATGTTAGCGTCTTCCAAAGACAATTTGGACCCAAATCTTAAGTGCGGTGTCTACAAGTTTTATTATTCATGTGGTATACCTTACATAGGGGAGATGAGAATGTTAGTTAAAATAAAAATTAAAGAACTTTTAGCTGACATTCATCTTGAAAGAAAATAAAACTTGGCCCTTATTAAACACTCGATCAAATCTAAACATGCTATCAATATTTAGGATGCCAAAATTTTAGTATTTAAAGATCACTACCATAATCATAAGTTAAGGGAAGCCATATAAATTTTAAAACACCCCAAGAATTTAAACATAGATGAAGGGCTAGAAATTGATCATGTGGAAGCTAGTAGTTTATAAACATTAGTGTGTTTTTTCTCATTTGATATAGGAAGCTAGTTTTATTTTATTAGGCTAGGTTTTTTGGCTCTTTGAATGTTTTCTTAGTTAGATTTCTTGTTTAATTTTAATTATCTATTATTCTTCACTCCTTTCTATAATATTAAATAAATATATAAAATAAAGTAATAAAAGGTGTCTTTAAATAGTCATTAAACTTATTTAATAATTTATTTATTATTATTAAATTATGATAATAATTAAGAAATCTCAAATTTCTGATTTCTTTGTTTTTTGGTTTTAAAAACTAATTATAATGACTAACTTTTTCTTTTTAGGAAACTTTTTGTGTAACGGCCAGTTTTCTTAAATTTTTAAGGTGAAAAACTATGTTATTTTCACATATGTTTTATTTCCTAATAAAGGATCACAGTAGTGGATCCAAAATGTGTCAATCTTCAAATTGGACATAGTTTCTTCCAAAATAAATTACTTTTTAGTTTATGGACAATTGAAACATTAAACCTTTAAGATATTTATTTGTTTATATATGAGTACACCTAGTTAAATTCTCATGTGAATTGACCCTAATAAGATATTTTATTTTTAAATATATTCATTTTTGGGAGATATTCAACCCTAAGTAGATCGGGTTAGTATCAATTGATGATACTAACTAAATCTGATAGATTTGACTTGTTTGTAGGTAGACTGAACTATGAGTCTAAATGTGTTTGTATAGGATATTTATCATGTTTGAAAGAGACAATGAGGTTATTGTAGGTGTGTAATTGTATAATGGAAATATTCAATCATAATATATCTTGCAAGTGTGAGATAATGGTGGATTATTACCTTATTTGTGTGCTTAATTCATGCATGGTAAATGTCTATCAAGCTTGTCATTATCATGTACTAAAGACCATATTTTAGTATTTCTAGTTATTGACAATATTAAAATTTCAATGTATGTTAATTTGTGTGCATCCAAATAAACATACCGCATCATAATATCATGTGTAAAATTTAACTTATAATTTAGCAAATTAAAATTTTGACCTATTCAAAATGTATATGAAGTTAAAAATACATTTGATCCCAATATGGACCAAACATTTTCATATTTAAGACCAAATTAGAATTTCACTTTGAAACCAAAATCTAAATTTGGGCCAAATGTTATAATTATCAACCAAGTAAGTGAAGATTTCATTTAGTCATTTTTTTATGAACAATAACTTTTGTCATGTTTGCATACATTAATCTTGATAGGGAAGGAAAGAAGAAATTAAGGTTAAGGAGCTTAACCAAAGGAAGACAAGTTACAAAGATGCATTGAAGATACAAAAAAGAGTTACACAATTGAGTTATACCAATTATTCAGAGTCACTAACTATGGTCTAATTAGGGTTTTTATTAACCATCTTGACTTCACCTACAACCATCTCTCACAAAGTACCCAAATTGAATGGGGATATTAATGCGCTAACATTTCATATCAAGGTAAGTATCCCTAACCCTATCCCTCCATTTGTGTATGGATGATTTATGGGCATTGTATGTTACATTTATTTAATATTATATCACATTATTTTTATTAAATACATTATTTTTATCTTTATGCCATTATTATCATGACATTTGAATTTACCACATTCATTGACCTAATTACCATCTCTTATTTTATCATCTAGTTATTCCCTATTTATCTTAATTTAATCTACCCTCCTCCTCTAAATAGAGATTTTATGTCCAGATCCCCCTTTGTTAGATTCATTTTGACCTCATTTGAACACAACTCTTATCAATAACACCATATTGATTTGTGGACTGACATTCTTATGTGTTATATATATATATATATATATATATATATATATATATATATATATATATATATAATGGTATTTTAAATTTTACCTATTTAGAGGCTTTTTATATAAATAGACTCATTTTTAGGCTTAATACACATAGGACCACAGAAGGTGGTTATGTCTTATCATAGATCATAGATATTAATTTCACAGTATTGTTGGCCATGAGAATGTTCTTGGTGATATTATTATATATGGTTTTGGACATGACACCTAGATGATTTATGCTTACTATAAGTTCGAATTTGTTGGATAAAATCCAAGATGACATCTATCTTTATGTTCTTGAGAAGAGTAGCAACCAAATGTTCCTTTCCTAGATAATATGTGTCATATTTAAATTTCTCATTTCCTTGACTTTAATGCTAACACAAATTGACAAAAAAAATTAAATAATTTTCAAAAACAAATATTCACAAATCAATAGAATATCTAAGAACAAGTCTTGGTGGGATTGGATTTAAGGTGCATGTCCACTATAAAATAATATGGGATAAACTATCCTTAAGTGGGAGAATTATAACCCCTGTGGAGGTGATAATAAGATTTTTTAAGCCTCTCCTATATGGTATCATATGGAGTTTTATAACCACATTCATTTAACAAACTACCCTCCACACTTATCAGTTACTCAAGATTGAGTCAATCAAAATATCTAGTCACTACCATGTTGATACCATTACTCACTTGATTTTATTTTTATTCTCATTAGGAATGTCCTTATGTATTTCTCAAACTTAGTCAATTCCATGTCAAACAAATTTATTCAATGATTTGGTAGAAGGTTTAATGATGGAAATCACATTATAGCTCTCAAACTAATAGATAGTTTTGATAACCTCTTATACATGAGGTTTCTTCTTTTTCAAGTATCTTCCTAGTATTATCCATGACAAGAATCATATTAGTAACTTCACTAACTTCAATTTTCACCTTTATGATTTCAAAACCCTTTTTATTGATTTAGTTCATTGATTTTTTTATTATAATATACTATATCATGTGTGCATAGCTTGAGGCTAGAGTTGGTTGGAGTAATGTTTCACCTAATACACCATAATCTTTTCATTGTTTCCTTAATTTTGAAGTGATATTTTCTACCCTTAAAATATGAAGAGTATAGAGAGATAGATCAACATGTTATTATAATCCATTCCCAAGGCAATAATTTTCCTCCTTATTTCATCTATTTGATATGAAATTCAACCAATCATGAGTGGTTTCATAGGTTTTGACAAGGAAGAAAGTTGAACTTAATCTTAATCTAATTAAATTAAAATTTGTTTATTTCTCCATTTGTATACTTTCATTTTTGTCTTAAGATAATTTATTTAATATTCTTTCTTGATTTAATTCACCCTAAAAGTATTCAATTATTTTATCCAATCCCTTTTCATATTTTTTTTCCATGTCCACAACTCCAAACAGTTAATCCTCTACCTTCTCACTAATCATTTTCTTATCATCCTCTATGGTTGAGAAGCCTCTTAATTATTCTATTGTAATATCATTTTAGAGATCATTTTAAATAGGGTATGAATATCAGATAGCAAGATGATTTGCCTTTTCAATCCATATATCTTTTTAAATTTACCTTTTTCATCTTCCCAAAATACATATTTTGTTAAAATATAGATTTATCTCCTCTATTTTGAAAAATATGCGCAAAGGTATGTTTCATCCTAGGCTCCTAGCCAAGTACTAACACCTTACCATTATTCTTAAGAAAGGCCTTATTTATTTCAAGATTACCATCATTAATTTATGTTAGTTGATAATAAATATTAAAATGGTATAAATTTTATCATCTAGATAGTGTTTGATCTAGTGTATTGATAGAAGGCAATATATCTTCACCGCCAACTTCAGCCTCAAAATTGGTTGTGGCCTCAATAAATAAGATGAATGTCTAAACCTCAAGCCTCTACAATATATTATGATAATTAAGATGCTCCTCATATTATTAAAATATTTCATCTTTGAAGGCACAAAAATTATTTCAACCCTTGAGGAATCATGCTTAGGAAGTCAAGTGTCAACATCAAAAGAGATGAATCGTGAACTCTTAATTTGTCCTCTGTCCTCTACCCATATGTGATGTGATCATATGAATCCACCCTTTGAATTTTAATTAGGAAATTACCAACCATGTAAACCCTCTAATTGGGAATCACTTTGTTTATATTTATTTAATCAATAAAAACAATTACAACTCTTTTTTCTTCTCTAAGATGTCTGCATTATTTGTAGAGTACCTAATGGCATCCTCAAGTAAACCAAATATGTGCTCATTATAAAATAGTCCCAAAGTATTATTGTAGTTATGACTCTCTCTTGGTTATGATATTTCTCCCATAATTTAATTAGGCCTGATACTTAGATGAGTTGATCAATAGTCATTCTTGGTAACCGATCTATATGACTAAAATATAATTATTCAACCTAAAAAGGGTGTTTCCACAATGTAACTTATTTACCAATAGGAAAATTCCCATAATAAATATATTTGTCTTACTTGCAGTATCCCTAATATTTTTATTCAATATTATAGAGCATAAATACTTATTGTAATGTATTTTTAAATCTTTAATGGTGTGCCATCAAATCTAAAACCTCATAAATAAGTCACAATCCCAAAAATTTAGTAGTCATGCATGTTCTTAAGATCTCCTTTATATTTCTTGGATCTCAATAACTCTGATTAATTTTGAGACCTTAAAAATATCATGGTTTTCTTATGTTAATTTGGTTTTACAAACCCTAATAGGATAAAAACTAGTATGTTAATTTAGATTATTAAATATGACATTTAAGCATGAATGTAAAACCTTGAAACTAATGGAAATGATTTAACAAGTGGTATATGATACTATATTATGTAAAATAAATGAATAATTACTTATATTTTCTAAATGATTTCATTCTAACAATGGAAAATAGAATAAATTAGGATTGTGATTTGCCCAAATCTAAAATTGTGTTTTTGTTTATATAGGGTCAGTTTTATCTACATTCACTCAGTATCAACTATATATACTAACATGTAGTGGTCTATCATCACATGTTCATAAAATAAGGTAGATGACCATATAGTTTCCTTCATGATATTAAGATGTAGTGATATAAAGTCACATGTGTGGAAAATAGAGTCTATGACCATACAGTCAACTTGATCTATCTCTAAAATCTCAATATGTTTGATGTAATAAGTGTGATGTAATGATTTGATGGTGTGTATAATTATAAAAATTATCCTCCCTAAAATTGAAACCCTATGTGTGATTTTGAGTGATAGAAATTTATAAAATTTTAGAAAGAGTAATATATTGACCTAACCCCAATCATTCTTTGTGATGATTGACTGCCTCTTCCACATCTGATATTCTAAGGAGGGAAATCAAAACACATATAAGAAACAATTCAAGAGTAATTATTCTCATATTATGAACATTATTTTCATGAGATTCCATTTTTTATTGGTCGAGCATGTAGATTTATCACTTTTTAATATCTTGCATGTTACATTTTCCATATTAAATAACCCCTTAACTAGAAAATATTAAACTTATCAACTAATATTGGGTTACAAGTGGTTTAAAGTTGAGTTTAGTAATTGAAAAAAAATTAATTTTGCTTTGAAATCATAAATCTTATTATAGAAGAGTTAATTTTATAAATCATAATAAACACTTGGCAAACACTCATTAATTTGATAGTAACATGTTCAACATTTTAGATATACACCAGTGACACTTAACTAATACTTAATTTATATTTACCTGATACTTATTCAATTATTATATGATGTGTACATGATACTATCCTCTTAAAATTTAAATTGAATATATCATGTGTAAATTATATTTTCAGTGTTTTAGGCACAATATAATTATCTTAATTTCATTATAAGCTATCTTTATTTTTAACCAGTCAATTCACACAATTAACATATTTTCACTCAAAACCTTCACTTATTTAATGTGCATTGGATCTAGGCTGGTAATTATTTCTAAACCCTCTTACCAAAACATTTTTCAGTCATGAGTTGTAAATTTTTTTTTTGTTTGTTTTCATTTATGTTCATCAATCGGTTAATATAAACATAGTAATTTATATTCATCACTAAGATAATACAAACACACTCTCCATTATATTATTCAATCACCTAATACAAGTACAATGTTATTAATGTTATTAAATCATCTAATATAAGTTCATTGTCATTTGTGTTCACTGATCATTTAATACTAAAACACACCAATGAATGTTTGTATATTCTTCAAGCATCTAATACAAGCACATTGTCATTTATCTTTATCAGTAAATTAATACAAGCACACTATATTAATATATTTTTTTACTTTGAATTACCTTGAGATTAATACATTTTTTTATTTAAAGTCTCTTATAGTTGGGTTTAATTTTTTTTTGGATTCACTTTAGAAGTGAAGATTCAAACCAACAAAAAAAACACATTCCTCTATAAAGAAGAGGAAGACTTAAGGCCAATTGTGTTCATCTTCTTGTATTCCCATAAATAAGTATTAAATTAAAATACACTCAACTTGGAGGGATAAGAGTTGTTGCCTATGTTATTTATTTTTCTTAGGGTGTTCTTGTTTCCCATGGTGCTTGTGTTGCATGTCAATAAGAAAACAATGTTGATCAAAACAACTTGGCTACTAATTTTAGAACTCCAATATCATCAAAAAATTCAAATATAATTATAGGAAGTATTTTTCAACATCTCAATAGTATGAAACCTTTAAATCAAATTGATGTGAATTGAACTCAAACTCCATTCAATATGGTAGGCAATCAAACTCCCTTCATGATAGGACAAAAAATTCCATTCAACATGGCAAGGCATCAAACTTCATTCATGATGAGACATCAAACTCTACTAAAAATGGTAGGCCATAAAACTCCCTTCATGATGGTAGAACATCAAACTCCATTCATCAACATGGCAGGCCATAAAAATCCTTTCATGGTAGGCCATCAAAATACAAGCATGGGTGTTTCTCTTAATAAATTTTTTCCATCAAATTTTTTGTATAGAAGATATATATAAAGATATAATTTATATGCATTTATATGTAATAATTCATAATACACATTGTGCTAGTAAAGAAAACTTGATTACTCAACTTGTTCAACCTTCACTAAAAATTGACAATAGTCAATCCAATGTCACACATGACTTAAAAAAATCACTAGAAGTAGTTAAATAATATGAAAAGGAGAAAATCAAATCACAAAATAGACAATCAAGGAAAGGCTTTATGAACTTAAAGAAAGGGTTAGGATGGCATTATCATCAAATGGTTGAGGGAAAAGATTTATCTAGGGACATAAGTTCAAGGTCCTCTGGGAAATCAGCTAATGGTGTGGATTAAAATGACATTATTATTGTAATTGGTACTACATAAGTCATAATTATGATGAAATATCTATAATGGAAGAAGTGATTGTGCACTTTGATAAATTGTTGGAAAAACTTCAATAAACTATCATGAATGAGATCTATAGTGACTTTAAGCCTCATAACTTAGCATCATTTTTTTTTTAATCAAGTATGTCCCATAATACCTTGACATATGTAAAATGAATCTAAACACATGGATTTCATGGATTTAATGTGAACTTGGTCTATGGACTCCATGAGGATTTTATTCTCCACTAATACTTTCTACGTGTGGACTCCTAGAACATTCACGAATATGATCTACTTCTCCAGAGGAAGTTACCATATTTGTGGGAAACTCTACCTTCATTTATTCATCATAATGAATCAATTAATTATCTTATTTATCTTTAAAAATTCCCTCATTTTCATTACATGATGATTCATCATTTGTAACTATATTTCTATTTCTTTGACAATAAATATGTTTCCTCTTGCATTATGACAATGGTTCATCAAGTGAAATTTCACCTTCATCCTCAACATTAACAACAATATTCATATTAATTCTTCTCACATTCCTTGATTTAAACTTTTTATTTGAATTTTCACATGTAAGCATTCGAACATTTTCCTTTAGCCTAAACATTAAAGGTTATTTGGGGTTTCTCTCTCCATCAATTGATTCTAAATTAAATAGTATAATACCATTGCATAAAGAGAACAAATAAAAATTCCATGGCCCTAGTGATAAGTTTTATGCAATTATTGAATGAATCTTTTATCCACATAAGACATTCATTTTAATTGTTCCTCTTTCATAAGTCTGACAACATATACAACCATCCACATTGAAAAAAAAATCTCTTTATGTCACAAATAATCTATAAATTGGAAACTTAGAAAAAAAAATTACTTTTTCACTTTTTAAATACTCAATATTATACCCTTCATCTTTACTCATTTCATCAAGTAAGCAAACAAAATATTTTTCCTTAATATTAGCACTCGCATGGACCTCCATAACCTCCTCTCCTTGAATGTTTAAACCAAATAACTTATTAAACAATACAGGGATAAATTCTAGAGTGATGCCTTCATATTTTATAGTTCCATGGTCCATAAATTAATTATCTACCATCATATTTAGTTGTTCATCATTTTGGATACAAACTGACATGTTTATCATTTGGGAAAATCCATAAAGATATAGAGCCTGAAGTATATGGTATTTCTTTGACTCCATGAAAGTTAAATCATAATTATAAATCACATATCAAACCTTCCATTTCCATTATATTTATGGATTATTCTCTCTATGAGTGATGACAAATTTCAAGTCCCATGCATTTTTCAAATTTACTTCCTCTTCCACTAAATGTTTTACTTCTTTGCTTAGTTAGAGTCACCCATAAATCCTTTTGGTGGAATTTTTCCAAAATGACTCAATTTTTGATCATAATATATTCCCATAAAACAAATTCCTTCAATTTAATAATGGTTTCATTACCTTCTTTTATAGTTATTTATCCATTAATAATGATGGTGACCTATTATGTTAAAGATTTTTATTGCATGACTAAATGACAGTGACATCATTAATTATTTATCTATTATGAGGAAGGATTAAAAACTTAACATGTGAGTATTATGACATATCATTAATAAATATAAAATATCAATGATTACACTTATGTATGGTATACGTTAGTAGGTAGGCTTGAACATGTCAGTCCAAAAAATGTATTCGTCAATAAGAGAATACATAATGTGATCTAATACTTATGTATTCACCTGTTAGCTAACATTTATTTTGATCTTATGATTATTTTTTGATTATTAGTGAAAATTTATAGTATTAACCAGTAGGATAATAAATTTTGTAATATGATACATTCATTGAAGCCTACCAACATAAGTAGAGTATGTAAGTAAAATCATACTTATGTAAATATTAGTTGACTAGTAAATAAAAAGTAGAAATTTATGGTGTACAGTATAATATAAATTAAATCACATATTAATTTACCTTATCACACAAATATATTGTAAATGTTAATACCAAGATAATGGGTAACCATCTAACATATTACTGTGAGACAAAAATTATCCTTTATTATGAAAAAAATCCAATCAATGGGAAGAGGGAAGGGGAAGAATAAGCAGGTGGAGAAACTTTCCTTTGAATTGTAGCTAATGAATAAAATAAGTGTTGTGAAAAGGAAAAGTGGGATACCTATAATCTAAAAGGAATAAGATGGCAGGTCACTAATTCTTACTTCCAAAGAACTTAAAGATGTGTTAATTATGTCTAATCTATATGTATTTTGTATGATATATGTGGATGTCAATGAAAATAAGGTGCACCACTTTGTATAAAACTACATCTTCATTTGAAAAGAAAACTTTGTAGATGGAAACACAAAGGTAGAAGGAGTCACCATTATAGTGTTTGCAAATATTTTTGTTGAAGGTATAAAATTATCCAATGATAAGGATAATATATGCATAAATTTTAAGAGGTATAGTAAAAATCAATTCATTCAATTACTTATAAGATGTTTGATACCAAAGAGGAAGCATAAGGAATAACACCAACTCAAGGCTATTTTAGTGGAAATCTATTCTCTCCATAGCATGAGACTATTAATATGGTAAGAAGATATATTTTTCCAAATAAACACCCAAGTGTATTTTATGCAAACATTATTTTAATACTAGGTACTATTAAAAAAATAATTAGAAAGTAAATCATGCAAGCTAATTTTCTTGGGCCATTAAAATAATTATGAGTGAATGTAAAAATGGTGGTTGTGAGGAGATAATACAACCTTGTGTAATGAAAATTTTAATAGATCATGAAAAAATTAAAATGAGGGAATGGTCAATTGAAAATCTTTAAAAAATAGCAAACACACTGAGTGGTCTTAAGGTGCATAATGAGTTGGAAGACTTGAAAAACTTCTCTTAAGAAGTGTATAGAATAAAAAGAAACTATGATAGGAAACATGCAATAAAAACTAATTGAGTTTGAAAACATATTGTCATATTTAAAGTACAAGTAAAATTATAGGGAGAATAAAATTCTTCTCATAAAAATTGTCTATATCAAAATTAAATTCATGTCAAAAGGTTATAATCCAAACTGAACAATACACAAGTTGAGCTGAAAAAAAATATTGAGATAGAGAAAAGTGTACCTTATATGGATAATGATATTGTATATATGAAGGCATATGAAAAAACATAATTTTTATTGGAAAAAATATTATGATACCTAAAATTAAATATGAATGACTCAATGGCATGTAGGGATGAATTTATTAGAGAAAAAGACCAAAAGATAGATGGATTGGTAAGATATATTACAGAAAAAAAAAAGATAGCAAGGTTAGAATAACAAATCCAAGAAAGGGAAGTAGTGATAAAGCACATGGTGAACACTTTATAAGATTCATCCAGTTAAAATTATAGATGTTATTTTTAATTGAAACATTTAAGTATTAAAATTGATGATTTAAAAGTAAAAGAAATAAATATGTTTAAAAAGTTTCAAAAAATAGAACTAATATAAAATATTCTCGATGGGCATGAAATGGGAGATGCACATTGTAGTGAAGTGAGTCATTATGGAATGTAAGGTCAATGGAGTATAGAACTATGGGAATAATTCACATACTAATATGGGATCTTTATATTTATTAATGTTATCTTGATTGTAATGCTTTGTAAAGGACACAATCATATTACTAATTTTATTCATTTTGAGACCGAGTCAGTTCTATTGAATCATAAATGATAAACATTTGATATTCTAAATCTTCTAAATGATAATGTTGATTTATTGTTATTTAATTTATTGATATCCATAGTGAGGGGAGGACTCAGGTTAAGATACTAAGGAGATACATTAATTTGAGGTCAAAAAGGAGTCCTCATCTTTAGGGAAGAAGGATTATAGTAAAACCCCTATGGAAAATAGTTTAGAAGATAACTTTGAAGATGTGAATCCCATGGCTAGCATTCACCCTACTACCCCTTTGAGTAAAAAATATAATGACATGAAAAGGATTATGGATAAAATCTAGACTAAAGCATCCATAAAACACTTGATTTTTAAGAAGATGGTGGAAGAAATTAATAACTTGAAATGGATGTTTACTTCGAAGGAGGTCAGAACTGATATTGGTAGAGGATTAGTAGCAGAGGTTAAAGAATGTGGGGAGATTAGTATCACTCCCCATATCATAAAGAATAAATAGAGAAAGGAGAAGAATATAGATCTAAAGAAGAGATCATTGGACAAGGAGGAGGACTGGACACCACTTCAAAAAAGAAAGAGTCTAATTAAAAAAAACCTACTAGGGCCCAAGTAAAAGGACTAGAGGACAGGATAAATAAAAAATTAAATTTGGAAGTATTAAATTGGTTATATACTCTAAATCTGAGGAGTCTAAATTTTACTTGAGAAATTCCCCCTAAGTTTCTTTTTATTTTTACTTTGTGTGGTTTTTGGCTAACTTTTGGTTGGTGACTATGTTCCATTCATAGCATATGTTGCCACAATCCTATGTTTGTCCCTCTTATTTTAAGATGAATATTTTTTGTTTGTTATTGTAAGGTCATGTGACCCTCTTCCCAAATTTTAACCATATCTAATAAAAAATTTTACTTAATTTAAGTATTTAGTAATAAGATAATACACTCTAATATTTGAAAGCATGGCAACATACTCAATTTATAATCTACATATAATTGAGTCATTTATAATAATAAGCTTATGTTTGAAAGAAATTGTCTATTTTGTAATATTAAAAAAACATACTTTTATAATTAATATCAACAAACTTATTTTTAGAATCAATAATAACTATAAATTAAAATAAACTTCGATATAACTAGAAGTCAACAAATCTTCAAGACAAAGAATTATATTTTGTAAAAAAGATATTTCAAGATTATTTGATGGAAAATATTGTAATGAATTAAATAAATTAACAAGTAAATATGATGAATTATAGCTCCAGTTATTCTAAAAAAAATTATTAGAACAAAAAATTGTGTTTGAATTCATTTGGTGTTAAACTTTCATTACAACTCTAAAATGGGGGGTACGAATCCTCATGCTTAGTCCATAATAAATATAGACCATGTTTCATTGGTGCACATTTCAAAAAATATACACAATAACATAATGTTTTATACTCTTATGAAGATATAAAAATCATAATGTTGGTCTCACATGTCACTTTCCTAAAGGTTGGGTCTAATCTGTGGACCCTAACACTACATAAAATCTATCAAGAAACATTGGCCACATATAAAAAACAACTTCCTTCAAATTTTCATAACCTTTCAAAGTAAATTCCAGTCAGTTACTATGCTTAAAAATACTAGGTGGCATAAAATTCATAGTAATATGTGCATAGGTAATCATGAAGCTTTCATTTAAACAGAGTATTTCCACAGAAGTTTCACTATGAATCATGTTGCAGAAACTAAGGTGGCTGAAAATTTTCTTTAATAAAAATTAGATATTGTGACAATGCATTTGATGTGGTTGTAAGACTCTAAGATATAAAATTAATGTAAAATGCATATTGTATTCTATATAGGTGGCTAATTTAGTAGTGATGACATCATCATCACCTTTCATTACAAGAAGCTGGAAAATTATGTAATTTTCAACAATGATAGTGAAAAATCAGCAAAGTAATGTTTCCCCAATCTAGCTATTTGGACCCCGCTTTCTAATATAGATAATAGTAAAAAACATCAACTAAACCTATACAAAAATAATGCACATAATGTTAAACAATTTATTGATATGAATATTACATCAAATTCAATCATAAATCATAAAATGTAAAATATAAAACGAATTATAACATAAAATAAATAAATCATACTATTAATGGTTTCAACCTGTATCATTAACCCTTGTTTTATATAAAACACATTGTATGGATACAAATTAAAACCCTTTGGAAATTTTTTTACCATTAATATCTTCACGACTCTCAAAAATTTGTACCCAATAAAATGTTTTTAGAGTGGAAATATTTGGTAAATAGTACAAAACTTCTACGGGATATGGAATGCTTAATGAGGCTTCTTTAGATAATCACAATAATTTTTTGGTAACAAATATAGGCATACTTTCCTGACTTGATGGTAAAAATTACTAGATTTGATATTTTTATCACAAGCCCCTCTAAAAAAATGAATTTATTTATGTCAATTTTGAAAAAATAACCCTCTCTAATAGGGTAACATCTAAATTGTATCTCATGTAATACCCTTGCTTAATTACTCTGACATTCTTATTTATTTTATCATCAAATTCTTCCAAATAATTAATACTCAATACACATTTAATTTCACAATATAAGGGATGGTGTATCATAATCTTTACCTCTTCATCTGCATAAACCATATGCACCAGCAAGATTTTGTCCATACTCTTTGTCCATGACTCATTTATACCAAGGATGTAAAGGTTACGATCATCATTAGAACAATCCAATTTTTTCAATTCAAGATTTCTTGTGTGAGACTCATGAATAAAACTTCAAATAACTATATCTTGTGAACTATAATTTCCATCTTTAAGAAGAGCAATAGTATAAGATATTGGTATAGACCCCTTGATATAATAGTTGGAGGGATGAGCATGAAGATGGTATGACATGGCCTTCTCATTTCCTTTAATTTTTGAATCATCACCAAAGTAAGATGTAATTTTATTGGCAAATGAAAATTTATGGTCTACCAATGAGATTATTTACTTCTTTCTTCATTACAAATATACAGAAAGAGTATTATCATCTTTGATCTCATTAGTAGCCATGAATGGCAAATATTTGACTATTACAAATTCATTAACAATGTCAATTTTTTGTACTTTATTTTATTTTGATGAAACTCTCAAAGAATAGCATTGTCTAATATCTCAGTACCTTCAACTATATTATAAATATTGGTATAACATTCTACACTAAATTTAAGTGCTTCCTCAACAACTTTTGAATTACTACCCATGACTAATCACAAATATTTTAAAAGTGTTACATTAAGAATTAGATTAAAAATACAGCCATTTATTTTTTCTCAAACAAAAAAAATAAAAAATGAATATGAAACTAAATAAAAATATCTCAATGTGAAAAAATATTGGATTGATATACTAAAAAGAGTTAAATAAATATATAAAAATTATATCAAACAAAACATTCTATCAAAATATTCATTAGGGTTTTGATAAAAAATAAAAATCAAATGTGTCAAAAAAATAAATGAGCATGGATAAATACTTGGAATATAAATAACAATGATCAATCTCCTACTACAAAAATGTACATTAAACTAAACAATGATTAACAAAATAAACTCGGGTATAAAATTTCTATTAAAAAATAAAAACTACAAAAAACATATTGTAGCATACCTGAGTTTTCTTACTCTGAATCTATGAATCTGGGTTGGCTATAGTATTTTGGTGTGCATCTTTTATGGGTAGGGTTTTTTTTTCATTTTTTATTTTTTTTAAAATTACTTTGATTTTTTTGTTTTTTATTTACATTATTTTAAAAATGAAGGGTTGTTTTTTTACAAAGAGGCGACCTATCATTGAAACTCAAATCTGAAACTTTAATGTTTTGAGTTAGGATGTGGTGTCACAAGTATTTTATAATTTAGAATTATTATTAAAACTCACAAAAATAAATAATAAATGTACAATAAAAATAAATAAAATAATATTGTATTTATTTTTTTGAATATCAGATATTTTCGGGTGGCTAATTTCTTATACATGTAGTTTCCCACCTGGTCTGATTATGCAATTTTGCTACTTTGTTATGTAAATGTAACTAGTAATTTATATTTTATACTTGAAAATGTTTACTTTTACTTAAATTTATTATGATTCAAACTTGGATTTTGACTATTTTGAGTGATTGATTTATAAATTGGAAAGAATGAGACAATTTTGTTATGTGTATAGTGTATATATGTGTATCAAATAAGTGTCAAGTCCCATATTAAATGAAACCTTGATTTGTGTGTGTATGTGTGTGTGTGTGTATTTTTTTGTGTGAGTCAAATTAGGTAATTTTATTGAGCATGGTCTTGAGATTCATTGATTGTCATTGATGTCAAGGTAATCTTAGTACATAATGTATTAATAACAAAGTGATAGGCTCCAAGTGGATTTGAGAGTGCATTTCATATGTGCAAGCATTTGAGGTAATTGACCATGTTTAAGGGGTCATATGAGGTGTAAATAATGATTGATGCACTTATGGAATTTAAATGAATCCATTGGAATAGTATTTTGAAGGTCTAGGTGATCCTAGTCATCTTGGTAGAACTTTTTGTGTAAGCAGATTGATGACATCAAAATTCACACGTGTGAAGGTTTCAGAAGAAAGTGGTCACATGGGTTTGTTAATATTTGTGCCTAATTGATATGATCCAAATTTTAACTTATTAAAATATTTATATAAAACATTATGGTGGTATAAATTTGGTCTCCCAGACAGATTTCACTATTTTCTATACTTAGCCAAATTTGTAATATCAAGTGAACAAAGGAAAACTAGTCAGTAGTATTTTGTTTGTAACTTTTGATAATGAATGAATTTGATGGTTGTGTAAAAAAAAATTGATAGAGTAATTAATTTTATATCCATTAAAATTTATTATGAAGTTTTACTAATCGTATAATTACATTTATTGCATGTGAGATTTGACTATTGTTAACTATGTTTTTCTTAATAAACTAAGGTACAAAGAAATGATTAATAAAGATAAATTATTTATCAAATATTATTGGTATAAAAATAAAAAATAAATTATACTCCATATAAATCATATTTAAATTTATTTTTATTTTTCACTATTCATACAAGTGTAGTTATTACAGGTCAAAGTTGACTTTTATTTACTGTAATTATTGTAGGTTTGAGTAGGCTTCTTGCAATGGTGTTTATGAGCCATTAGAGGTTGAATTAAGGTCTATTATGGATTGTATGATGTTAATTAGATATCAATATTTCCATACATATTTGTATTTTACATGGAAATTTTATATTCAGTTAGTTTGAGTCTCTTTTGTGAAGATAGTGCTTTTAGGATAGTTAAGCCTAATAAGTCTTTAAGACCTAATGGAAGTTCCAGAGTATGAGCGAATCATTTGAGGACTATTGAGCATGGTAAGAGATATTAGAGTTTGTATTAAATGTATTTGGAAATATTTTTTCATTGGTACAATATTTATGTAACATATTGGTTCATTTTTTTTTCATTGAGTAAACAAGGGTGATTGGAATAGGTCTCCATGAGACCTAATGAAGGCTTGAGGCCTATTGGTGTCTTCACAAGGTAAGAAAGTGTTAAAAGTATTTAAATACATGGATAAGGTATATAATACCTATTTTTTATGTATATAAAATTTATATTATGTTTGGTGATTTCTATTTCATTGTATAAAAGGTCTTAATGTAACTTGTACCTAATGGAGGGCTATTTACTTAAGCCTAGTGAGGGGGTTAGTGTCATTTGAATCATGGCTGACCTATTGAATGGAGATGTATAAAATGTAACATGTATTAAGATATATTTTTGTGTTTATACAATTTGGATATAATTATTAAGGGTTAATTAAAGTGTTGTGTCTGACCAAGATTGATTAGAGAAAGAATAATGCATATGTAGAAGGCCATTTTGGTCTCATTGTGCTAGTTGGATAATTTGGTGTGTGAAATAAATTATATGTAAATTTACAAAAGGGTTAGAGGATATTAAAACTATAATAAAATCATGTTGAATATTTGACAATGGTATAACATTGTTTATTTCAGGTCATGAGCAAGTAAGAAGATTTTTTTCAAGGCTATTAGGCCTATTTTGCTTAGTTGGCCTAATTGGGCTAGTTAGACAATTGGAGAGAGAATATAATGGTATGAGGGTTTGAAAAATTATGTGATGGAATGATAAGTATAATAATATTTTTATCATGTCATGAATATCATACCGTGATGTTGAAGGTAATTAGTAAGTTTGTGTATTGATTCAAGACATAATTAGGCCTAGGTTATCTAGATGACCCATAGTGAAGAAGTGAAATGATTATATGTTGAAATAGTAATTCATAAGTTATGTATGACTTATATTTATGATTTTTAAATACTATATTTATATCTAATAATATCATAGTGTTAATTAGGAATGGCCTCAAGATCATGAGCATGTGCATGAGGAGTGTAGAAGAGAAAGAGTTGGTGTATGCCTATGTAAGAGGCAGATTTGTGTTTGTATGAACTACCATCAATTGTATGAAGTAGAAAGGTAGGTTTTTAGGTGTTATAAAAATATAATACCATAATTAGGTGTTTAATATAGCATATCATACGTGGATATTAGTTTGGAGCTAATTGAGTTGGTGCTTGATCATCTAGGGGGTTGTAGCCTCCTTACTAGTTGGTGCTAGCTAAAGGTCAAGTGGGTGCTTGACTAAGTTGATGGGTGGGTGATTCTTAATCATTTTTTGATGATATAAATTGAATAAATATCATTATATTATATTATTAAAAATCTTTTATCAAGTGGTTTTTCTCCTGCATGAGGGTTTCCTACATAATTCATGTGTTATGTGCTTTTGATCTTGCATTATTTCTTTGTTTATTGCAATGAATGGTTTGTATGATTTATGAATGTTTATGTTGAATAGTTAAGTGTTTAAATAATTTTAATTGAATTTTATTTAATTTCATCACTGATTCACCCCCCCCCCTCAATGATTATGCTTCCAATAATTGGTAGTAGAGCAGGTCCTTTAGGAAGGCTTGACAGCTAGAAGGTGGTCCTTGAAGCACAAAATGGCTAATTAATGAAGGAAAGAAAATTAAGAGTTGAGGTATATAGATAAGGCCTATAAGGATAATATTTTTACTTTGAATATTGACATGGTCAATATGGCTCAAGAGGATGAGAAGGTTATTAAGGATCTCAAACTTTAGTTAGAACTATCTAATGAAAGGATAAGTACTTTGGAGGATCTTAAGGAGAAGGTATGTGTCTTTAATTCTAATTTA
This sequence comes from Torreya grandis, assembly GCA_037957365.1. Lineage (NCBI taxonomy): Eukaryota > Viridiplantae > Streptophyta > Pinopsida > Cupressales > Taxaceae > Torreya > Torreya grandis. Next base: position 1,097,679 of record JARHVA010001236.1, on the reverse strand, counting down.
TCAATAAAAATCAAAAAGGATAATATGAATATTCATGATTTTAAGAATCAACTAGAGGATAAAAATTTAAGTTTGATGGAAAAGGATGAGTGTGATCAATTGAAAACCAAGCTAGGATCCTTGAAGGTTGAGCATGAGAAGCTAGTGATCAAAATGAGCAAGGTTGAGCATGAGAAGCTAGTGGTTAAAATGGGAAAGATTGAACATGAGAAATAAAATCAATTCAAGAAGAATGATAGCATCAAAAAAAAGGTGATAAGACCAAAAAGGCAGCCCAATGCCATGAGTTATGTCAATTCATCTCATATTCAATGTTATGATTGCAATCAGTTTGATCACATTACAAGAGATTGTAAAAGGAGAAGTAACTTATTAAAATGAGATAATAGCCATCATCAAGAAAAAGTTTTGAATGATATTATTTATTTAAAATGTCATAGAGTTGGTCATATTTAAAAATATTTTAAAAATAAGTTGAATGAGTTCTCAAGGCAAAACAAAGTGTATGGAGCTCCTAGTGTACAAGGAAGAGGTCATACATGTATATGGAGACCTAAGACTATTAAGAGATATCAGATTGAGACCAAAGATGAATTGGTTGATGAGAATATTAGTCAATATGGTTTTTATATTATGGTAGATATGAAGGTAAGATGAGAATAATATTTATTAGGGTATGTTGACAAGGGAGTTAAAGAGAAAATGGAAGATCCAATCAAGCCTATGAGAAGGCTTAGGAAAGACAAGCAAACTAGTGAATGTATGGAGACTTCGGAATATCCTAAGTTTCAAGTTTTATAAGTGCCTTGGTAGGTGAGGTGTATGTATTAGTATTCATAGAGGCATTACTTGATCATTTTAATCATCATGGAATGGTGTTTCAAGATTGATAAGTGAGAGACTAATCAATGGTTCAATTTATGTTCTGTGTCTTGATATGCATATATTTGAGTATGGATTCTTTCATTTGTTTTAAAAATTTTAAAATATGTATATCACTTATTCATAAATATGAGAATATATTTTAATATATGAATTATTTTGTGGAAGAAGATCTTACTTTGAATGTCCTTGGTTGGCATAAGGGTTTTATCACTAAAAACTCTTAACATAGTGTATCTTGGATTATACAATTAGTTCAGTCAAAAACCTTGGTGAGCATGTGTAAAATAATTATATTGAAGTGTTAAATGATCTTATTTTATTCTAATATGTATTCCCTTAATTTAAATTTATTATAATTTCAAGTTATGTATCTTTGTTTGCAACGTACCTCTTTGAAGTGACCTAGGAAAGGAGTATCTCTTCTCGTGCAAGAGAGAGGTCCTTTAAGGGATAATATTGGGAAGGTAAGTTCAGATTTTAGTAGAATTAATGCATGAATGCAATAAAATTTCATCCATATATGGACTAATGAGGTATCTTTTTCATTTTGGTAGCTTGAAGAGCTCTTATAAGCATGGATTCAAGGAAGTTTCATTGTTTATCATATGAGAAGATTTATTAAGCATGTTCTTATTGCTCAAATCAGTTATTGTTGTTTTATTCATATGATAAGGTTTTTATACCATTCAAAGAGGTCATTTTTGGCCAATAATATCATCATTTGATTTGGTTGTCTCATGAAAGGATGTTGGATAATTGTGGTAACCTATGTGTGGATGAAGATGGCTCCATTCAAGGTATGTTATTGTAAAAGAGTTTGCTTGTGTATGTTTGAAATATTTTGGTTTTTATAAGGGGGAATATGGAGTTGGGGGAGATAACTAAAGTTTCTTGAGGATCATGTGAATTTTGGGCATGTTTTCTATATGCTAAGAATCAAGGAGCAATTCAGATAGAGGTATGTTCTCTTCAATTGATAAAATGCAAGGTATGCATAGAGTGAGGGGGAGCATTTATGATATGTTTAAATTATAAGTATATTTTATGGTTTATTATGATTTTATAATAGGTTATATGATATTATCATGATGTTAGTGGGATATTTCTATCTCTATGAGTAGTTTGGCAGGTCCAAAGATCAAGTTGGCATGTTGAGGAAAAGACCCTTTGACATTAATGTCAAAGGGGGAGAAAGTTTAGAATGAAGGAGTTGTTATATTTGGGAGAGATAATTATAAAAAGTGTTTTTTAAAATGACAAAGGGGGATATTTTTTAACATGGTCTTTAGATGCATTGATTTTCATTGATGTCAACGTAATCTTAGTACATAATGCATTAATGACAAAGTGATAAGTTCCAAGTGGATTTTAGAGTGCATATCATATTTGAAATAATTTGAGGTAATTTCTCATATTTTATGGATCATATTAGGTGTTAATAATTATTTTAAAACTTATTAAAGTGAAATTAATCCATTATAATGGTCTTGTGAAGGTCTAGGTGATCCTAGTCATCTTGGCAGAACTTCTTGAGTAAGCAAATTAATGACATCAAAATTCACACATGTCAATTTTTTAGAAGAAAGTGGTCACATTTGTTTGTCCATATTTGTGCCTAGTTTATATGGTCCAAATTTTATTTCAAAAAATATGTATATCAAAATTTATGGTGGTGTAACATTGGTCTCCCATGCAAATTTCACTGTTTTCCATAGCCAAATTTGCAATATCAAGTGAACAAAGGAAAATCATTTAGTAGTATTTTATTTATAAATTTTGATAATAGATGAATTTTATGGGTGTTTAAATATAAAATTGATATATGAATTCATTTTATATCCATTAAATTTTATTAGGAGGTTTGAATGGTCGTACAATTGCATTTATTACATGTGAGAGTTGACTGTTATTGACTATGTTTTTTTTTGAATAAATCAGGGTGCAAAGAAATGATTGTATAGACAAAATATTGATCAAATATTATTGGTATAAGAATAAAAAATTAATTATACTTCATATATATCATCTTAAAATTGATTTTGATTTTTGAATATTCGTACAAGTGTAGTTATTGCAGGTCAAAGTTGACTTTTGTTAACTATAATTATTGTAGGTTTGAGTAGGCTTCTTGCAGTGGTGTTTACAAGCCTTTGGAGGATGAATTAAGATATATTATGTATTTTATGATGATATTGAGGTATTAATATTTCCATACATATTTTTATTTTACATGGAAATTTTATATTCAGTTAGTTTGAGTCTCTTTTGTGAAGACAGTGTTTTTGGTCTAGTTAAGCCTAATAGGTCTTTAAGACCTAATGGAGGTTTCAAAGTATGAGAAAATGATTTGAGGAAACTTGATAATGGTAAGATATATTATAGGTTTTATTAAATTTATTTTAAAATATTTATTCATTGGTAAGATATGTATGTACCATCTTAGTTCATTTATTGTTCTTGGAGTAAATAACGGTAATTGGAATAGGTCTCCATGAAACCTAATGAAGGCTTGAGGCCTATTGGTGTATTCACAAGGTAAGAGAGTAGTATAAGGATTTAAACACATGTATAATGTATATAATACCTATTTTTTATGTTTATAAAAATTTTATTATGTTTGGTGAGGTCTATTTCATTGTAAAAATGTTTTAGTGTAACGTGTGCCTAATGGAGGATTATTTGCTTAAGCCTAGTGAGGGGGTTAGTGCCATTTGAATCATGACCAACCTATTGAATGGACATGAATTTTATGTAACATGTCCTAATATATATTTTTATGTTGATACAAGTGGGATATAATTCTTAGGGGTTAATGAAAATGTTGTGGCCAACCAAGATTGATTGGAGAAAGAATAATGCATATGTAAAGAGCCATTTTGGTATTATTGTGCTAGTTGGATAATTTGGTGTGTGAAATAAATTATATATGAATTTTAAGAAGGGTAAGATGATATTAAAACTATAATAAAATAATTTTTAAGATTTGAAAAGGGTCTAAAACTATTTATTTCAGGTCATGAGCAAGTAAGAAGATTTGTTTCAAGGCTATTTAGGCCTATGTTGCTTAGTTGGCCTAATTAGGCTAGTTAGACAATTGGAGAGAGAAGTGAATGATATGATGGTTTTAAAAAATATGTGAAGGAATTATCAGAATTAAAATAACATTTTTAACATTTCATAAATATTAAACAATGGTTTTTAAGGTAATCATTAAGTTTGTGTATTGATTCAAGGCATATTTAGGCCTAGTTTGTCTAGATGACCTAGAGTGAAGAAGTGTATTGATTATATGTTGAAATAATGGTGCATGAAATTCTAAAAATCAACTTTCTTAAGCTTAAAACCCTAGGTATGCTTATTAGGGATATAAACATGAAAAAACTAGGAAAGTATAATGGTTTAAATTGAACCCAATCATCCATGTTGATAATTGACCATTGCTTATGTATCCAATACTCCAAGGGGAAATCAATCCATACTTATTTATTCTACTTAGTGTGATTTTTTAATTGTGCTCCTTCACTATATGAATGCAACTAATGTTTGGATTTGATGTATGACAATGCTTTCTTTAGTAGGGCATACTCGACTTGTGATTTCCCTTAGTGAATTATTTGCAAAATGGGAGGAATAAGGAATTTTTTCTCAAAGAGACTATTTTAGATAATTTGGACTTATCTATAGTCTAATTGAAAAACAAATATCATTAATATGCCTATATTATTCAAAATTTTATAATTTTAAATTATCTACAATTTAGTAAATGGGAAATAGATCCAAATTAATACCATACTCTCCACATGTAACTTATGTAGAACCCAAAAATATTCATTTTCAAATATTATCTACCATCTAATTTATGGACATAAGTCCATATTATCTGAAATAGTCTTTCAATGTAAAATAGTATATGGATGTGCAATAGATAAGTGTCAAATCACCTATCAATTGAGAGCTTGATTTGTATATAAGAGTCCAATTGGGAAATTTATCATGCCATCGATACGCTAGTAATATGAGTCAACCCTAATGAAATAATTTATTTTAAAAAATAGTCATTATTTTTAGAGGGTAAATAATGCCATGCACATGTCATTATCAACTAGTGATACTAACCTAATCTAAAATTATTAACCCATACACAAGAGGATTGAACTAAAGGTCTAAGGAGGTCTAAGTAAGAGAGTATGCAGGTTTGAAATAGACAGTGATTTTCATGTAGGTGTGTAAAAATAAAACAAAAGGGATCAAACTCATACATTAACATGTAGGTATAAGATAAGGGCGAGTTAGGACCATATTTGTATGTGTGAGTCATGCATGGTAAATATATGTGAATCTTGTCATTATTAGTTACTTAATACTATATTTTAATATTTACACCTAGTTATAGAATATGAAGGGAGGAGATATGAACTTATTGTATAAATTATAAAAATATACATATTGGGTCACTAAGATTCTACTAGTGCACCACTAAATTGGCCTTGGCTTCTCAAACCCATTGGTAGCATAAATAGAAGTTATTATAATATGTAGTCTAGGGAAGGGTTATTTATGTTTATTAAATATCTAATTAACTAAATTATAATAGTATCTCTAAATATACCTCCAATGTGTAATGTTGTTAAGACATTTATAATCTCATTGGATATGAAATTTGTGTAGGTATTACCTTACATCTTGGCAATTTTGATAATCTCTATAGCCACACACATCACCTCAAAGGATATTGTGCATCTAAATCCTCACCTTAAATATAAATGACCATATAATTGGTTTATTCTATCCAAACTATAGATATTTATTATCATCAAGGGGGTTTAATTAGGTGAACTAGGAAGGACTAACCATTAAAGACTCATTTCTTGTAATTTTTATGATATTCAGCCCTATGATTCATGAATATATAATGGTTTATATTACATATGATCATAAAATAAATTTAATTTATGGTTTCCCTATTTATTTCTAATCCAAATTCCATATCAAAAGTAGCTTCAATAATATCCCTACTTCTAACCACTAAGTAGTTTCAAGTCTCTTTGTTGAAGTGTTATATATGATCGAGGCAAATAATTCAATGGCATAAAATCATTTAAAAATAATTTAAAACCATAATTTTGTCTTGAAAGCATTGTTGACTGATGATTTATCAATCCTCTTTTTCATAGCTTTCATGAAAAGCTGAGATCCAACTTTATTGAGATTTTTATCAAACACATTAACATATGCATCTCTAAAGATCTTGTTAACATCTAAAATAGAATATATATCTAAGCTTAAAATGTTCAAAAATATAAGGATCATCTAAAATAATAAAAGGTATAAGACCATACTAGATCTAACACACATACAAGACATTAGTCCATTGAGATATGGGACTATAGACAAGAGTTGTGATCAAAGAAAATTTTGAGGAATCTAATAGGGGGATCTAAATAAAAAATATCAAATATAGGACTAAATATATTCAAGGTGTAATTATTAATTAACCAAGAGGTTTTATAGGTGATTAAAATAAGTAAAATATCATTAAGTGATAACCATGACGTGTCTAAATAAAAGAAAGTAAAGGTGTCATTATATGGTAACCATGAATTGTAAACAAAGAATATGCATAGAATATTAAAGTAATAGCAAACATATACTTGTTTAGTCATTGATAAAGAAACCAATATAATCTAACAACCAAAGTATAAAATAAATAGTATAGGATTATAATAGTTAACTTGGGTTGAACTGTTGGCATATTAATCTCCCCCAAGCTCAAGTGACACTTTGTGAGAGATGCTTGTAGGTGAATTCAAGATTAATAAAATAAGACATAATTAGGCCCAATTTTGGCACTTAAAATACTATGTGTACCTTGTTGTTTTGATGTATCTTCTTAAAAATTTCAATTCATTGTGCTAACTAGTCTTTTTCAAGTGTAATCTCTTTCACCCCAAATCCTCTTCTTCTTACTAAGATGGATTTGTGTGTGTGAGCATATCAAATTAAATAAATGTATTTGATAAATAGAAATCAATAACCCTTTAAATATGGACCCAAACCCTAAAATTAAAAAATAACACTTAGTTGACGTTATCAACTTAGTTGATGGCATATAAAATGTATTTAGCAGATACCAACCAATTACATCAGACAAGTTAGGGGTACTAAATATGGGAAGAATAAAAACAAAATATGGAATGGGAAACTCAAAGGAAAAAAAATTTGACATCATGTCAAGAATTAAGGTGGTATTAAGTATAGATAAGCATGATAAAAACTCTCACAAAGTGTAAGGAATTGGCCCAACCCTGATCTGTGTGTACTACTTAGGACATATACTAAAGGAGATTAAATAGTTGATGATTCCTACAAGAGAAATGTGGTAAGATAAAATAAGGTGTTTACAATATCCTCTGTAATCTTCAACACATCCCTTATCTTTTTCTTGTGCATCCCTTTCATTTGTTCTCATTAATTTTATTCATCTAGATTTCCCACTTGGACCAATTTTAAGGTCTTCTTACAGAATTGGGAGTTTCATTCCCTTGATGCTTATTTTTTCCATTTTTACCACCAAATTTATTTAACATAAATCTTCACACAAAGGGCTCAATATCTCCTTCCCAAAAAACATTATATATAAATTCTAATTGAAAATAGTGTATCCCTTTATAACAAGATTTCCCATGAGTTTTCAAGAATCGAAGTAGCTCAAATTTGATCAAAAAACACTAACTAATGGCATTTTATAGCATCAATTTTCAAACACATTTTTTTGATCTTGAGAGGATTTCAATTGTAAACCCAGAAGTATGGCATCTTAAGTAATGGTGCATTGATTTAAAAATTCAACATTTTAAATGTGGGGTTTCTATCATATAAATCATAGAGTTTTAGCCTTATGAATCTAGGCTAGTATCGAAGAATTGGTATGAGTGTAAATGTGATCAATAATTTTGATTAAGTGTTAATAATTAAAGGACAAAATAGAAAGGATGGTGTTTCACAATGTGAAAGGCATTTATGCAAAGGGAACTTATAATAAGCATCAAGAATCTATAAATTGAATGATTTTCAGTGTTAGGCACTTAAGAGAATAAATGGATAATGTGGGCATAATCATGGATGATCAAAACTATAAAGTATATTGGGACTCATATCCACATGAAAATCATCACCCTTGTGATGTAAATTAAATTAGGGACACTCTATGGGCCAACAAGAGTTAAACATGTTGAATTGACATAAAATGATGCGGCATAATGGATTCCTATAGCTTATTTTTCATAGGTTTAATCAAGATAGTTATATGATCATGCTCTAATATAGGTATGAAGTGTTAGATATATCAATAGTAGCATATGAGAAATCAAAGATAGATAATTGATGTCAAAACTTAATGTTCATATATATCTAATGGTTGTGCTTATTTGTTGAAAGAAAATTGGCCCATTGTGAATTACTTGATAAGAGCTTACAAATACCTTAAATATGTTTATCTAAAAAAATTTGAGAGATATTAATCTTGAGGCACATATGTATTTATAACATATTGTAATGATTAAACACTTTATCACTTCTCAAAAACAAATTTTTCTCACTAGTCATAGATGACATCAATCTAGTTTCACCCTTTATTAGGATTGAAAAACTCTTCAAAGAAAAATAAAAGGTGATATAAACACTACCACATGCCCAATATATTGTGACTTTTCAATATACTTCTCTAATAAAGAAGAAAAAAAATCCATATAATGGTCAAACGGACATCAAATATAAAGTTTAAACTATCCTATTAAGATCAAATGGACATCAAATATAAAGTCTAACTTATCCTATCAAGATCAAATGGACATCAAATTTAAGGTTACAATTAAATTTTTAATATCTCACGAACACTAAAATCCACCACAAACCCTCTAGGTTGCCACTATATAACATTTATCATTGTAGATACAAAAATAGGAAATCATAACATATCCTTGGATGCTTCATTTGTTAAAGGAGATGACCGAGATTGACAAGGTCTTGATTGAAGGGTCTAGATCTTATGTTGTTCGAGAGATGGGTTCACATTTGTAGCACTAATAAGTATATCCAATGAGAAGGTATAAAAAAACATAGAGTAATATTTATGTCCACTTATAATATTGAATATTTGTGAATGGTTGAGATAGGTTAACATAGTTGGGCTTTCATTAATTGAAATATTGACCCATATAAACTAAGACCCTAAAAACATGCCAATGATATGAAAAAATTTGCTTAGCTTTAAAAATCAATTAACATCATGATAAAATAAATATATAGGATGAAACATGAATCAAATAAATTGGTGAAAACTTATAATCTAAGGATATTTGAGAGCAATCGCTTATAGCATAGGAGTGAACTAGTGGGAAGTGATTATAGGTAGTCAAAAAGATAAGTCACGGATATTGATATTAATGAATCATATCAAATAGATGAAGATCAAATGGTGGTGATATAACATGGAAGAAGTAAATAACCCCCAAATCATATTGTCATAGTGGAGAGAAAATAACAATGGGGAACATTTTGACAATTTTCATTGATTGCTAACATACATTTTTTAAGGTGGAATTATAGAATAGTCAAATATAAAATTAAGATCATTATTTAATTAGAAAAAATTTATATTTACAACATTATCAAATTTATTTATCTTTATATCAATGTAATGACTCAAGGCAATAATGCAAAGGAGATAAGCCTAAAAAATATCAATACCATGAATTCCATAACATGCAGAGTTGTGTTCTTTCTAAAAGACACTTGATTATTTTCACAACAGCCTGTTCATTCATTGTTTGCACTCTAAAAAATAATTTCTATTATTCAAAGTATTTTTTTCAATAAAAGACCATTTGACTTGGGCATAGAACTAACTATCATGGTTATCAACATAAATTTTGGTAGAAGGTGTCATGGATGCAAATATATCAATGTTTTATAGGATCATAGACTTTATACATTTTTAAATATGAAGTGTAACCCATCCCATTGAATTTATTATGAGATTTAAGGGCAAGAAATTGTGATCAAAATTTAAAAACCCCACAAACATTCATCATATCATACACAAGAGCACCAAAGATATAGGTTGATTTCCTTAAGGTATAGTGGAACACAATGTGATATAATGGATATAGGTAGGAGAATCCATTTATCTATACCTAATCTAAATTATGAGTAAGGTGAGTTAATGCTCAATCTTGTACTAAAATAACATCATTCCCAAGGTACACCAAAAATATTGGTAATTTAATGGCTTGATCTCCCCTAAAACACTACTTAGAAGACCTATAAGAAGGTGGCATTTACTCACCAACACTTACCTTAAAGGTGGCATTTACTCAACAATACTTCCCTTGAATGAGAAATTGTCTCATTATACAACCCTAATCAACATGAGCAAGTACCTCAACCTATATAACTTAAGTTCAAAAAGGTGTTTAATTGAATGTCTAAAATATAATCATAAAATTTTTAAATATAATATCAAGCAATCTCTCCTAAATGAAATGATAAATACATGAATATGAACCTCAATATGCTTAGTTTGTTGACACTTGTCTAGATTATGAGAAAAATTAATAAAACCATAATTTTCTTTATAGATATTTAGTTATAAGTGTGGATGACCTAACTCCATCAATATCTCTTAAATACATGTAACCTCAACTACTTCTTAATGCTCAATGTGATGGTACATCTTAGTGTGCTTCATCCTAACACACTCAACCAGATTTTAATAAATTAATATATCACCCCTACTATAGTATATTATATTTAATAACTCATGTGGAAGACCCAACTTCATTAATAATTACACAATACACAATGCTTCATGTGTTTCATTTATTATTCCTTGTTACTCAACCTCAATATGAGTAACATAGTCACCTACTTCTTGAAATAACAAATAATAAGACTTAATCCCAAATTTAACATAACTAAAATTAGACTATGAAGTGTCTTCTTAACACTTCCCAATATATTGTCATTAGGACTTTCACAAACATACACACCAAGCTAAAGGTATATAAAATATCTAACCTAATAGGATTCAAGTGTCATACACTCCCAATGAAGTTGTATGTACAAATTAGCATCAAGTTATGGTATAGTACACTTATCTTTCAATTAAACTCATGAATAATATCAGGTAGCTAATGGTTCACAATTATCCATGTCAAAATTTCTTCAACAAGTCAAGTTCATACTTAGATTGAGAGATTAAAATAGCTTCATTTGAATAATACCTCAACACCAAGATAATAATACAAAAATGTCATCTTAAATTCCTTCCTCAACACAACCTTAATATTATGTATCAAAGAAATATCTATGGTAGTAATCAATCATTAAACATGAATAATGACAAGAAACATATGACCATCAAAATGTTTCACCATATTTCCCACCTAAACCAATTTTAAGGTATTCTAACAAAATTGGGATTACATACCCTTAATAGTCTTTTTTCCATTTTTACCACCAAATTTTTGCCACTCATCTTTTCACACAGGGATAAATATATCATTACCAAAATATTTTACTTATGAATTCTCAATATCTAATTTTTTAAGAATCAAAGCAACTCAAATTTCATTGCAAACCCCTTCTTTGAGATATTTTACAATAAAATTAAATTTTCAAACACAATTTTTTAAACTTGAGAGAATTTCAATTGTAAATATGGGAGTATGGTATTTATAGTAATGGAGCACTGATGAGATATACAAAATTTTAATTTTAGGTATTGGGAAAGTAGATCATATAGTTTTGACCTTATAAAACTAAGCAAGTAGCTGGAAATTGGTATTGGTGTAAAGGCAATCAATAGGTTTAGTTTATTTTTAGTAATCAATTACATGATTTTGAAATTTATGTGCCCCAAACTCCCATGCCATAAGCAACTCTCTTCAACTAGTTTCCTTATGTAATTCTTATCCAAATTCCTTAGTAAAAGCATCTTTAAAAATATCAAGAGTAATATCACTGCCTCCAACCACCAATAAGTTTCAAGTCTCTTTGATAAAGTGTTCATTGACCCAAGGAAAAAAATCCACAACACAGAAGCATTTAAGGAGGATCATAAATCATAATAGTCATGGAAGCATTATTGGCTAGTTGTCAAACATTCTTATTGTTCATAGCTTTAATGAAAAATTAATACCCAAATTTATTAATATTTGTAATAAACACAATATATGTGTCTCCAAAGAACTTTTTAAAATCTACAATAGGATCCTTTTTACTCTTCAATCCTTACCCTAAGTTTTTCTTGCATTCCTCTTTTATTTTTTCTCATGATTTTTATTATTTCAACTTTAAAGTCTTCTAAAAAAATTGGGAGTTGCATATCCTTGAAGTTCACTTTTTACAATTTTACCTTCAAATTTATGCACCTCAACTCTTCACATAAAAATCCCAATATCTTATTACCATAAATAATTACCTATGAATTATTAGTTAAAACAAAATATTGATTTACAATAATATTTTTCCTAATTTGTTGATAATCAAAGCAACTCAATTTTAATTGTTAATCCCTTACTAATATCATTTTACAACAAAATTCAATTTTCAAACAAGAATTCCCAAGAGGATTTCAAGTGTAAATCCAAGAGTATGAAGGCTCATGTAATAGAACATTGATGAGAAAAATAAAATTTAAAGTTATGTTATTCATTGGTGTAAAGGTAATTAAATTTTTATGTAATACAAAGGCTTGACGTTATGCAACTTGATTGATTATCAAGGCTAAAGTCATAGAGGGATTATCATAAGCATCAATAAAATATATAGACCGAATGCATAAGCATAATTGTAAAGTATGGTGGGACCCATATCATTGTCTATAGGGAAAATAAAAGTGGGGAAACAAGATAATTAAAATGGCAAATGATGTGGCATAATGGATCTACAAGATTATACTTTAATCAAACTACTACACTCTTAAGAAAATAAAAAATGTTAATTATATTAATTATAGCTAGGAGTAATCAAAGGAAATTATATCTTACCAATGTAGAAATAGGAAATTATAAAATATGCTCGAATTATTCATTTGTTGAATTGGAGTATGAGTTCACATTTGTAGTGATGAAAGTAGGAAAATTATACATAGGACTATTTATGTCCATTTGTAATATTAAATGGTTAAGATCATAATAGGACTATTTACAATGTTTTATAAAGGCATTGGGAGGTAAGATGTTAGTTCTTGAAGGAGCAATACAAAGGGCACAAGTCCAAATTAATGAATTTCCAAAGTTAAAAGTAAGGACATGATTTAATTAGAAAAAAATTATGCCTACAATAGTGTCAAAGTGATCTTCAACCTAGAGCAAGGGGAAAATATAGGATGACAATGAAAGGGTGAAGAAAAATAAAATATCTTTGTACTTTGAACTTCACGACTCATAAAATTTTATTTTTGATTAAAAAAACACTTGATTTTCATAATAAATAGTTCTTTTATCATTTTAACCTTTAAAACAAATTCTCTACTCTTTGAATAAGTGTTTTTAATAGAAGAGCATTTTACTAGAGAATAGCGCAAATAGACCATCTAGCTTAATTTTTAACATAAATTTTGTTAGGAAATGTCGTGAAAGCAAACATACTTAATGCATAAGATTATAGACTCTATTTACTTTTAAATTTTAAGTGTAACCAATCATATTTTCAAGATCCCATGATCAAATAAAAAACCCCAAAAGCATTCAATAGATTATACATGAGCTCCAAGAATATAGGTGGATGCCTTTAAAATACTCTAGATCGATATGTGATTTCATAGATATAGGTAAGGAAACCCCCATTATCCATACACTTAATCCTAATTAAAGGTAGGGAAAGTTAAGACTTGATCTTGTAATACATTGACACTAATCCCAAAATATACTAAAAATATTAGTAACTTTATGCCTTGATAAGAAGAGTTTTACAACTCTAACAATCCCTCTAAAATGCAACTTAGAAGGCCAATAGGAATGTGGAATTTATTACCAAAACTTCCCTCAAAGTAATCATTTAATCATTATACCCCCTAATGAAAAATTTTAGTAGCTTTAGTATGTCTCTCAACCTACATAACTTTGCTTCAAAAAATGTCATTAAGTTGTCCTCAATCTAATCAACAATCCTCACAAATAGAAACTCCAGCATCCCCTCATGAATGCAATGATGAATATAATGCATATAGACCTAAATATCCTTAGATAATTAACATTTGTCTAGATGATGAGAAATATAAATAACAACCTCATCCTGTACAAGTAATACTCCTTGATACTCAATGAATTGGTGCACCTCAATGTACTTTGTTCTAGTACACTCGACTATATTATGAAAATTTGAATAGCACCCTAGTTGTCATCATATATTATGGTTAGTATATATCATAAAAATACCCAAATATATAAAATACATAAAATTGCATGTGTTACATTATTGCTCCATGATATTCAACCTTAATATAACAATTGTAATCCCCTACTTACAAGACTAAATAATAGGAATCAATCCCAAATTTAACATAGCTACAAGTAGCTTGTTAAGTATCCATATCTCTTTCCTAACTACAAGTATATAAAACTCACCTTAGTGTCTTTTTAGTTTCTTCCCAATATATTTCCATCAACACACACCAAGCCAAATGCAAATGAAAGATCTAGCCTAGCATGAGTCATGGATATTATTGTCCCAAAAAATTGCATGTACAAAGTAACATCAACTTGTGGGGTAATACATCTATTCTCCATGTAAAATATTGAATAATATAGGGTGGCTAATTGTTTTCACTTATCCATGTTAAATTTTATTCAACAATGTAACTACCTACTTACGTTGAGAGATGAAAATGCCTTTGCTTGACTAAAATACTTGTATGCCAATAAAATAATGAAAAAAACATAAGCATGCCATCTTAAATGCTTTCCTCAATTCAACCTTGAAATATTTTATCAAATAAGTGATATCTTTGGTTATAATCAATCATAGACATAAATCACCAAAATTAAAATATGACGATCAACATGCTTCACATACACACTATGATCATACTCGCATTTCATGAAATAGCAAGATAAATAACATATATATCTTCCCATAATGTTTAAACATATATTTAGGATTTTTATCTCCATGCCACTCAAAACCTAATGATTGCTCTATATAAATTCCCTCGAAAATATCTCCATTGATAAATGCACACTTCAAATCCATCTGGTGCAATTCCCATCCAAATCTCATCTGTAACAAAATCACATTACAGTTTGATTATATCTTCATAATAGAGGCATATGTCTCCTAATAATCGATTTCTTCCTTTTAAAATAATCTCTTGGGTGTTAATCATGCTCTCAATATAACCATGTGAGGTGATCTTAGCCTTCTAAATCCAATTTTATATCTAAACATTCTTCCCCTTTAGATAAGGTACAAGATCTCAAGTTATATTCTTTATTGAGGAGTTGTATTCTTCTACCATGACTTTATCCCACTCATCTCTATCCTTGGCCACTTTATAATATTGTGGATCATAAGTTTCCATAGACCTATTCATTAGTGCAAAATTGGCCCATTTTTCACTACACATGACCCAAGTAGCAATCTCATACTAAAGGACTTCTTACCCTCTTCAAGAGTTTTAGTTTCCCTATTGGGATTAACAAAACCTTAAAACTATAATATGCTTACATGAATCCATCCTTAGTTGATATCTCACCCCCTAAACCTACAACACATTAGCATATGCCACATCTTCCAATGAATCACACGTAGAAGCTACCTCCTCATATGAATTAATGTCTTCATCTAACATTCTTAATTAAAGAAGCTACCTCATCCAATATCAGAGCCTCACCTAAAAGAACCTCTTCATCTATCAGTCATAATTGAAGCAACCACCTCATTCAGTCACAAAGCCTCATCTATTAGACATCATAAATATGTATAATTCTAAGAGATTCTACACAAAAATGTTACTTTGTGCTTCCTAAAATGATATGTTATCATCAAATACAATATCCCATTGAATGATCACCTCCTACTCAGTAGGATCCCATAATTTGTAGGCCTTATCCTCCACAAAACAGCTAGTGATTACACTTAAGATTCTTGGGATCTAGTTTTTGCTTTCCATCTAGAATATGAGCCCTTGCAACACTACCAAATAATTTGTAGTGTGTAAATGTAGGTTTCCTTCCACACTGCTTCTCATGTGGTGTTGCATCCCTAATGAGCTTTAGTAGGAACCATGTGTAGAATATAATTAGCATAGTACAACCTCAACCTCAACCCAAAAACTATGTGCCTTTATCTTATAGCATACATCTCACCATATTGACCAATATTCTATTATACTAAGTGGTAAGTGATATAGTCCATTTCCATATAGTATCATGCTATAGACAAAAATCCTTTGAAGCAAACATGTGACATTATTCATGACCTTTCTATTATGACTATGGTGGGAATTGCAAGCATGTCATTCCATCTCTCTAAGAACATGGTTATGCAAAATGGGAATAGCATAAGTAATAATGGGTGGACCAGATGCAAGCTTAAGGAGATTATGAAATTTTAGAAATATTAGTAGCTTGTTCCTTGACCATCGTCAATGCCCTAGAAATTCCTTGTCCCTTACCTATTTTTTTAATTATGATAAAAAATGTAGTGCTCCAATCAATTTATAGTGTGAAAACAAAGAGTAACTAAGTAGATCTTTTGGCTCCAGTGTTGCATTATATGGTCATTAACTTAAAGTGCTAAGTAGAACTAATATTAGGTTTGTGTTTTTATTTTTTGAAGAAAAGAGGTAATTTTTCACAATGGTAATGGCCAATTTTTTATCTATTAAGATCAACATAGAAAAAATAAAAGAAATATATGATGATAAGTTGGGAATATAAGTCTTTAAAATTGTGACTTTTTAATATAAAAAGGCTATAATACTACTACTTTCTATTTTATCTTTAAAGGAATTCTTTCAATTTCAGTGATTAATGGTGTCAAGGAAAAGTTGTTTGGTCTTTAATTTATATGTTTTTTTTATAACAATAAAATAAAGGATTTTTAAAGGGCCTCAACCCTTTTACAACCAAAGATCAAGGACAAGAATAAGATGACCTCCATAGTCAACCAAGAAACAATAAAAACAAAACAAAACTATCTACCAACGAAACACATCTAGAAGGAAGCAAATCGGTAGTAGATATTCTACCACTCACTAAGAAGTAACAAGGTCAATTTTTGGGATGAGCCAAGATATTAAAGAATATATGTAACAACTCCACTAGGTTTTACTAGAATAAAATATTTTTTTAATTAATTACTCATTCATCTAACATATTTCACCACAATAAATATAAGTGATCTTTAACTAAATGTATGGTATTAGTTAACCCCATAAGGTTTTTATTTAATCCATTTAGCTAATGATCACCACGAAAAATATATAATAATGCATGAATAATTCTGAAATAACAATCAAGATTGTATTTATTTCATTAAAGTAAATATATAATTTCAGCCATTACTGATACAACATTATAGCCATTGTTATATAAGTACAATGAATAAATAGTATAATTTTAACAATAATAATGTCTAAATAATAATAATATTATAATGACACAAATCTCCATAGAGCATGAGTCTATGAATCAAGTATCTATATGTAATCTCAAATGTAGTCTCTAGTATAGTATTATTGTGGGGAGGGGAGCATCATCTGGGTGCTTGTCCACACCAACCATGGACCATTGATCTCCTGCACTATCTTCTAATAAGGAAATGGCCCTCCCTTTATAGATGGGTAGATAGTGATGATGTAGGAATGTAGAGTGACAAATTAGAACTCATGTATTGTAAGATAACTAATACATGATGTGTACCATAAATAAATTCATTCTAATATGATATCACACAAACATGTAAACTATATCAAACACATGAAATGAAAATATTTAACTATAAAAATTACTTTGGTCAAATGTTTAAAATAGTTAATGATCTCTAGGATTAATCAATTTCATACACACCATTCAATCAGATTACACCTCATATTGCATTGATGACGCTAATTAAGTCATTGGAATCCATCCAGTGTTTATTTAGTGTCATAAATGTGAGATTTAGTTAATTATATAATAATATAAAAACCAATAGATTCAATTAGAATATTTTCTATTAACAGATATAAAAATATGCTAGTACAAAAATATCAAATACATACATTTAGTTCAGCAAATATAAAGCAATGAATTTAGTATTCATCTTATTTATTATTGAATAATAAATAGAATCATAAACAGTCCTCAATATAAATATACCATCTGAGTAATAATTATATCTATATTAATAATTACTCATATCAAAATGAAACTTTAAATGTTATTTCATCCATGAAAAAAAATGTTAATCATAGCTTATTTATTTGTTCATATTTTACAAAATAATAATACGCTAATCATATAATAAAATTAATATGATATGTATTTAAACAATTTAAATACTTTGTTTTAATGCTTCAACTAAACATTAAATACATAACAAATCACCCATATTACCGTATTATATAATAATGATTACCAAAATACAAGTGGTGTGCATCTATATATATGGTATAATCATTCTTATATTTATAACACTGTTAAAAAATCATATGTTTATACCATATATATATATGTACTTTTTTTAAACTCTCACATAAATTTTTATACAGTCACAAATCTAATATGTATACATTATACTCTAAGTATACAATCCATTGTCTAAGATATTAGAGTGTCTCATATACTTTTAGTATACATTCCAAACTATAAAAAATTATTTCAAAACTAAAATACTCCATGTCATTCCTAATTAATTGTTTCGTCTAAAATTGCATGGTATAAACACATTTACCATTTTGAACTTTAGCCATTCAATGATTTACCATCTTTATTATTATTTTAAAAGACACAATTTAATCAAATCATAGACCCATTCAAATTATTTCATATATAAAGATCAAATATTTAATACTCAATCGACTATGTCCATATATTGAGAATTCTATGTGAATATATCTCAATCCTTGACCACATATACATGCATCACACAATAAACTATTTAAAAAAATACTCAAACCTTATATAATCTATATGAGGGTCTTACTCATTATTTAAAACCAATCTAAGTTTAATCAATTTAAGATATACAACTCCCATTATATTGACAAAACAATATTTCATAGACTATAGTTTAAATTCAGACCTCTATTTTACACAATTCTCCTTGAATTGTTTATAGACTTTGATTCTAAAAATTTATATAAATTGATATATGCTAAGTTTTCCATTCTAGACAAGATTTAGGAGAATCTAAATTAAAGATATATATTAAATTTGAATACATAGTCAAGTATAATTGTTCGCTACTTATCTACTTATCCATTCATATGAAAGAGGGTTGATAAATATCAATAGCACACTATCTATTAAAAACTCGACTGTCTTTTCAATTTTTCATGGTTTCATACACCAAGTTTCCCCTAGATTAAATTATGGTATGAATCAATAACATATATATTTCATCATAAAATAACAAATAGTATTGACTTGTTAGGTGTGTGTGTGTGTGTGTGTGTGTGTGTGTGTGTGTGTGTGTGTGTGTGTGTGTGTTTGTGTGTGTGTGTGTGTGTGTGTGTGTGTGTGTGTGTGTGTGTGTGTGTGTGTGTGTGTGTGTGTGTGTGTGTGTGTGTGTGTGTGTGTGTGTGTGTGTGTGTGTGTGTGTGTGTGTGTGTGAATATATACACACACATTGGTATACTCTATTAAAACATGTAGGGTAAGATTATACCCCTATATAATATTATACCCATATATATATATATATATATATATATATATATATATATATATATATATATATATATATATATATAGATATATATAATTTTTAAGGTTCCCATAGTTTCTAAAATCAAATGATAAAACTAGTGTTTAAATCCATTTTTACACAATGACATACTCAATAGGACTATTCTATTCATGATTATGTATATATATAAGTGTGAATGATTTTAAACATAATTATAACTCGGCCAATTCTTTTTTCATTCCAATAAAGGTTTCTATTTTGACTGTAATACCTTATAAAATTCGCAATTAACCCAACTTGCAGCTATGTGGTAAAATTTGACAAGTATAAACGTATACTTGTAAAAGTCCCTATAACATGATAAAGAATAATCTCAACTGAGCCTTCAATATGTTTTTTGAATTAAGGAATTAACCCTATAAACTTTCTTAGGGTTTCTATCATTCTACACAAACAATCCTTATTTAAATCATCTAAGTTTTACATTTGCAATTCAAATAGAAAACACTCAACCCTTATCAGATTTATCCATTAGCCTTGTGTGCATAGCAAGAAGGATTCACAAATTATGGCATTCAACTAAGGTTAGGGTTATATGGTGGGTTTTATGGATCACTGAGCCATCCATAGGGCCCATCATTTAGCCTGCTTAATTTTTTTTAAATAATAGCAAACTAAAAAACCTTATAGATTTTAATACTAGATTCTTTGTAACAAATATGATAATTTAAAACAAAAACCAACCTAGTAAAAAAATCTCAATGACAATGCCAATGACTCAAATTTTTCCCTTCTATTGAAACTTGAACCTCTTCTTTGTTCTTATTTTTCTAATTGTGTCCTCCACATCCACTCTTCTTTCCCTTTTATTCACCTCCATGCCCTTACTCATCACCCCTATTTATTTTCATTACTCAACAAAAAATAATGACTAAAATAATGCATGCCATAAATAACTCAATAGGACTCAACAAAACAACCATTCACCACCATTTCTTGTGATTAAATCTACCAACTCCATAATATTTTTTTTAAATGATGATTAACTCGAGTTAAAAAAATTAGAAACCCTAATAATCTTGAACCTTCTCCATAACAATCAAAATAATCATTACTTAATCCTTAGAAATATGCATGAACATTGACCTTGATAAACATATATGCATTCAACTTTATAAAAGTCATCAAACATTATCATTCTATATAATGTCGACTAAACAACAAGTCCACTTAACATAATGACCATATGACAAAGTAAATATAGCATATGACTATTTAAAATACCATCCACAATGTTACCAAGTCATTCAAGAATTAAACACAATGATGTCCATATTATTATTAAACAATAAAATTATCTATATTACCTTGCATATCATTATGTTTATTGCCTAAGCACTAAGGATTTATAGAAGTCTTGAGTCAATAATATTAATCTCATTTTACAATGCCTACAAAAGTCATTCATTAATGCCTAACAAAGGATTATAACCCATTAATATCTTATTATAGGTTTATGTAACAATTATAAATGATAATAATAATCTTATAAACATTAGTAGTCACAACAAGATAGGTATAGATTCATTCAAACAACTAATCAATAACATCAATAGCTATTAATATAGTAACACAACTATATTAGTGAAATCACACAATCAAAACAACATGATCATCGAACAATAATAATATCACTTTAGATATGTATAATAGAAATCAAAACATACTATAGTTATCTAACCAAATAATAATCATCAAACATGTAAATCTATTGTCGTTTGTGCATGAATTTTTAATTTTTCTTTGTCATCCTCAAACACCTCCATCTACACCATCCTCTCCGATGATGTTCTACATCCATCTCATAACAATGAAGGTAGTTATCTTGAAACATAATTATATCTATACAATATTATTGTATAACTAACAAATATGATCATCAAATATAGAATATGAAAGTAAATTTATCACATAACAAATCAATAATGTAAATTAAGTAACATATAACTATCCCATAATCAACATATGATATAAAGATTAATCAATCATAAGTTAATAAACTAACAATCATAATAATATACAAATCAAATAGGTTATTTAGCTTAGAGAGAAATCTAGATGTGACATCCTTCCCCCCTAAAATTAGTCATCATTCTGATGACACTTATTCAAATATAAGTTTTAAATTTAAAATATTATTTAGTAGAAAATAAGATAATATGCAACAGTAAATCAAGCAAATAAATGTAAAAATAGCCTATAAAACTCATCATAGTCCTCCTAAGTGGCACTATCTTCATAATATTAGTCTCACTATACCGTACACTTTGACATTTATCTATTATGTAAACTGAGTTTGCAGGTGTTAATTATTTTGATTGGTTCTACCATGACCACCGTAGGATCCATAACCTACAAAGCATTCCAACTCAACATGTGTGAAAGATCATCAACATATTTTTTAAGATAAGACACATGAAATACATTATGTAAAATAGCTAGATATGGTGGCAATGCAAGCCTATAAACTAAAGGATTGATCACTTCCAAAACTTTAAAGGGTCCCATATATCTTGGTAAATTTTTTGATAACTTTTCAAACTTAATCAAGTTTTTTTGAGACTTAACCTACAGAAACACTTTATCACTTATAAAAATTGTCTTGTTATCTTCAAATCAGCATAATTTTTTATCTATCATTGGCCTTGACCAACCTCTACTTGATTGCCTTAACTTTTACTCTTCCATTTCTAAAAGCATCTCAGGTCCAAAGACTACTTTGTCCTCTAACTTGTCCCAATTGATTAGTGTTCTACCCATATTTCCATATAATGTCTCAAATAAAGCCATCTTCAATGTTGATTGGTATGAGTTGTTTTAATAAAACTCAATTAATGGAAGGTGTACTACTCCAAATTATATTACTGATCAATGTAATACATATGAAATAAATCTTCTAAAACCTGGTTGACTCACTTTATCTGACAATCAATTTTTAGGTGATAAGTAGTGCTAGAATTTAACTGCATACCCAAAGTTGAATTCATAGTCAACAAAAATCTAAAATTCATTTTTGAATATCAATATGAAATGATCTTCTCTATAAATCCATGAAATTGATACACATATTTCATAAATATTTTCTCAACCATAGGTACATCACCTGTCAATTTACCTAGTATGAAGTGGGCTACCTTGGATAGTTTGTCAACTACAACCAAAATTATATCATGTCAATTTTTTGATAATGGCAACCCTTAAACAAATTACATGTTAATCACCTATCACTTCCACTCTGGTATATCATGAGGATATAATAATCCTATCAGATGCATAGGTTCATCTTTCACATGCTGACATTCCAAATGAGACATAAAATTTGTTGAAATTTTTTTTAATTCTTTTCTAGAAATAAAGTGGTCTTAGTTCAACCATGAGCTTTATTACTCTTAGATGTCCTAAATATAGGGAATTATGTATTTATTTTAGCATTGTGCTCCACAAATTCTATCTTTCAAGCACATACATCTTATTGTTGTACCTAAAAATACCATCACTTTATCTTGAATCCTTTATACCTAGGATTCTGAGCACTCTCAAATAATGCTTTCTTAACTTAGTCATAGATTTTATCTCCTAATGAGAATTTGATTACCTAATCTCAAAAAGTACTCCTGATAGTAGTTATGGATGTTATATACCTTTTATGGCTTAGAGTATTAACTATTGTGTTGTCCTTACCATTTATATAATTAATAATAAAATCATAATCAGATAAGAAATCTCACCATCATCTCTGATTGGGTGAAAATGTATTTGAATCCCAAATTATCAGTCTTGAGCTCAGATGGTTTTCTCAATATATAATTCTTCCAAGCTTACAAGGCATGCATAATTATCATAAGTTATAGGTCATGAGGGGCATAATTCACTTCATATGGATTCAATTTCCTTGACTTATAGGTTACAACTAAGCCATCCTACATAAAAACTACTCCAAGTCCATCCTCAAATGCATCCATGATCACCAAAAATTAACCATTAGGATCAAAAACTCTTAGCACTAGTGTTGAATTAAGCCTCATTTTTAGCTCCTAAAAATCTATCTCACACTTGTCTGAGTAGACAAAACTCTAATTTTTTTTGCTAAAAAGAGGTAATTGAATTAGCTATCTTAGAGAAATTCAGAATGAATTTTCTATAATAATCTACTAATCCCATAAAACTCCTTACCTCATGCACATTTTTTAGCTCTGGCCATTTTATTATGGCTCATATCTTCATTATATCTACTAAAATACCACACATAGAGATAATATGTCCCAAATACTACACTTTCTTTTATAAAAATTTACACTTGGATAACTAGTTGTATAATCTATGCTTTTGAAACAACTTTAAAAATTTGAGAATCACTTTGCTTCAGTGTAAAAAGTGGCACTATCTACCAAGTCTAAACATAATCAGATGAGATGAGAAAATATCAAAGTGGATTTGTATACAAAGTTACTCTCAATCAGCACTCTATCAGTTGGAAACAAACATGTAACTAGGATTAAGTCACTAGTAAAGAGTTCTGTATGGAAATGCATCCTCACTAAAGAGTATATAGTTTGAGGTGTATTGGTGTGTGTGCACACAATGATAAAATCTAAACTCTATACAATACTAGTAGTTCTCATCAATAGGACCATTTAATGGTCATTTAACCCTACTCAATATCTTGGACATCTAATAGAGTCTCATTTGGGAGTTGAAGATACAACTACTTCCTAACATCTAACTATGGGTTAAACATGGGCATGGTAAGAGGGAAACAACAACAAAATTTTATTCAATATATATATATATATATACATATATATATATATATATACATATATATATATACATATATATATATATATCTTCAACCTTTGAGTCATTAAATCATTCAATATAAAATACATCCTAAGGTGGACTACATTCGTAGCCATTTAGATTGGTATATAAGGGAGTTTGATCAACTATCATGAGATACCCAATCGATTACTAATGTAACCCACAATAGATCACGCAACTCCATAAAGCTATTAGTCAAGATTCCATAAATAAAATCTTGAATTTATTATTGATATCACCATGCACTTGTCTGATGGAGATTAGCTTAGGATCAAATTAATAATCTTACAAGGGAGAGAATTTCACTAACATGGTTTTATCATTATCAAAAGAGTCTAACAATTTTGCTAGTCCCATATGATCTCATTTGTGTGTGTGAGTGTGTATTACAAGCTCGGTAATCATTAATGGTTACTTATGGTTTATAATCTCTTATATTCATTTTTACTACATGATTAAATTAATGCCTCAATGACAATTTTAGGTTTAAAATGAAATCAGCTGAAATACAGATATAACTTCAGCATTGATAAATCTTATTAGCATAGTAAATACTTAATCGGATCACCTTCCAATACTTAATTTTTTAACAATAAGAGTGCTTTAAATAGTTACAATTAGCTAAATCAAAGTGCTTCAAGACATAGACATCAATGCCCAAATCAGCCAACACATCTATGACTCAATAAGAAAGGGTAACATAGTCAACTATATGTTTAATGAATCTGAAGTACATTTTAAATTATAAAGGTGTACCCTTCAACTATTCATTTATAAAAATAGTCTCATAGATAAATTGTAGCTAACCTAGCAAAGGGTGACTTGAACATAGCCAAGTTATAATAATAATTTGATGTAGGTGTCACACTTAAGAATATTCAATTTTAAATCAACTTAGTTGAATTTTGGGTTTATTTGTCATAAAATAATTTTACAATAGTAGAAACCAACAACATCATCCCTTAGCCAATATAAAATTTAGGGCATCACATACTTGCATAATATTTATAAATTGATAGGGTCGAGTTACCCATAGATTCCATTTTTCTCTACCCACTGCATTCTTTCCCTATGTTATGAAGGACTTAGGACTCCTTCATAGCCAATTTGTCTCTTTCCCCCAACTCCATGCATCCCAAGCACAAGGTTTCAGCTCCTCAAAACAATAAAATTTCTTTCTGACAAACCCCCAACTCCTATGCCATGTTGCTAGTAGGGGCTCCATGTTATCCGTTCTTCCAAAAGGTAAGAGTGTACAAAAAATATATCATTAGAGAGCCATACAATAAATCTTTAACCAAGCCCATTAATATTTTCCCCAAGTTTATGGACTCTACCCGAACCTTTCCACCAATACCACCAAGTCACCAAGTTAAAAAAAATAAAAATAATGCCAAGACAAAAACAAGTTAATATAAGTCAAACTTGTACACCAACATGCCAAAACTAAACTTTTACCATGGAAAGATAAATTCATGATACACCTAGGAAAGTCAATGACCAATTCCTTAAGACAAAACAATACAAAAATCCCCTTTTTCATTCAGTAAATCAAACTCATTATAAATCCATGGGATTCTAAGTCCTGGTCTAACTATTCAAAGGGTGAATTATTTCAATGTTATAACATCATGGCTAACATCCAAGGCTACACAATAAAATATAATGAGCAATGAAAGTTTGAAATCAAAAATGATAAAGAGATTCAAAACACAATCTCGAATATAAAAAATGACCCTAGAGCACATGATATGAATAGGGAAAATCAATGATCCCATAACTCATTAAATATGAACAAAACATAAAAAAATGATACAAGCAATCAATCATATAAAGGTAAGAAAATATTAAAAACAAAGTCAACAAAATTAAAAGACTCAATACGAATCATGGCTATAATTAACACTTTGTTGTTTTACCTATCAGTATTAACCTGACTACTCATAAACTTTCTCTATTTTTCTATCGATTAAAATCCACCAACAATCCTAGCTTAGTTGACCTATTCCTACAAACATTAAATAGAACACCAATAGTACCTGCTCCAAAAACATACATCAAATATAAATAATTTTTGATATAAACATAATAAAATAATATGTCATAACTGAAATAGACATGTACATCTACTGATATAATGAATCATAATCAGTATCATAGTGTCCTAAAATAGAATAAACAATTGTACCAAATATTCAAAATGTTAATCTAGCTAAGATAATCCTTTAAGGTTAGCATTCCAAAAATAGTGTAATGCATCTTGAGGTGGGGTTGTAACTGTAACATCCCCATTGGGTACTATCTAAAAATACGTGATTTTTTATTTTTAATTTAAACACATAATAAATAGATTACACCATGAAAATCTAACTAGTGATCTATAAAATACTTTAATTGAGATAATTGTAAATGAATTATACCACATCATACATCTTTGATGACTATCATCATAAAAAACACATCTTAATACAAATATAGAAAGTAATTACAATAAACTAGCCACAGTTGATACATGCCTACAACAACTGTTATGAATGTATAGTAAATATTTAATTATGACTCTTTATAATAATTTTTCAATAATATGTACAATATAATATATATATATATATATATATATATATATATATATATATATATATATATATATATATAAGATATGTGTCTCTTTAGAGCATAGTTTCTTGAACTCTAGTATCTGTGACAATCTCAAGTATTGTCTCAAAAATAGTAATGTTATGGGGAAGGAAAGCATTATTCAAGCACTTTTTCACACCAACCATAGAAAAACAATCCCACATACTAATCCTATCAAGGAATGACCCTCCCTTTATGGATGAAAATATAGTGATGGTTCAAAAATCTAGACAGACAAGCTAATACCTGTGTATTATATGATTCCTAAAATTAAATATATGGTGTATCATAGAAAATGTGTTCTATTGTAAGATATTACACAAACATATAAATCATACTCATGAAATAATAATGTCTCACTAAACAATACTTTGATCAAAGTTTTCAAATAATAAATAATATTGATATAAATCAATGAATTCATACACACCACTTGAGTAGATTGCTTTCATATGACATTGTGATGCTAGTCAATCAATGAAATCCATCTCAGTACTTATTCAGTATTAGCAGTATGAGATTGATTAACATAATATAACTAAAAGATTCATACAATTTACATCTTACTATAAGAGTAATAAAAAAGTATGCATTTATTCCATCAAATGTATGAATAAATTTTGCATTATTATCTACCCTATACTAAAAATAATGACTATAGTTTATATCACTTAGATAAAGTACACATTTAACTACAAATTATAATTATCACAATTAGTTTTTAAACATACTACACCCTATGATAACCCATATTATCATAGTCTAGTGTTTCTAAGCATAACTACTAAATACCATAGTCATTCAAAATTAAGTAGTCATAAATCTATGAAAACATAAGCCTCTATCCAAGTAACTAGATATAACAAAGCAAGTCTTAGTTCACACGAAACATACAATACTCCATTCTAGCATTTTTTATACTCTAAGGGGTTGTATGCACACATTCACAAGGTTCTATTATACAGAATATAGTTTCAAACTACCAATAGAACTATAGTTAGAAGAACACACCCCTACCTTCAAATATATGTTAATAGGCACATGCATACCTCTATTTATATTAAGCATATTGTTGTTAATTCATAGATACATAAATTATTATAATGTTACATCCACACAATATGTTTTATTTCCCATGCTATATATATGACAACAATCCTAAATCATAAGGGTTATCATGATATAATGAAAGGCTACGATTTATCTATTTATGTTTTCCATGTTTATCTAAGCCATATTATGATATTAGTATACCGATAACTACATATGATGGTGTAAGGATAAAAGCTAATTCCATAACCTACTTATAAGTAATAATTATTTGGACATCCGTAAATGATTATTTCAAGTCATATATCCGTATAGACTATCCACCAAACTTGACCAAACATAAAGATGCTTTTATAGGATTCTCCAATTCATTCCATCAACACCATACAATATCGATCAATATAATCATTCTTATTTATATCTATAAATGTTGAGTGTAGGTTCAATTACAAAAGAAGATAAATAATGGCATAATAGTATTCAATAAACCATTTCATTTCTAATTATTCTTATTTTACAGACAATAAATAACGTCTTTATCTTACGACTGAGTTTATATGTTATTACCATACTTATCCCAGTGGTATCACTCTAGATCACCTAACCTCTAATACCCAGGTCACTGGTTTTTATAGAGATATAACAATAATTAATCTCACTTTATACTTTTTATAAGATAATTCCCTCTGTATAATAATCAATTACTGGTTCAAATATATTAGTATACAATCATTTCATATTTGTTTTAGCTTACTAAAAAGTATCTATGTAATGTTATTAATAGTGATATATTGTAATATGTATAATGAGCTAGATATTTCACTATATAAACAAGGTGTAACATCTATAATATTTGTTACATTGATACATATTGCCTAATTTTACTATCATTTAAAAATCAGGCTTATTAATAGTTCATTGCCAAAAACTCAATCCAACAGTCTAATATTTTCTTAAAAGATTGAGCAGCATCGACTTAGTTCAAAAATATACAACTTACAGTTTTAAATTATGGTAAGTTTTACTACTTTAGAATGATTTACTTCGACACCTAACTTCTTAGTTTTAGTGGGTCACCACATGCAATCTGGTCTTGGCATCAAGCATAATGAGAAGTCTCTTTTATTGCTGAATTATATTGTCTAAATAAGACATCTATCATTTAAATACTAAAAATTGATTAATAAGGCATCTACATAAGTAGATTTAAATACTAAATAAGATTTCAAGCATACCTAAGGGACTTTGATTCCATATGTAAATTAATCATCTAAAAAAAAGTCATGGTAAGTCAATTTTCCTTAGATAGCACTACCAACTCTGTAAGATCAATTTCTAAATAAAGATAGAGATTTAATTACTCAATGCTATTAAATCTCAATGTTGTTGTGATTTATTTAGGCTAGAGATTAGTTTTAAAACTCAACGCTAACTCTATAAGATTAGTTATAAATAAATATAGATTTTTAATCCATTATCATTCAATTTTATCATCTTATATCTCTGATATAGAATCCATATCTGTTGCTCATTTTATTTTTATTATACTTATCACGGAACATAAAACGTTCCATCCATATATTTTTCATTGAGTCTCTCTCTTCATACACACACACACACACACGCTCAGGGGTTTATATTCTGAAGATCATACATGTATTTGGTTTACCAATTATTTCTATGGTAAACACACACATATCATATCACTAATTATGTACACTCTAGCACGTATAGATAAATATATAAATCTAATAACATGGTCTATCTGGTAATCTGCAGTTGCTCTCACTATTATTTATTCTTTCTTTTTATCCTATTATAAATGCTTCTTATATTTTTTTCCTTACTTTGCTATGCCTCCTTCTTCTCCTTTTGATATTCTTTTCATAATCTCCATTCAGATTAAAAGGTTGTAGTCTCTTTTTCTTTAAAATTTTTTTTACTTTTTTTTTTTTGGTTAAAATTTTATGTATTTCTTTCTTTTAATTTTTCTTAAATTTAGACCTTTCCCTTTTTATTTATTTATTTTATTTTTTATTTTTTTCCTCTCAATAAGAAATTTATAAATATTTATTTATTTTTATTTTTATTATAAAAACAAGTAAATTCATTAATTTAATTAGCATCTCCTAAAGCTATGATGGATTAATGATAAATAAATCAACAAATCTAAATTCAATCTAATTATATTAATCTCCAAAACATTAATACACATATGTCACGCAAGATGAATTTTCAGATAACCATTTAAGTTATGCTAGTAAATCATGGGCAAATAACTATCTAATACAAGCAAAAATAAACACATTATGCTAATCATTTTTATTATGCATTATAATATGTGCTAGCTAATGTGGTGTGTATAGAGTTCTAGCTAATTTCTCTATCATCCTCTAATATCTTGATTTACGTCACCCTCTTTGAAGATGTTTTCCCTTTGTCACACTTTGAGAGATGAGTTCTCCTACATCAACCTCACAACAAGTAGTTAGATCATAACATCATGATATGCATATATCATAAAATATAGTTGAAATAATAAACCAACATGATTATAATGTAAACATATACATGACAGTTAGCTTATAGCAATATAATTATGTAACTTAAGCAATATCTAACTATCTCATAATAACATATATCTCAAAGCTTAGTTAAAAATAATTAAATCAAATGTATCAACTATAAATATCTATGGATAATCAAATAGTTTGATTAAAGAGGAATTGGAATGTAACATCCTCCCCCATAAAGCTAGTCATCATCCCAAATGACTCTTATTTAAACATACGTTTTGAATTAAAATATTGGTCAAAAAAATAACATAGTAAAATAGTATCTAATCAAACAAATAAATGTGAAAATCTCATATAGAACTCATCATAATCCTCCCAAGTAACACTATCCTCAGAGTATTGGTTCTAATGGAGCTTACACTGTGACATCTCTCTATTATCCAAATTAAGTTTGTGAGTGTCAATTACCTTGATTAGTTCTACTATGACCACTATAAGATCCATACCCTGTAAAGCATTTTAATCCAACACATGCATAGGATCAAATACATACTTTTTAGGATAAAAAACATGAAAGACATTATGTAATAGAGCTAGGGATAGGGGTAATTCAAGCCTATACACTATGAGATTTACCACTTTGAATACCTCAAAGGGTCCCAAATATTTTAGTGATAGTTTCACTGACTTTCCAAATTAAATAAAACTCTTCTACGATTTAACCCACAAGAACACTTTGTCACCTTTGAAAATTGCCTATCTATCCTTTCCACATACACATAACTCTTATCCTTGTCATTAGCCTCGACCAATATTTTTTTTATCAATCTAACTTATTCATCCATTTCAAAAATCATATCAGGTCCAAACATTACCATGTCCTCTATCATGTATTAATTGATTGGTGTCCTGCACCTTTTTCTGTACAGTGTCTCAAATGGTGTCATCTTCAAGCTGATTGGTATGAGTTTTTATATAAAAACTCAACCAATGGAAGATAACATTCCCACTTATATTATTGATCTATGCAATACATATGAAGAATATATTTTACACCTAATTAGTTATCTTAGTTTGTCCATCAATTTTTGGGTGATATGTTATACTAAAGTTTAGTTGCATACCCAAAACTGAATTTAAAGTTACCCAAAATATTAAATTCATATTCGTATCATGATCCTAAATAATATTCTTTAGAAATTTCATGCAACCTATATAATTTATTTATAAACCTCTTCATAAGGGTAGGTGCATCATATACCAAATTATCAGGTATAAAATGAACCACCTTAATTAGTTTATCAACAACTACCAATGTCATATCATGTTTGTTTTATAACATAGATAAACCTTGGATAAAGTCTATATTAATCACCTACCACTTCCATTTTGGTATATCATGTGGATATAAAAATTTAGTTAGGTGTGCATGCTTAGCTTTCACTCGTTGACATTCTAAATGATGTAACACATAATCTATTATACATTTCTTAATTCTCTTATATAAATATAGTGGTCTAAGCTCTTTTATGAGCTTGGTTACTCGTAAATGTCCTAAATATGAGGTATTGTGTAGTTATTTTAGCATTGTGATCTGTATATTCTTTCGATCTAACACATATTCTTCCATTATCACACAAAAGACCATCACTCTCTAATCTAAATATTTTATACCAAAGATTTTGAGCATTTTTAGAGAATGTTTTTATGATTTGATCATATAATTTGTCTCTTGGAAATAATTCAATCACTTAATCCCTAAAATTACTTATGATAGTAGCTATGGTTGTTGTGTACCTTCTATGACTTAGGGCATCAATTACTCTATTTTTCTTGCCTCTGATATAGTTGATGTCAAAATCATAATTAGATAAGAACTCAAGCTAGCATCTTTAACGAGCATTCCAATTCAATTGGGTGAAGATGTAATTAAGTCCCAAGTTATCTGTCTTAAACTCAAATAGTTTTCTCAACAAGTAATGCTACCAAACTTGAAAATCATGTACAATTACTGCAAGTTTCAAGTCATGAAGGGCATAGTTAACCTCATAAAGATTTATCTTCTATGACTCATAAGCCACCACTGCACCATATTTCATAAAGACTCAGTCCATCCTCTAATACATTTGTGACCATTCAAAATTAACCATTAGGGTCAAGAACTCTTAACATTGGTACTAACATAAGCCTTCTTTTAAATTCTTGGAAAGCTACTTCATACTTCTTTGTCTAGACAAAACTTTGATTCTTACATTACAAATAAGTAATTAGATTAGTTATCTTAAAAAATTTAGAATGAACTTTCTATAATAACCTACTAACCCCACGAAACATCTTACCTCATACACATTATTTGATGTCGACCATTCCATAATGTCTCTAATCTTTCCTAGATCTATTGACATGCTATCCAAAGAGATAATATATCCCAAATATTGGACTTTTTCTTAGAAAAATGCACACTTAGACAACTTACCATATAATTTGTGCTTCTATAACCATTGCAGAACTAATTTCAGATGTTGAAGGTACTCTTCATTCCTTGAATATATAAGAATGTCACCCAAAAAACTAAAACAAATTGATCAAGGGAATCTCTAAACATGTTCATGAGATTCATGAATGTTGTTAGAGCATTAGTTAGCTCAAATGGTAATACTATGAACTCATAGTGCCTGTAATGAATTTTGAATGCTCTCTTCAGAATAGCCTCATCCCAAATCCTCAACTGATGACATCTCACTCTAATATCAATCTCATAAAAGACCATTACTCCCTGTATTTGATAAAAAAATAATATATACGAGGTAGCGGATACCTATTTTTTATAGTTATCTTGCTCAATATTTTTTAATAAATGCAAATTCGAAAGGTACCATCATTCTTGATAAAAATAATTAGTGCATCCCATGGTGACATACTTGGCCTAATCAAAACCTTTGCCAATAAATATTGAAGTTTAGACTTCAATTCAACCAATTTAGTGGTCATCATCTTGTATGGTGCCTTAGACTATGGTTTTAGACTAGGTATTATGTCGATAGAAAAATCAAAACCACGTCTAGGAGGCAAACTTCGTAATTATTCTAGAAATACATCATGAAAATATCTAAAAAATAGATAATATTTGAGAGATGGTCATTTAAGTTCCTCCATTTCATTTATCTTGAAGATAAATGCTTGGCACCTTTTTTCTTAAACCCTCTTGAGTTGCATTACAAAAATCTGCCTAAACTTCAACTCTCTTTTCTCACCTTGAATTTATGTTTGATTTCCAAAATCATCTAGACGCTCAACATTCTTCAGGTAACAATCAACCTTAGTTTTAAGTTTTTCAATCCAATTGACTCTTAATATCACATCATATGACCTTAGTGGTTCTACATAAAAAATTACAACTATTGTGAATTCAAGCAACCTAATCTTTACTTCAACTAAACACTTATCAACCATGATTTTTGAGCCATTCTCATACTATAACTATGCATTTATCATTACTCTAGCTCTTCTAGTTAACTTACTAAGCATTCTAGGAGTTATAAAATATTTTGTGACTCATGTATCTATCAAAATGAAAATTAGATGGTCAAATAAAATACCTGATAGCTCTATTTGTAATGCCTAAATTTTAGCTTGCCAATTATCCACTACTACATGAATCCTCTGTTGAAAACTACCCTACTAAGGATTCAGACCTTTACCCTTGACTTGTCCTAATATAAATCATGAGAATAATGGTCATCTCCGTAAATGAAACAACCTCTAAATGGTCCTTTTCTATCAGTCTATTGGTTTCCCTTGAAACTGCCTTTGAATCTATTATCCTATTTCTTGTTATCTTTGATCCATTATTAAACTTGGCATTCTAACTTTTGAACTACTTCCTAGAGTCTCCACTCCTATATTTCTAATTCTTTTTCTTGAAGGTTGACTTAGAATTTCTCAACTTTTTCTTGAACTTGTTCCTAGCATGTGAAAAAAACTTCAACTTTTGTTCATGTTTGACCACCTTCTCAAAACCATGGTCCATTTTGGAAGGTCCATGACCATACACCTCCCCATTGATATGGGGTTTCAATCCCATGATAAATTTTTTGATCATGAACCTCTCATCTCCCTGGTACTAAGGTACATACTTCAAAATTTTGATGAACTTCTCTTAGTACTCATTCACCGATAAATATTCCTACTTTAGATTATATAAATCTATGATATTTTAATCAAAATAAAGTTTTTGGAGCCACCGTGACTTGAATAATATCACAAATTGATTCCAAGTAGTGTTGGTCAAGTTAATATTCATTTTCAACCTCTTATTGGCCCACCACATAATTGCCTTGCCATATAATTAATATGTTCCCCAAACTACCTTAATGATCTCAGAGTGGTTTTGAATTTTTAAATACTTCTTCATCTTAGTCATCTATACCTCAGCTCTATCATCTAGAACAATTCCATCGAACATAGGTGGGTTCACCTTCTTCATGTCTCTAGCTAACTCTACTGCTACTTGAGCTCTAGCATCCTAATCATTTTTCTATTCAGTAGGATGTTCTTCAGGTATGTCTTGTTGTTCTTCTTCATGACCATGAACCACCAACTCCAAAGTTGTAATCCAATCCCTAGTCTCATTCATGGCTATGAGAATTTGATCCACCTTTGCTAATTTCTCAATGAAAAATTGACTAGGATCAAATAAAGGGTTACTGTCATTGGCATTGGCATTTGATGGACCCTCTCCAAAAACTCTAGTTTTCACCATACTCTTTTCTATCAATAGAAAGATATGAAAGTACCAATGGACTCATTAGGTCCTAGAATTCGAGCTATAGATATGATATCACATGTAATATCCCCACTAAGATCCACCTAAAAATACATAATTTTTTTAAATTTAAACACATATACAATAAATAGATTACACCACAAAAATCTAACTAGTGATCATATAAAATACTCTAAGTGAGATAACTATAAATGAAATATATCAAATCATACATCTTTAATCACTATCATCATAAGAAACACATCATAATATAAATATATAAAGTAATTACAATAAACTAACAGTTGATGCATGCCTATAGCCACTGTTGTGAATATACAATAAATAAGTAATTATAGCTCTTCGTGATATTGTTTCAATAATAAGTACAATACAATATAATGTACATATATAATATACATGGCTCCTCCGAACATAGTTTCCAAAACTCTAGTATATATGACAATCTCAAGTGTCATCTTAAAAATAATACTGCTATGGAGAGGAAAAGCATTGTCTGAATATTTTTTCACACCAACCATGGACCAACTATCCCCACACTAATTCTATCAGGTAATGGCCCTCCCTTTATAGATGAGTAGATAGTGATGGCATGAAAATCTAAAGAGATAAAATAGTACCTGTGTGTTGTATGAATTTTAAAGCTAAACATGAGATGTATCATAGAAAACCTATTATATTATAAGATATCACACAAACATGTAAATCATACTCATGAAATTACAATGTCTTATAAAACATTATGTTGGCCAAAATTTTTAAATAATAGTGATCTATAGATCAGTCAAAATTCATACACATCACTTGATCAAATTGCCTTCATCTAGCATTGTGATGTTAGTAAGCTAATGAAGTCCATCTCACTACTTACTTAGTATCAGTAATGCAAGATTGGTTAACATAATATAACCAAAAGATTCATACAATTTACATCCTACTAGTAATCATATCATATACATGCTAAATATAAGAGTAATAAAAAATATACATTTATTGTATCAAATGTATGAATTAATCTCACATTATTATATATCCCATAATAAAAATAATGACTACAATTTATACCATCCAAGTAAAATACATATTTAACTATATATTATAATTACTACAATTAATTTTCAAACATACTACACCCTACAATAACCTATATTATTATAGTCTAGTGTTTTTAGGTATAACTAATAAATACTATAATCATTCTAAATTAATTAGTCATAAATCTATGAAAACATAATCTTTTATTCAAACAACTTGATATAACAAATCAAGTCTCAGTTCACATGAAACATAAAATACTCCATTCTAACATTTGTTATACTCTCAAAGGTTGTATGCACGTATTCACAAGGTTATATTATATATAATATAGTTTCAAACCATCAATGGAACTATATTTAGAATAACACACCCTTACATTTAAGTATATGTTAATATGCACATGCATATCTATGTTCATATTAAGCATACCATTGTTAATGCATAAATATGTAGCTTATTATAATGTTACATCCACACAACATGTTTTATTTTCCATTATATATATATATATATATGAATGACAGTGATCCTAAATCACAAGGATTATTATGATATAATAAAAGGCTATGTTTTATCTATTTATGTTTCCCATGTTTATCTAAACAATATTATGATATTAGTATAGCGATAATTATATGTGCTAATGTAATAGATTAAAAAAAATTTCATAACCTACTTATAATTAATAATTATTTAGACATTAGTAAACCATTATTTCAATTCATATGACCGTATAGGCTATCCACCAAACTTGACCAAACATAAAGACACTTTTAGAGGATTCTGCAATTCATTCCATCAATTCCGTACAATATCGATTAATATAATCATTCTTATTTTATATCTACGGATGTTGGGTGTAGGTTCAATTACAAAAAAAGATTAATAACGACATATATTCAATGAACCATCTCATTTCTAATTATTCTTATTTTACACACAATAAATAATGGTTTTATCCTATAGCTAAGTTTATATGTTATTACCATAATCATCTTGGTGGCATCTCTCTAGATCACCCAACCTTTAATTCCCAGGTCTTTGGTTTTACAGATATATAACAATAATTAATCCCACTTTATACTTCTTAGAAGATAATTCTCTATGTATAATACTCAGCTACTAGTTTGAATGTATTAGTATACAATCATTCCATATTTGTTTTAGCTTGCTAAAAAGTATCTATGTAATGTTATTAATAGTGATATATTGTAATATGTATAATGAGCTAGCTATTCCATTGTATAAATAAGATGTAACATCTATTACATTGATACAGATCACCTAATTTTACTATCATTTAAAAATTAGGTTTATTAATGGGTCACAGCTAAAAACTAA
Organism: Torreya grandis; assembly: GCA_037957365.1. Taxonomy (NCBI): domain Eukaryota; kingdom Viridiplantae; phylum Streptophyta; class Pinopsida; order Cupressales; family Taxaceae; genus Torreya; species Torreya grandis. The sequence goes on along the minus strand of JARHVA010001236.1, from coordinate 1,059,648 downwards.
GTCCAACAATCTAATAAATTCTTAAAATATTGAGCATCATCGACTTAGTTCAAAAATATGCAGATTGCAGTTTTAAACTATGGTAAGTTTTACTATTTTAGAATGATTTACTTAAGGCACCTAACTTCCTAGTTTTAGTGGGTTGCCACACCTAATCTGGTCTTGGCATCAAGCACACTAAGAAGTCTCTTTTGCTACCAGATTATAGCATCTAAATAAGGCATCTATCATTTAAATATTGAAAATCAGTTAATAAAACATATAAGTAAATAGATTTAAATACTAAATAAGGCATCAAACATACCTAAGGGACTTTGATTTTAGATGTAAATCAGGGATTTAAAAAAGTCATAGTAAGTCGATTCTCCTTGGATAACACTACCAACTCTATAAGATCAATTTCTAAATAAAGATAGATATTTAATTACTCAACGCTATTAAATCGCAATGTTGTTGTGATTTATTTAGGCTAGAGATAAATTTGAAAACTCAATGCTAACTCTGCAAAATCAATTATAAATAAATATAGAGTTTTAATCCATTGTCATTCAATTTTATCATCTTATAGCTTTGATATAGAATCCATATCTACTGCTAATTCTATTTTTATTATAGTTATCATGAAACTTAAATTGTATCATCCATATTTATTATTTGTTGAGTCTCTATCTTTCTAATATATATATATATATATATATATATATATATATATATATATATATATATATATATATATATATACACTCAAGGGTTTGTATTATGAATATCATATATGTATATGGTTTACTAATTCATTCTATGACAAACACACACATAATAGATTACTAATTATATAAACTCTAGCATGTATAGATAAATATATACATCTAATAACACAACCTACCTAGTAGCTCGTAGTTACTCTCACTATTATTTGTCCTTGATTCTTCTCCTTCTATTCTAAATGTCTATTCTGTGTTTTTCCTTACTGTGATATGCCTCCTTATCCTTTTGATATTCTTTTCATAACCTCCATTCAGATTAAAAGGGTGTAGTCTCTTTTTATTTAAATGTTTTTTCTCCTGTTTTATTTTGTTTGTTTGGAGGTACAATCATTGAGATGGGAGATGAATCAATGATTCAAGATATTTCAAAATTCAATTTTAATCCTTTCAATTCTTAATCAATGATCATAATCATTAATAAAGCATACAAGAAGTTCATAAAAATGAATAAGCAAGATGTTGAAAGATCACACACATAACACAAGATCTGTGTGGAAAACCCTCTTAGAGAATAAAACCCACTTTCAACCCTACAAACACATGGACTAGTTGTCATATAATATGATTACAAACATGAGACCTTTTAATGAAGCACGCACCCCTAAGTATGAATAAGCACCCACTTATTTTAGCTGTTGAGCACCCACATAACACCTATGAAATCAATAACTTCAAAACTTTGATTGCATTCCAATTTAATTAGAGAAACAATGTACAACACCTCTCTTTCAACTCATCTCACACACTCAAACTTGATTATGCAATCAATGCATTCAAAACACCCTTTTAGATCACTCTAACATTATTCGCTCATCCTTAATCTATTTTGTACTACAATCCATCCACTGATCACACTCTCTCTGATCTCTTTCCTTCATCTCTATCTTCTACTCTCTTAATACACACACATCAAGTCTAGAAACTATTGCCTTTATCTCCACTATTTATAAAATCTTTATGAATATCAACTTCTTGGTTGGTCATAATATTTGCCTTAACCCTTAAGACATCTATCATGCTAATACAAAACTCAATATCATCCTCATAGGTTAGTCATAGCATCCATGGGTCACACTTAAGTAGTTACACCTTTAAATTAGGCCTTAGTAACCCTTATAAGTCTCATGGAGACCTATTCACCTATTTAGCACTTCATTAAGAAAATTAAGAACATAGGATCACTTTCAAGTACATGGATCCATTCCATATAACTATTATTACATCTTTAAGTGATTACTCTCACCAAATCACTCTTCTGCTAAAACATATTTTGCTCAAATAAAATTATGTACACATTAACACTATTAATGAACAAATACTAAACTTTGAAGCTCCATAACTTTGATTGCATAAATATTCAAACCTATTAACTAGATTCTCTAGATGTGTCTTGAAGTCTTCTACAACTTTTCTTTTAATTGCATCAAAAATTCATCCTGAATCAAAAGACATAGCTCAAAAACAAAGCATTGATTTTTCCCTCTTTAATTTGAATATTTGAATTCCAACAGTCATTGTTTAGACACTAAACATTGAACACTTTAATCTCATCTCATGCACCCTAGAAACTAGACCAAATATGCACCATTGATCTCCTAATAAGTAATATGGTATTTACCTTGCAATGCTCATCATTGATTTTAGATCAGAGATCCTGTGATTGTTACACTTGGTAGCTTTGCATGCCTTCTACACATTTGACTCTTTGACATGACCTGCACTATCAATCTCTATCTATATGAACACATGTGAACCTTTGATCTTTTGTCAACTTAATGATATAGAGACACTTGTCACAATCATGTTTAATCTCATGAACCTTTGAAAATTTGAATTCACATGCACTGTTGGATCAAGATTTGGATGGTGAACATTCACTATTAGACCTACTAACTAGTGACCTCAGACTTCAAGGTAGTTAAACTTGATAATATCTGAGCCATCATAGTCTGTAAGAGCAACTTTGAAAGTTTATAATTTGATCTAGAAAATATTTCAAGAGTATAAATCTTCAGGGTACCTTCTTAGCACTATAGACAACATCTCTATGAAGTTCTTTGAACTTAATTGACTTTCTGAGTATCTGAAATAAATATGAAAACTTGTTGATTCATTCATATATGCATGACATGTAGTGATGGTCTAGCTTCTTTTAAGCTAGAAGATGCATATTTCTCATTCTAAATGATCAAGTGACACACCATAACTTCACCAAGACATCTATGGATGCCTCATAACTTCTTTTTTGTCCTTGCAGACTTAAAAATATGTCATATCTCTCCAAGTTATGAATCTAATAACTTTTTCATTAATGCACTTAGTACCATATGCTCTTTGATATCAATGACAACCAAATTTCAATGACCATGCTCAACAATTTCATTTTTTATCATTGATGGAAAAACACCTTTAGAATGACTTTATTTAAATAATGACTTCATTATGATGTTTCTCCCCCTTTGAAATTAATGACAAAAGGTCTCTTCCTCAACATGCCAATTATCATTTCTCAATAATATATATGTATTCAATTACTATTCAAGATTCTTAAGATACAAAATTTCAAGCATATGAGTCAATTACTTTCCCTTTGATATGCACCAATCTGAACTTGAAATTCTTTGATCCTTGGACCTGACTACATACAAAACTCATAAGCTCTCTTTGTTAATGCATGGATATTCAATACTTTGTCAAAATATATGACTTGGTTTGATCAAGTCATCATGTCAATCTTCTTGAATTCACAACTTGTAACAGACATTTTCATACTTTTATCATGACTAAAGCATCTTCACATATGCTCCCCCTTAAATCATGCACATCTTATTCAAGCCACTCAAGCTAACTGAGCTAGTTCCCCCTTAGCAAAACATACCTTACTTATAATCAAATTGAAGAGAACATACCTTTGTACTAATTATAATTTTGATTATTACCTAGAGCACACACACTTGCTTCCACATAAGAAAGATGACTCCTAAAAAGCATAGGTAGAGACACATACTTGTCATAAAGGGACTAAAGATCCCAAAACTTAAGGGATTCCCATATCTCCATGCTCTCACTTAATTTTTAGTTCTTCCTCATCTTTAGATTGTCTTTGAATGAGTTTTCAACTTTATTCTTTTCTTTTATCTCAGGATCCTGCTTGATTTCCTTGTCCATTTGGGTAGATAAAGCTTGTTCTTTGATACATGAACTTGTTCCCTATTCTATCATGGAAAATAATCCACTTTAAGCCCAATTTTCATTAACTTTCTTAAACCTCCATTCACTATGACTCCTCTTCATAATAGGATTGGCAATCTTTGAAGTAGAAACTGATCATTTTTGTAGAACCTTGTTATATGAGCTCTCTCATGACATTTGAAACAAATGAGGTTTCTTAAATTGTGCATGACTTTTGATTGAGATTTATGATGATTCCTTAAATTTTTATGAATTAATTCATGTGTCTAATCATTTAGTTTCCTAATGAAGATATTACAAAACTTTACAATATGACCAAACCCTTGACACTTATAGCAAAAGATGGCATTATTTCCTTGTGAACCTATTGACTGTCTTGAGTGATGATGTTCTTCATGTTTAACATAATATTTCTCATAATTCCATGCAAATTCATTTCTAGGATATTTTATAATCTTTTGACCTATGACCAAACTGATTGCAAGAGTAATAATGACCATTGAAATTTACATATATTATAGAATTTAGTTGTTTGATCTAATTTGTCTTCATTCTACCGATACCTTCATTCCTTGATTAATGATTGATATTCAAACTCTAATTTTCCTTGTTCATATCAACCTTTATCTTGTCTTGAGTTACATGTTTTTATTCTTATTGATATCCAAGACCAGTTCTATCACTTGCATGATTTTCACTACTCATAATATTATTAAGATCATTTGAGCTCTTTTAATACCACAAATGACTTCATCTTACAAGATGTCTTGTCTAACTCAATTTTCAATGACTCAAGTTCAATCACATACCTTAAGCACTCATATTTTTTGGATTTTAGGCTTATAGATAGTTTTTAATTAACTATTGAGATGTTTGACAGAATCTTCATGTTCCCTGGTGTCATCATTCTTTCCTTATTCAAACACATTAAATTTTTCTTCATAGTCCTTGATTTGTGACATCATCTCTTTATTTTTTTTTCTTCTCAATCTTTAGATCTTCAAGAGCATTCATCAATTCATCCTTATTATCTAAATCATCAGTTTTATCTTTTTTTATATCTTAATTTAATTTCATTTGCACATACTCTATCTCTGATTGATATATGAAACACTCTTCATCCTTACTCTTTACTTCTTTATTAACAGTACAAACTTGAATTTCAAGCTCTTGTGTGATCTCATCATGATCCTTGACTTCATTACTCAACTTTCCTTCAAAAAATCATTTTTTTTCCTCATAGGATTTGATCAAGGAATCTTGTTTACTGTTTTTTCTTTTTAGTATGTTTATTTCTTCCATAGTATCTAGATATTTATCTTCAAGAGTGACTTTTTAAATTTATTGCTCTGAGCTATCTCCACCAAATAAATATTTGCTTAAAGAAGATTCACCTTCATCATCACTATAGGTCATGAATAATGTCTCATTGTCCTCATTATAAAAATAATCATCACTATCGAATGTATTTACTTCTTCTTCTGTAGATGAGTTACTATCTTCTTCATGGTAAAGGTTCTTACTACATTTGTATGATTTTTTCTTTCTATTTTTCTTATTGAATAGCTTTTTTTACTTGCTAGGACCCTCAGATTTTTTATGTTCATCCTCATGATATTCCTTATAAGTTTTTTTGTGTCCAAACTTGTCTATACCTAGACATCTAGCTATAAAATGACCAAATTTACTACATGAAAAACATTTGAAATAAATTTTTCCTTCATACTTACCTGATCCTACATTCAATTTTCTTGCAATCATGGATTCAAGTTGATCTTCATTAAGATAAAAAAAATATTCAAGACTTAATTTTTTCTTCTTAGATTTGTCTCTTTGATCACCTTGAAGGTTGTTTCCTTCTTAGAAGGTATGTTCTCATTAACTCTCATCTCATAGACATTAAGGATGCCACGCAGTTCATCTATCTTTAACTGAGTGAGATCATGACTTTATTCTATAGTAGAGACTTTTGAATCAAATTTGAGTGTAAGAGTCCCCAATACCTTTTGTACTATAGTATCTTCATCAATTACCTCTCCAAGACCCCTGATCATGTTTACTATCTCATCAACCCTTAAAAGATAGGATGCCACAGTATCTTCTTCCTTCATTTTGAGACCTTCAAATTATCTTCAGTAGATCTGTAACTTAACTGGTTTTACCTTTGAGTCTCTTTCATAGATATTCTATAATTTGTCCCAAATATCTTTGGCATACTTGTAATGGATCACTTTGGTGAACTCAGCTTCAGATAGACCACAAATGATAACATTCATAGCTTTAAAATTATTCTCACTCAACTTCTTATTAGTAGAACTAGTTGGAGGAGTAGTTGGTGTAGTATAACCATCTATGATAGATTGCCAAATATCAAACCCTAGCGACATGATGTATGTCCTCATCTTTGTGCTCCATAAAGCATAATTTGACTCATTGAACAATGGTGCTTGCTTTGTATAGAAACCTTATTTATATTAACTTGTCATAATGTACCTTAGATCACCTTTAAGTGGTTAAACTTGAAATGAAGGTCTTAATCTAATACCAATTATTGAAGGTAAAATAATTGAGATGGGAGGTGAATCAGTGATGTAAAATATTTCAAACTTCATTTGTAATATTTTCAATTCTTAATCAATTATCACAAGCATTCATAAAGCATACAATATGTTCAGAATAATGAATAAATAAGATGATGCAAGATCACACACATAACATAATATCTACGTGGAAAACCCTCTTAGAGAATAAAACCCACTCTCAAGCCTCCAAACACATGGACTACTTGTCCTATAAGATGATTACAAACATAAGACATTTTAGTGAAACACCCACTTCACAAGGATCACACACCCTTAAGTATGAACAAACACCCACTTATTCTATATGTTGAGCACCTACACAACACATATGAAATCAATAACTTCATTACTTTGATTGCATTCTCATCTGATTGGAGAAACAATGTATAACACCTCTCTTTCAAATCATCTCACACAATCAAATTTGTTCATGCAATCAATGCATCCAAAACACCCTTTTAGATCAATCTAGGATATTTTGCTCATCTTCAATATGTTATGCACTTCAGTCCATCCATTGAACCCACTCTCTCTAATCTCTTTCCTTCATCTTTATCTTCTGCTCTCTTAATACACACACATTAAGTCTAGAAACCATTGGCTTGGTCTTCACTATTTATAGAGTCTTCATGAATATCAACTTCTTGATTAGCCATAAGACTTGCCTTAACTCTTAAGACATCTATCATGTTAAGACGAAGCTCAACATCATCCTCATAGATCGGTCATAGCATCCATGGGTCACACTTAAGCAACTATGCCTTTCAATTAGGCCTTAATAGCCCTTATAAGTCTCATAGAGGCCTATTCACCCATTTAGCACTTCATTGATCAAATTAAGAACATATGATCACTCTCAAGTACCTGAGACCATTCCATATAACCCTTATGACATCTTCAGGTGATTACTCCTACCAAATCACTCTTTTGCTAAAACATAATATGCTCAAACAAAATTATGTACACATTAACACTATGAACAAATAAAAAATTAAATTTGAAGCTCCATAACTTTGATTGTATAAACATTCAGACCTTCTAACCAGATTCTCTAGATGCGACTTGAAGTCATCTACAAATTTTATTTTTACTACATTAATAAATACATGTGGGATCAAAAGATATAGCTCAAAAACTAAGTACTAGTTTTCCCTCATTAATTTGAATATTTGAATTCTAACGGTCACTATTCAAAAACTAAACATTGAGCACTATAATCTCATCTCGTACACCCTGGAAACTATATCAAATACGCATCATCGATCTCCTAATAAGTAGCCTAGTCTTTACTTTGAAATGCTCAACGTTGATCTTATATCAGAGTTCCTATAATTATGTCACTTGGTAGCTCTGCATGCCTTCTGCATATTTAACTCTTTGACTCAACCTGCACCATTGATCTCTATTTTTACAAACACCCACAAATCATTGATCTTCTGTTAACTTAACAAGATAGAGACATTTGCCACAAGTATGTTAAATCTTAAGGACCTTTAAAATTTTGAATTCATGTGCACCATTGGATCAAAATCTGGAAGATGAACTCTCACCATTAGATCTAATGACTATTAACTGTAGATTTCAACTTAATTAAACTTGATGATCTATGGTCCATCACAGTCTGCAAGAGCAACTTTGAACGTTTATAAATTGAGCTAGAAAACACTTCAAGAGTCCAAATCTTCAGGGTATCTTCTTGGCACTATAGACAACATATCCATATAATTTTTTGACCTCGATTGATTTTTTGAGTGCCTAAAATAAATGCATAAACTTTCTAATTCATTCATATTTGCATGATGTGTAATGATGGTCTAGCTTCTTTTAAGTTAGAAGATACATGTTTCTCATTCCAAATGATCAAGTGACACACCATAACTTCACTAAGACATCTATGGATGCCTCACAACTTCTCTTTTGTCCTTACAAACTTGTAAATGTGTCATATCTCTTCAAGCTATAAATTTGATCACTTTGTCATTAATGCACTTAGTACCACATGCTCTCTTTCACATCAATGACCATGCTCAACATGTTTTTCTTTGTTTTTGTTAATATTTTATGTATTTATTTCTTTTAGATTTTTTTAAATGTAAACCTTTACCTTTTAATTTATTTATTTTTATTTTTATTTTTTCCATTTTTTTCCTCTCAATAGGAAATTTATAAATTTTTATTCATTTTAACATTAATTATAAAAACTAGTAAATTCACTAATTTAGTTAGCATCTCCTAAAGCTATGACAGATTAATGATAAATAAATCATCATATTCAGATTTAATCTAATTATGTTAATCTCCAAAACATTAATACACACATGTCATGCAAGATGAATTTTTAAATAATCATTTAAACTATGCTATTAAATCATGAGCAAACAACTATTTAATACAAGTAAAAATAAATACATTGTGCTAACCATTTTTAACATGTGCTAACTAATGCGATGTGTGCAATGCTGTAGTTAGTTTCTCTATCATCATCTGGCATCAAGATCTACATCACCCTCTCATACTCTGAGAGATGAGTTCTCTTGTGTCAACCTCACAACAAGCATGTAGCTAGATCATAATATTATGATATACATATATCATAAAATATAACTAAAATAACAAACTAATGTGATCATAATATAAATATATACATGATAACTAACTCATAGCAACGTAATTATGTAACCTACAAAATATTTAACTATCTCTTAACATGATATATCTCAAAGCTTAGTTAAAAATAATTAAATCGAATATGTCAACTATAAATATCTATAGATAATCAAATAGTTTTCTTAGAAAAGAATCAAGATATAAGAGCAACATCTTCCTCCTCTTAGAGAAGAGTTGTCTCGATGACTAAAATTAACAAGTAGGGACCAGGTTATCTATGGAGACTCGATCATTTTTTTACAAAAAAATTCACTACTCAACCATCAACAATTGAGTTTTCAAAAAGGATGGTTACCCTTGACAAAAAAATTCGCTACTCAACCATCAACAATTGAGTTTTCAAAAAGGATGGTTACCCTTGATAATTTACCAAAATTCACCAAGTATTGATATGTTATGTACTTTTACAAGTCAATAATAAAATTCATTGGGAACACTATCAGCAAGTGTGATGATGTAACACATTATCCAAGCAAGAGACATTCAACCTCAATTACTTGACGTTTCACGCATGATTATAAAAACAACCATGTCTTTCTTTAATTTAATCCATAATAAAATATTTTATTGACTCACATGTCATTTTTGTGACACCAAGAAGAATAATGGGGAACTATACAAGGCATTATAGTACTAGATATCCATACATATCCTAATTTGGGCATAAATTTAGTGTGTATGACTCACAAGGTCATTCATTGATAGTCAAATAATTATTTACAGCCTTGATAATGTCTACCAACCTAAATTTGCTCTTAATTTAGCATTAACCATTGGTTATGTTATTAATTTTAACACATCTCTACTAAGATTATCAAAATTTAGCCACTTGTGTAGGCATGACTATTAAACCATTTTGGCAAAAATAGACATTAACGGTCAAAGGAACAAATTTTTCACCTCAATAAATGTCAATAAATAACTTTCATTACCTTTCAAGCACATCTATTTACAGTTGTTAGCTTATGTAAAATAGACATTTAACATGTTTCCATTTTTTCATGTATTCAAGATCAAAATTTTTGATAGTGAACTAGTTTTCAATTAGTTATTCCTCTTATTACGAGAAAAATATTGTCGTAAAAGTTTGTAAATTTTTATGATTATAGTTGTAATTGTACAATCTAACCAGATTCTTACATATTTCAAAATTTAAAGCAGTGTTTTTGTCAACATATGTTTTTCCTTATGCATAACTTAATCAACATTTATCACAAAATGCTAAAATAAAATAGTAACTTATTATGTACAATTATTTTTAATTCAATCATTATCATTCATGGATTAGTGTAACGTCCTACACCAACCACACTAAACATTGAAAAAACCATTCAAGGCGTTCACATACAACCCAAAGGCTTACAACATGATCTCCATAACTTTGTGATCTCACATGATAGTTACAAGTATCACAATCCCACTATCTTACTGCACTTACTTCATAGCAGCACTTAAAGGAACCCAAGATTCTAAATCTATCTGATCAAGACTTACATTGCTCATTTCAAATATAAAATCAATATATATACCAGTCATGATTTAAAATAAATCAAAAATATATTAATCTCAGAATATATCTATCAGGTATAAACAAAGTGATACCTCATCCATAACATGTTTGTACTTACAAGGCAACACATGCACGTATTTCAATAAGTACCATCTTGTTTCTTTCACATAAATGTTCAAATTGTATGACTAATTAGTGCTTCACAATGTTATACAATAAAATTTTACATGGGTTGTTTTTACAATAACATCCAAGCGGTGGTTAAAGGAACATTAAATCCGTAAAATGACTTATGCACTAAAATCTCACGACCAATTTATGGAACTCATGGTGCATACTTTGAATGAATTAGGTGGCTATTTATGCAAAGAGAAAAAATGGATTTTCATCCTATAAGAGGCTCCACTTCCTAACCCATACCTGATCCAACCTATTATAGATAATGTGCTTCTCTACCCTCAACCTCATACCTGCACCGATGTTCATAGTTATAATAGCGATGCAGGATTTCAAGATACATCACGACACTATATATTGACATCTTAATCAGATGATTTATTTTCAGATAAGGAATTATATTACATAGTGATTATTTTTCACAATTTTATGGTTTAACAACATAACATCACATACATAGCATAACATATATATTTGAACACCCAGATAGCCAAATTGATAACATAAAATGTTTACATGTTTTGCATGGTTAATCACTTTCACACCTCACAAGGATCTATTTAATATATAACAATGTATATGTATAAAATAACTACATAAAATAGACACACATTCAGATATAGATAGTTATGCTAAAGTATTTTTCATATTACAACAATTAAGCATACTTGTTGGTGAAGCACAAGGGTCCATAATTCTCATCAGTCCATCCGATGTCTAGATGCCATCCAAATGACATTAGATACCCATCATATAATGCAACATGAGTAGTCCTAAGGATCTTAGATTAAGATCACCTTCTCTTAAGGAAAGTTATGTTCCAACAAGACCTATAAAATCTATGTCCATGAGTTTTCAAAATTTTATCGATAATGTTTGTGCGTCAGGGATAGATGGATCACACTACTCGATAACAATAAGAGATCCCTAAAACTTATTAACTTGCCCAAACAAGTTAGTCACACTCACTCCACTAGATCTTTTAAGCTAGAGCTGCACCCTTGGTCCTCCTAAAATACTATACCTCAACATCATCGGATGGCTTGTTTATGCAAGCTATTAATGGCCACTAAGGCATTGTCTCATGATTCTAAAAATAATCTTATATTGTTATTCTAGTAATTGACCTAAACCAATAAGTCAAATGTCGAATGGTGATGCTTGTTTTAACACAACATGGTTTTGGTAAAGAGTGACCTTAGGCAAAGATAAAAGTGAATGCTAAATCACTCCTGTGATAATTATAATTTTTCAAAATCAACAAGTTTAATTGAAATTCACAATAAACATCCTCATGGATCTAAGACATCCAATATCACAATAGACATCTTCATGGTGTCAAAACATATCCAAGTTATGAATATCCATCCCCATGGATACATAACTCAGTCATGATCAAATTAAACATCCTCATGGATGTGGAACATATTCATGGTTATCATAACATCCTCATGGAATTAAACATACCCATGATTAAAATATACATCCTAGATGTAAAACATATCTATGATCAAAATAAACATTCCACACACTTATTAACTTCAACCTTTTAGCGTTACAAAACCACATGTTTCTCCAATTTAACTCAAAAGAGGTCAAATATATAAATAAGATCAAGTCTAATTCAGTGGAAATACAAATGTTTTCAGCACTTTATAACGTTTATCCACTTTCAGGTACATAATGGTTGAAATCAGCGAACCATAACATTATCTCAAACAACAAAACCTTCTTGATTTTTGCTTATAAGTCCATTATCTTGGATGACAAAATGCTTCACAAACATTTGTCATAGTATTAAAAACTGTTGAAACACTGCCACTAGTCACGTATAGTGACACCTAGGCCAAACCATAATTTATAACGATTTGTCATAAATGTCTAATAATGAAATTTCTACTAACCATAACAATTTTTTTATATTCAGAAAAGGAGGTAAGGGGAAGCCTTGCTAACTAGTGGAGACAATTTTATTCCACTGAAATCATTCATCTTAAAGTGTCATACTAGATCTAGAAAAATCCAATATTTGAGCTCTTTTAATAATAACAAAATATTCAACTCCTTGAGAAAGAATTTTCAATAATCTTTATCCCTAGAACTAACAATAGTTATCACAACCATTCAGTTTCATAGGTTCCCAACAACTCAAAGCACTCCCTTTTACAAGTGGAGAGCTCAAGCTCTATTGGCTTACTCAAGTAAATTAGCTTTTGCACCCCATTAATCCCTCCAGATTTAGGTTGAACTTTTGGTCTTCTTTAGATCATAATGTTTCAAGTATCTAAGGAAGACTCATCCATACAAGCCAATGATAGATAGCGAACATTATTCTCTTAATTCTAAGAGCAAAGCCTTTATCATTTATCTCCTATCAACTTGCCCATACAAGTCAATGGTTGGCAAGTGAGGCTAAACCTGACGCAATTGGATTCGAGAAGGGTTAACCTAATCAAGGCTAGAGAGCGATAGAAACTGTAATTTTAAAATTTTAGATTCCTTGAAATCATATCTTCTGAGAAATGTAAAGAACTTCCATCATACTAACATTTACAAAATGACACATTATTTAGCCCAAAAAGGCTAAGGTCTGTGTGGATCACTTCATGACTTTATCTAATTGAGATAATTTATTAATCTCAATGTAATAATTTTTCAAGTTCCAAAGTTCCCTAGAGCAAAAACAATGCTCTAATACTAGATGAAACAACCCAAAAAAAATAAAGAATCACTTTGCTTCAAAGTATAAAGTGACACTGCGTGCTAAGCCCAAACATAATCGGATGAGATGAAAAAAAAATAATCACTTTGTTTCAACGTATAAAATGAACGAACCGCTACACCAAAACCTCAAGGCATTAGTGAAGTCTGCCCACCAAGACCATAACATCACACCACGCTTCTGAAGCCCAGACTCTGGGTTGGATTTACGCCCGTACCGCTAGAAACCCCAGCGTACGAGCCCCAGCCAAACACTGCCATACCGGCGTAGCCACCCACTCTATGACTTGAACTCGAGTAGAGGCTTTGATACCACATGTAACGAACCACTACACTAAAACCTTGATAGTCGTACCACTAGGAACCCCAGCGTACGAGCCCCGACCGAACACTGCCATGCCGGCGTAGCCACCCGCTCTGTGACTTGAACCCGGGTGGAGGCTCTGATACCACATGTAACGAACCGCTACACCAAGGTTTTGGTGTAGCGGTTCGTTACATGTGGTATCAGAGCCTCCACCCGGGTTCAAGTCACAGAGCGGGTGGCTATGCCAGCATGGGGTTCCTGGCGGTATGGGCGCAAATCCAACCCAGAGTCTGGGCTTCAGAATTGTGGCGGGATGTTATGGTCTTGATGGGCGGACTTCACTAACGCCTCAAAGTTTTGGTGTAGCGGTTCGTTACACTGCATGCTAAGCCCAAACATAATCAGATGAGATGAGACAATATCAAAGTGAATTTGTACACAAGGGTGCTCCCAATCAACACTTTATAATTTAATAACATACATATAATTAGGATTAAGTTACCAATAAAGAGTTCTATATGGGAGTGCATCTTCACTAAGGAGTATATAGTTTGAGGTGTATTGGTGTGTGTGCACACACTAATAGACTCCAAACTCTATATAATACTAGTAGTTCCCACCAATAGGACCATTTAGTGGTCACTTAACCCTACTTAATATCTTGAGCATCTAATAAAGTCCTATTTGGGATATGAAGATATAACTACTTTTCAAGATTTAACTCAAGGTTAAACCTGAGCATGATAAGAGAGCAACAATAAAAATTTATTCAAGATAATATATATATCATCAACCTTTGATTCATTAAATCATCTGATATAAAAGACATCTTAAGGTGGACTACATTCGTAGCCATTCAAATTGGTACATAAGGGAGTCTGATCAACTGGCATGAGATACCCAACCCATTGTCAATGTAACCCACAATACATTGGGCAAATCCATAGAGCTATTCGTCAAGATTCCATAAATAAAATCTAGAATTTAGTAACCATAGCACCATACACTTGTTCGATGGAGCTTAGCTTAGGATCAAATCAATAATATTACAAGGGAGAGAATTTCAATAGCATGGTTTTACAATTATCAAAGGAGTCTAACAATATTGTTATTCCCATATGATCTCAAGTGTGTGTGTGTGTGTGTGTGTGTGTGTGTGTGTGTGTGTAAAATACAAGCCAAGTAAGCATTAATGGGTATTTATGATATACAAGCCCTTATACTCATTTTTCCCACATGATTAAATCAATGCCTCAATGACAATTTCAAGGCTAAAATGTATTCAATTGAAATACATATATAATTTCAGCATTGAGAGATCTTATTAACATAGTAAATGTTTAATGGGATCACTTTTCAATATTTTATTTTTTTAGCAACAAAAGTGCATAAAACGGTTACAATTAGATAACTCCAAACACCTCAAAACATTGACGCCAATGGTCAAACCAGCCAATACATCCATGACTCAATAAGAAAGGGAAACATAGCCGACTATATGCTTAATGAATTTGAAGTACATTCCAGCATGAGAGATTTTTATTCAAATAGAATCAACTTCCATACTTAATTACTTTGGCAATAAGTGAATATGAAAAGGAGACTATCAGATTTAAATGATTAACATCAAGTTCTTAAACATAGACGTCATATGCTAAAGTTTGCCCATATATAGGTAGACGTACTAAATGAAAATAAACATCATAACCAACACATTCCAGCCGTGTAGAGTTTCTTTGTTTTAATATATACATATACCATGCAAATGCATATTAAATCGAACTATAATCATTACAAAAGATCGCTCTCTAATAAATGTGTATAACTAATGCAAGGAGTGCAACTTAAATATAAACAAGGTGTACAGATAACCATTAACCTCATCAAATTAATACAACTATAGAAAACTTTTCCAACTCTAACAGAGTATAATAAGAACCATGATTTCATGGATATCTCGTAAGTACTATACCAATGAGAGTATATTAATAAATGATTATAACCATCAGATTGAACTAGTTTTAAGAGATATTAATAGTTGTATTATGCATGAAAGTCCAATGACTAGGTCCAATAAAGAAACCCATCAATAAAAGTTCATTTATATACCAAACTCAAACATCCAAAGTTGTAAAAGTTTTACGAGAATGTTTTCGTCCATATGACATATCCATTAAGGATTGTTAAGATCAAAAGATGATGAAATAAAGTCACTTGAAGAGAGTAGGACAACTATAGCTATGGCTATATAATTCCTTTATTTCCTATAAATTACATGAAAGGCATAAATCTCGTTGGAACATAAGTTATTAAACAACTTGCAAGTATTACTAGCAACAGTATTAAGTCCATAATGCTTCAACTTTTTATTTAAAGATATCATCACAATTTATAAAAGCAACAATCTCATGTTGATAACTCGAATTAAAATAATAATTACCAAGGTAATGCACTGCATACATAATCTTTCATGAAACATTAACTAAAATTATGGATTGCAACCTTTATCATGGTTTCAAAACTTCATCTATTAAAGCCAACTTCTCATACTTTTGAAACGAAAAATTCATATAGAGATTAATAACTTAGTAATAATAATCAATTTTCATTTAAGACCAATTCATAGTCTTGTTCATACTCCTGTAATCTCTTTTATGGTTTGCATATAAACGTATAAGTTTTATCAAGTAATCAGGGACTTCAAACCTAAACATATAATATATCTTGAGGTGAAATACCCCTCATGTCAAAATTTAAACAAAAATAACAATGTGTAGTTCACTTCCGTATGCCCAAAATGGTAAAGATACAACATTGATGAATATGAAGTTAAAAAGATCAGAACTGTCAAGAGTACTTATTGTTCATATGAATTCATCCATCATTAAGTAACAAAAAAAATAATAACCATTTAATTGCATCATGAAATTACAAGAGTAACATGTTATAGTCATTCAATAAATATAAAAAATCAGAATTGTATAATAGATTAAATTTACGTTTGATACACGTGCATCATAATGCTACCTCATATACAATATGCATCGCCATGCACATATATCACTAACATAGCAATGCCACATCACCATAATCCATTATACAAGTCTCAAAATATAGTCATAAGAATCATTTACATTAATGAAATCATTGTAATCAATAGCAAATATACTAACATGTTGGATCCATCAACTATAAGTACAAAAATTCAATCCAAAGATGATAAGTACATGATCCGCAAGGTGATAAACCTCAAAGTACAACCTGATGAGCCCAACCATCGGTGGCCCTGACCATCCCAACCATTAGCTAGATGGTAGAATCATGTATCTGGAATTTACTGAAAAGATATGATCATATAGGTGACACAAGCCATGATACACAACTCAACAGTCAAATATTTGAACAAACAATTAAACACTAGGTTCAACACACTAAACAAGATCTTAAAAATAACTTGTATAACACTCAAACTACAAATGAGACAAGAAAAAGGACATTCATCTAAGGAAGCATAAGATTTTTGCTCATCTTATTAGCTTCGAACTCGAAAAGGCGGATTTAGAGGCAAATCTGAGTTCGTAGTTTCGAAGCCTCAATTACTTGAAATGTCAAGCTAAATTTTGTTGTCCAAAATTCTCATGCTACCTTCAATTAGCATATCTAGCAAACAACTCAAGACTCTAATAAGTAATCCATCTACAACAAAATTAAAGGAATATATTGGATTTAATTCAGCATGAAATACAGTCAAACCCAACACCACTTACTAATGTGAATAGTTACAGCCAACAACAACACTTAAAAACAACTCATCTGTAAGCAATTAAAAATTAATAAAATATTGACAGGTTTCGCACTGCATTCCTTGGTCGAGATAATTTATAAGGGTTACTCCAAAGAGAAAAGAGGCTAAGCTCAACCATTGTCAAAAACCTCAAATCGTCCATATTCAATGCAATCTATAAAAGGGTTTCACACCACTATCACATGATCTAGAATCATTGTAAAGGGCATTCCCATAAAATAAGAGAAACACACATACAACAAGACCCAAAAAAAGGCAATAACAATAACATTAGTTCAGCAACTTAGCACAAGGGTGACTTATAATAATGGAGTTAATAAAAGAAATAAATTTGTTAAAACAATTAAACAACGTAACTATATTCATATGTATTCAACATAATATTACTTTTTATAATCACATTTTAATATGGAAATGGGTTTCACTAGTTTTATTAGGGCATCCATCCATATTCCAACTGCTAAGAAGTATTATATAGTTACTTAAAACCAACCCAAAAAGAGATTTTATAATAGGACGCCCCCTACAGTCAATACCAAAAATTCATAATTCTACGACGATTTAATAAAGGCCAAAATTATTTGCAAGAATCTATTTGGGTTAAAAGAAATACTCATATTTGTTATTTATCGATACCCTGCTCAATAGGGATTTATTTCCAACCCATGTAGGGTGTACCCTTCAGCGATTCATTTATAAAAATAGTCTCATAGATAAAGTGTAGTTAACTTGGCAAGGGGCACCTTGAACATAGTCGAGTTATAATGTCAATTTGACCTAGGTTCCACACTTAAGACATATTCAGTTCTAAATCGACTTAGTTGAATTTTGGGTTTATTTATGTCATAACAGAATTTCACAACAGTAGAAACCAACAAACCCTTAACCAATATAAAATTTAGGGCATCACTTGTAGAATATTTGTAGATTGATATCGCTGAGTTACCCATTGATTCCGCTTTCCTCTACCCACTACATTCTTTCCCCACATCATGAAGGACTCAGAACCCCTTCATAGCCAATTTGGCTCTTTCCCCTAACTCCATGCATCCCAAAGAGAATGTTACGGCTCCTTAAAACAATAAAATTTACTTTTGACAAACCCCCAACTCCTACACCATGCTACTAACAAGTGATCCATGTTGTCTATTCTTCCAAAAGGTAAGAGTACAGAAAAATGCGACATTGGGGAGCCATACTCATAATAATTCTTCAACCACCCCCATTAATGTTTTTCTCGAGCTTATGGACTCTACCCGAACTGTTCCCCCAATACCACCTAGTTACCAAGTTAAAAATAATAAAAATAATGCCAAGACAAAAACAAGTTAAGCTAAGTCGAGCTTGTACACCAACAAGCCAAAACCAACCTTTTACCATGGAAAGATAAAAGCATTAAATGCCTAGGAAAATCAATGACCAATTCCTCAAGACAAAACAATACAAAAAACCTCTTTTTCATTCAGCGAATCAAACTCATTATAAATCCATAGAAGTCTAAGTTGTGGTATAACCATTCAAATGGGGAATTATTTCAATGTTATAACATCATGGCTAACATCCAAGGCTACACAATAAAATATAATGGGGAGAAATGAAAGTTTAAAATCAACAATGCTAAAGAGATTCAAAACACAATTTAGAACATGAAAAATGACACTCAAGCACGTGACATGAATAGGGACAATCAATGATCTCATAACTCATTAAATTTGAAAAAATCGTAAAATAACGATATAAGCAATCACTCGCACAAAGGTAAGAAGACAATAAAGATGAAGTCACCGAAATTAAAAGACTCAATACGAACCATGGCTATGACTGTCACCTTATTATTTTTACCTGTCATTACCAACCTGAATGCTCATAAACTTATTTTATTTTTCCAATGGTTGAAATCCATCAATGAGCCTAGCTCACTCGATCTGTTCCTGCAAACACCGAACCTAACATCACCAATACCTACTCTAAAAATATACATCAAATGGAAATAAAGTCTGATATGAACATAATAAAAGAATATGTCATAACTGAAGTAGGCATGTACATCTACTGATATAATGAATCATAATTGATATCATAGTGTCCCAAAATAGAATAATCAATTGTATCGAGAAGTCAAAATGCCAATCTGGCCAAGATAATCCTTCAAGGTTAGCATGCCAGCAACAACGTAATACATCTCGAGACGGGGTTGTAAAAACTTTCATAAATGATGCAAAACCAACTCTAGATGTTGCAGATGTTTTTTCTCATCCGTAGAGTATATGAGGATGTCATCTAGAAAGACCAAAATAAAATGATCTAGATAATATCTGAACACACTGTTCATAAGATTCATAAATATTGTTAGAGCATTTGTCAATGCAAATAGTAACACTATGAACTCATAGTACCCATATCGATTTCTGAATGTTGTTTTTGGAATATCCTCATCACAGATTCTTAGATGATGATACTCTACTCTAAGATCAATCTTAGAAAAGATTGTTGCTCCGCGCATTTAATCAAAGAGATCATCAATAAGTGGAAACATATATCGGTTCTTGATCATCGCTTTGTTCAACATCATGTAATTTGTACACAGGTGAAGAGTACCATCCTTCTTGAAGAAGACAACTAGTGCACCTCATAATGACACACTTGGTTGAATCCATCCTTTTGACAACAACTCTTGATGTTTAGCCTTTAACTCAACCAATTCGTAGTTATCATTCTTTACAGTGCCTTAGACTGTGGTTCTGATCTAGGAATGATATCGATCAAGAAATCAGAGTCACATTTGGATAGCAATCTAGGTAATTCTGCTATAAATACATCCTAAAAATTCCATAGAAACTTATAATCGTCGATGGATGGTTCCTTAGATTCTTTCATCTCATTTATTTTAATGATAAATGTCTAACATCTTTTATTTTGAGATTTCTTGAGTTGAATTGCAGAAATTTGCCTCAGTTTCAACTCCTTTTTTCCCCTGAAGTTGTCTCTGATTTTCAAAATTATCTTGACACTTAACCTTTTTCAAATAGCAGTGAACTTTAGCTTTATGTTTTGCAAGCCATTAACTCCTAGGATCACATCATATAACCGTAACGATGTTGTAAAAAGATCCACTATTGTAGTGAATTCAAGAAACCTAATCTCTGCTTCGACTAAACACTTGTCAACTTTGACTTTTGACTCATTCCCAAATTGTACAAACCATGCATTTGTCACGACTCCAACTTTTTTAGACAATTTACTAAGCATTCCAAGAGCAATGAAACATTATGTAGATCTCGTGTCAATCAAAATAGAAATGGGATGATCAAACAAAATACCCGACAATTTTATGGGTGAATCTTGATACTCAGCTTAACGATTGTCAACAGTGACATGAATCCACTGCTGAAAAGTACCCTATTGAAGAGCAAAACCCTTTTTTTAATTTTTCCTGAGGACATTCTTAAGCATAATGATCACCTCCATAAATGAAACAACCTCCAACTAGTCATTTCTTGTTAGATTGTTGGTTTTCCTTGAAACCTCCTTTGAAACCATTACCAGGTTTCCTGTTTCCTGAACCACTGTTGAACTTGACATTTTGACTCTTGAACTAACTCTTAGAGTCTCAACTCCTGTACTTTTAATTCTTTTTGAAATTTGGTTTAAAACTTTCAAACTTCTTAAACTTATCTCTGACTTGGGTATGAGATTTAAGTCTCTGTTCCTGCTTGACTATCTTTTCAAAAATCTGATCCATGGTAAATGGCCCATGCATATCTACTTCACAACTAATTTGAGGTTTTAATCCCATGATGAATATTTTTATCTTAAATATCTCATATACCTGATACTAAAGTACATACTTAAAAAACTTGGTGAATTGCTCATATTATTCATTTACCAATAGGTCTCCTTAAGATTTTAAAAATCAATATTTTTTTTAATTAAAGTATAGCTATATAATCTATCGTGACCTAAATAATGTCACAAACTGTTCCCAAGTGGTGGTGATTGAGTCGAAGTTCATCTCAAGATTCTTGTTTGCCAATCAAGTTGTTGCTTCCCTAGTAAGTTGATATGCTCCCCAGAGTACTTTCGTGACTTCAGAGTAATTTTGAATCTTGAAATATTTATCCATCTTTGTTAGTGATGTTTCAGTTTTATCTCTCAATACAATTCCATCAAACTTGGGTGGATTTATTTTTTTCATGTCACGAGCCAAATCTGCATCTACTCGAGCTTTTGCATCTTGTGGCACTTCCTCATGCATCTATTCTTGAAGATGTTCTTGCTCCACAAGATGCTTTTCAGGTACCTCTTAAGCATTTAACTCTTCATGACCATGTACTTCTTGTTCTAGGGCCGTGATTCGGCCCCTAGTCTCTTGTATGGTTGTGAATATTTGATCCAACTTTGCGGCTTGCTCATCAACGAACTAATTTAGATCAACATGGGGATTGGTATTCGAAGTATCCTCACTTTTTAGTCTAGCACAGACCATTATTATTCCTGCTTAACAGAAGAATAAATTTGTGTTATTATACACATTAAGTCATAGAGTTTGAGCCTCAACTTTGATACCACAATGTAACAACTCCACTAGATTTTTTTATCGAAATAGTTTTTAAAAAAAATTAATTATACATATTCATCTAACAGATATCACTATGAGAAATATATCTAAGTGATATTTAACTAGATGTATGATATTAGTTAACCCCATAAAGTTTTAAGCTAATCCATCTAGCTAATGATCACCATGAAAAAGATATAATAATTCATGAATAAATGTTAAAATAACAATAATGATTGTATTTATTTTATTAAAGTAAAAATACAATTTTAACCACAATTGATACAATATTACAGCGATTGTTGTATAAGTACAATAAATAAATAGTATAATTTTAACAATAATAATGTCTCAATAATAATAATATAATGATACAAAGCTCTACGGAGCATGAGTCTCCATGACTCAAATATATATTTATAATTTCAAGTGTAGTCTCTAGTATAGTACTGTTGCAAAGAGGGAGAGCATTATCTGAGTGTTTTTTCACACTAACCACAGACCATCGATCTCCCACATTATCTCTCCAAAATAAAATGCTTCTCTCTTCACATATGAGTAGATAATGATGATGCGAGAATCTAGAGTGACAAACTAGAACCCGTGTGTTGTAATATAACTAATACATGATGTGTACCATAAAAAAATCTATTTTAACATGATATCGCACAAACATGTAAACTATATCAAACAAATGAAATAACAATGTTTAACTATAAACATTACTTTGGTCAAAGTTTTCAAATAGTTAATGATATCTAGAATCAGTCAATTTCATACACACCACTCAATCGAATTACACCTCATCTTGCATTGATGATGTTAAATAAGCCAGTGAAATCTGTCCACTATTTATTAGTGTCATAAATATAAGATTTAATTAATTATATAATAATATAAAAACCAATAGATTCAATTACAATATTCATTATTAACGGATATAAAAATATGTTAGGTACGAAAATATCAAATACATACATTTTATCCATCAAATGTAATACAATGAATCTAATATTCATCTTATTTATTACTGATTAACAAATAAAATCATAAACAATCCTCAGTATAAACATACCATCCAAGTAAGACTTGTATATAGACTACAAGTTACTAATATCATAATGTAACTTGAAATATTATTTTATCCACAAAATAGAACATTAATCACAGCTTATTTGTTCATATTCTACAAAATAACAATAAGCCAATCATATAAAAAAATTAATATGATCGATATATGAGAAGCCATACACTAAACGGTGCCATTTTGAGCCCTAAATGGAGTCATACGCATCGAAACCCTAAGGATATGCTAGCGACTTCGAAGATTAGATCCACGACAATGGCGACTCTGCTCTCTACCAATGTAAATGATATTGGTGCAAAGGAGACTCTAGCCGTTATCAATAAGGTTGTGCCAAGGGCCAATGAAATACATTTTTCGATAGAAACAGGTTAGAATACTAACACGGCGATAAAGGACAAGCTTCCCTCTTATGCTGCGATTGGGGTTTTGAAACGGAATACAAGGGACAAGCATCCCTCTTTTGTTGCAACTATGACTAAGGAGAAGAAGAAGCCATTGGCACCTTCTAAATCAAACCCCTCTATCTCGTTTGAAGGAGAGCAACTTCAAACACTTCTGGATAGAAAACATGATCTATCAAATTTTGGGATGATCTGTCATTTTGTCAACTTGTGTCCTCTTACAGATCTGAGTGACTGGATGAAGGAAAACTCGTTGTGACTTATGGATGGTAACATGTGCATTTTTATCTATGCAAAAGAATATTTTGTGGTTCTATTTGATTTAGAAGAGGATGACCTCTGTTTCAACGGCCTAGCTGGTCTTGGAACCATTGTGTTCTTGCCTACAAGCCATGGTTTCCTTCATTTGATCCTCATTCTGAGGCCTTCAACATCAAATTGATTTAGGTATGGCTGCCCATTTTACACTTACAATTTTGGACTGCTCTCTGTTTCAAAGCTATTGGTGATTCATTGGATAAATTATTATATACGGATCCCAACTCTATGCTCCACACTACTGTTGCTCGGATTTTAGTTAATCTAGACGTTTCAATAGATCTTCCTGAGTCCATTGATTTGAAGGTTCAAGATCGAACTTGGAAGTAATCTATCGATTTTGAGACATTGTATTTTCACTATAGAAACTGCTTTCAAACAGGCCATATTGCTTCTTCGTGTAAATTTTTTAAGCATACTACCAGGGTCTCCTGGTGGAAGGATACTTTCCTTGAGCATTCCACAGTTCTTAATGATAGCGAGAGTACTAATTTAGAGTGTGATTCAAATAACCAAACGAGGAAATGGTTTTGGTCCAAAATAAAGTTGAACAAGCATCAAAAGTCCCCTCCTTGGGGAAGGAAAATAGAGATCACCAAATTGGAGGTGAAGATTCAAATAGGGATTCTTTGGCATAGTTACATTTGAATAATTCAGTAGATTCACTAAAAATGGCCATCTCTGTCCTTTAAGATGATGGAGAAGAATGGACGATTGTTGGTAACAAAAAAATTCACAAAAATAAAGTTTTTGATTCTCCTAACATGACCCTTAGATCATCAAAAAAAAAAGTTTTGAAGGGTCCTGGTCTCATCTTTGTTTTGCATAGTTGCGGTTTTGCAGTCTTTTTGTTGTTGTTGTAGTTAGTTTTTCTTTTGTTGTTGTAGCATTGGTTTTTGGTTGGTTGTTTTTTCCAAGCATTATTGTTCCTTTTGATTTTGTAGATCATGTATGTATGTTCTTGCATTGGGTAGGGATCCCTCCAAAAGCCACTTTTATCATTAATAAAAACAAAATTAATATGATCTATATTTAAACAATTTAAATATTTTATTTTAATGCTTCAATTGCACATTAAATACATAACAATGCATCCATATTACCCAACTATATAATAATGATTCCCAGCATACAAGTGGCATATATATATATATATTCTTAGATTTAACAAATCATATGTTTATACTATGTATATATGTACTATTTTTAAACTCTCACATAATTTTCTATACAATCACAAATTTGATACGTATACGTTATACTCTAAGTAGATAATCCACTATCCATGATCTTAGAGTGTCTCGTATACTTTCAATATACATTCCAAACTACAATAAATTATCTCAAACCTTAAATACTCCATATCATTCCCAATTAATTATTTCGACTAAAATTGTACAATATAAACACGTTTGCTAATTCGAACTTTATCCATTCAATGATTTACCATCTTTATTATTATTTTAAAAGACACAATTTAATCAAATCACAAACCTATTTGAATTCTTTCATATATAAAGATTAAAGATTTAATACTCAGTTGACTATGTCCATATTTGAGAATTATGTGTGAATATATCTTAGTCCTTGACCACATATATATGCCTCGCACAATAAACTATTGAAAAGAATACTCAAACCTTCTA
Organism: Torreya grandis; assembly: GCA_037957365.1. Lineage (NCBI taxonomy): Eukaryota > Viridiplantae > Streptophyta > Pinopsida > Cupressales > Taxaceae > Torreya > Torreya grandis. Next base: position 1,033,913 of record JARHVA010001236.1, on the reverse strand, counting down.
TAATATGTATGACGGTCTTGCTCATAATTTAAACCAATCTAAGTTTAATCAAGTTAAGATATATGAATTTTATTATATTGACAAAACAATATTTCATAGCCTACACTTTAAACTCATACCTCTGTTTTACACAGTTCTCCTTGAATAGTTTATAGACTTTGTTTCTATAATTTTTATATAAATTGATATATGCTAAGCTTGTCATTCTAGACAAGATTTAAGAGAACCTAAATTATATATATATCACTGAGCTTAGATGAATCAACGCTCTTTCATATGAATCGTTGAGAAGATAAGTAGCAAATAGTTGTACTTGACTATATATATATATAGTCAAGTACAACTATTTGCTACTTATCTTCTCAACGATTCATATGAAAGAGCGTTGATTCATCTAAGCTCAGTGATAAATATTAATAGCACACTATCTACTAAAAACACATCTATCTTTTTAATTTGTTGTGGTTTCATACACCCAATTGCCCCTAAACTAAATTCTGGTATGAATCAATAAAATATATATTTTATCGTACAAGAACAGATAGGATTGATTTGCTAGGTGTATTTATATACACATTGGTATACTCTTATGCATTAGCCATCGAATGACTCTATTAAGGCATGTTAGGTAAGATTATATATATATATATCTACAAACTAGTTCCAAGGTTTCCATAGTTCCTAAATTAAATGATAAAACCAGGTTTTAAATCCATTTTTACACGACATACTCAACATGATTGTTCTATTCATGAATATGTTCGTATATACGTGTGAAGAATTTTAAACAAAATTATAACTTGGTCGATTATTATTTTGTTCCAATAAAGGTTTCTATATTCACTATAATACCTTATAGAAGTCACAATTAACCTAGCTTGTAATTGTGTGGTAAATTTTGACAAGTATAAAGGTATACTTACAAAAGTCCCAATAACATGCTAAAGGATAATCTCCATTGAGTCTTCAGTGTGTTTTATGAATTAAGAAAAAAACCGTATAAACTTTCTTAGGGTTTCTATCATTCTACACAAACAGTCCTTATTTAAATTATCTATTTTTTACATTTGCAATTCAAACAGAAAACACTCAACCCTTACCAGTTTATCCGTTAGCCAAGTGTGCATAACAAGAGGGATTCACGAATTATGGCATTCAACCAGGGTTAGGGTTATATGATGGGTTCTGCGGATGGTCGAGCCATCCACAAGGCCCATCATTTAGCCCACTTAATTTTTTTTAAACAATACAAACTAAAAACCCTTCAAGATATTAATCCCAGATTTTTCCTAACAAATATAGGAATTTAAAACAAAAATCGACCTGGTAAAAGAATCTCAATGCCAATGCCAATGCCAATGACTCAAATTTTTCCCTTCCGCTGAAGCTTGAACCTCTTCTCTGTTCTTTTTTCAACCATGTCCTCCACGGCCTCTCTTCTTTCCTTTTTATTCACCTCCATGCCCTTACTAGTTACCTCCAAATTTTCCCCATTACTCGGTAGAAAATAATGACTAAAACAATGCATGCCATAAATAACTCAACAAGACACAACAAAACAACAATCTGTCACCATTTCTCCTGCAAAAATCTGCCAACTCCATAATGGTTTTGTTAAAATGATGATTAACTCGAGTCAAAACCGATTAGAAACCCTACTAATCTTGAACCTTCTCCATAAAAATTAAAATAATCATTATTTAATCCTTAGAAATATGCATGCTCGTTGACCCTGATAAACATCTATGCATTCAACTTTATAAAAATCATCAAACATTATCATCCCATGCAATTTCGACTAAATGACAAGTCCACTTAACATAATGACCACATGACAAAGTAAATATAACATATGACTATTTAAAAGAACCATTGACAATGTTACCAAATTATTCAAGAATCAAACACAATGATGTCCATATTATCATAAAACAATGAAATTATCTATATTACTTTGCATAGCATTAAGTTTATTGCCTAAGCAGTAAGGCTTTATAGAAGTCTTAAGTCAATAACATGAATCTCATTTTACAATGCCTACTAAAGTCATTTGTTAATGCCTAACAAAGGACTATAACCCATTAATATCTTATTATAGGTTTATGCAACTATTATAAATGATAATAATAACCTTATAAATATTAGTAGTCACAACAAGATAGGTACAGACTCATTCAAACAACTAAGCAATAACATCAACAATTGTTAATGCAATAACACAACTCGATTAGTGAAATCACACAATCAAAACAACATGATCATCGAACAATAACAAGATCACTGCAGATATGTATAATAGAATTCAAAACATACAACTATCAACTCAAAAAATAATCACAACACATCTTAATCTATCATGGTGTGTGCGTGGGTTTCCAATTTTTCTCTATGTCATCCCCCAACGCCTCTATCTACACCATCCTCTTCGATGATGCCCTCTCTCTGTCACACTCTGAGGGATGGATATGTTTTGCATCCACCTCACAACAATGAAAGTAGTTAGCCCGAAATATGATTATATTCATAAAATATAGTTGTATATAACTAACAAACATAATCATCAAGTATAAAATATGGAAGTATAACTATCATATAGCAAATCAATCATGTAAATTAAGCAACATATAATTGTCCCATAATCAACATATAACATAAAACTTAATCAACCATAAGTTAATCAACTAACAACCATAATAATCCATGGATCAAATAAGATACTCAGCTTAGAGAGAAATCAGGATGTGACAATATAGTCACCTCTCATCCCTCCATGTGTTGTAGATGGTAATACAAATTATCAATTTCATGGGTCTTCAAATCCACCTCCAGATTGTCATTCCTTGTCCTCTTGTTCGGCCCTCCTTGGGCCATTTCCATCATCCCCTCCTTTTTCTTGCTCAAGTTGCCCTGAAAATGTTGAATATCACTAACGCAGTTGTTTACAATGGAAGCACTGAGATAATCACCTTTTGCACATTCCCTTTGAGCTCCACCAGTTCCTTATCAACCTTCATTAATCTATCTTTTAAGGCCACAAATTCCTACGTCAAACTATGAACCTTCATCCTCAAATCTTGGTTATCCGCCTCCAACGTCTTCCCTTGACAAACTGCAACTTGCATCAGTTTCCCATCCTCAAATGTGTCCTTTTGCTTTTCTTTGTCCTACTTCAACCACTTAAGAATGCTTTTCTAGAGGTTAGCTTCCTCTTGCAGGGTATCTATTTTTCTTCTGGAAATCTTCCTCCCTAGGCTTCTTTAAATTTTACCTAAGATAGAGGCCATCCTCCTAGTGGACTCCTTCGTTGGTCGGAACTTGAAAGACATCATGTTGGGTGAAATCCTCCTCTCTAGCAATGTTCATAGGTTCAATATACTTGATAAGTGCTCTGATAATTTACACCTTGGTGTTTATTTTAATCCCCTCTCCAAGTCTACATAGGTGTTTTCTTAAACTTGATCATCCTTCTTTGGATATTCTTTTCTTTATTAAGCTGAACACAAAATAAAATACCAAACACCAAGATTATTAAGTTGGAGGTCCTTACACAGTAGAAAAATTCTTCAAGTGATCGACTGCAATCCGCAAAAACCTAGTTTGATTCCCACCACCGTATAATTGGGCCTGGAAGCTAACCCATATATAACTACTAATATATCGAACAGACAATTATCAAGCTGAATAAAAATATAGTAAGCTGAGTTGAGGACTAGTCATAAGTTGGAGTACTTCTATTTGTAAGTTGGACTACTTGCTGCCATGATGACCCAACTCCAAATTCCAGCAGGTATGCTCCCCATATTAATTATGAAGTGCATGTGTGTTACTAAATACCCTCTTTGCATTGTCAACTATCTTAAGTGTTCAATAGGGATTTACCTAGAAAAAAAAAGGACCTAACCTTTTAAGATCAAAACAAAGGGCACAAGAAATGATTATTGTGGGACCCATCTCACTGCCAAAAACAACTAAGATCATAAATCACATTTTTTATTGTTGCTACTGTTAGTAATTTGCCCTGTCAAGGCCAAATTACTACCCTGACTATTTGAAACTTTCCCCAGAACAGTCAAATCCCCTTTACAACTGACCAAACTGGTGATCTATAATCTAGAAGCATGAACAAAGGGAAATGTGAATAGTCAAGTATCAAAATACAGTCATGATGATGACCTACAACAATGTTTCACAATCAAGTAAGAAGGATCTTTATCAAGATTTAGTGTGTTTAAAAATAGACTGATCAAGCAATTATATAGAAGAGTGAAGATCAAATCTATTTTTGAGCCTTCGTTGGCATCATTAATGAGATGCAAACCATTCAAGAACATGACACCTACAGCAGGTTTGAAAAAATCACATCTCCTTCAAAGCGTCACATACAATTTTATCATTAGCCTACAGGCTTGTAAGTTCACTCACGATGAAAGCAATACCAAGCAGAATACAGGTTTATAACTTTCGGACCTTATTTCATCAAGTGGTTCTCCCAAGAAGACTTTTTCCTTGGTATTTTCTTCCTCAAAGTGTTGTCCTTTCATGTCTCAAATGGCTAACTGTCGGAACAAATTCCTCGGACAATTTGTCCGAGGGAAAAAATCTGAGGGAATGCATGTTCAAGGACTTTACTTTAAGTCCGAAAGAATTACAAAGGGGCAGTTCTTTAGCGAAGAAAAGGACTCTTACAAGAAACCCGAAGGGTATGTGCCCTTCAAATTGTTAGTAATTTGCCTTGTCACCAAATTACTACCCTGACTATTTGAAACTTTCCCCAGAACAGTCAAATCCCCTATACAGTTGGCCAAACTGGTGATCTATAATCTAGAAGCATGAACAAAGGGAAATGTGGACAGTCAAGTATCAAAATACAGTCATGATGATGACCTACAACAATGTTTCACAATCAAGTAAGAAGGGTCTTTATCAAGATTTAGTGTGTTTACAAATGGACTGATCAAGCAATTATATAGAAGAGTGAAGATCAAATCTGTTTTTGAGCCTTCATTGGGGTCATTAATGAGCTACGGACCATTCAAGAACATGACACCTACATTTGAAAAAAACACATCTCCATCAAAGCGTCACATACATTTTTATCATTAGCCTACAAGCTTGTAAGTTCACTCACGATGAAAGCAACACCAAGCAGAATACAGGTTTAGAACTTTCAGACCATATTTTATCAAGTGTTTCTCCCAAGAAGACCTTTTCCTTAGTATTTTCTTCCTCAAAGTGTTGTCTTTTCATGTCTCAAATGGCTAAGTGTCGGAACAATTTCCTCGGACAATTTGTCCAGGGGAAAAAATCTGAGGGAATGCATGTTCAAGGACTCTACTTTAAGTTTGAAAGAATTACAAAGGGGCAGTTCTTTGGTGAAGAAAATGACTCTTACAAGAAACCCGAAGGGTGTGTACCCTTCAAATTGTTAGTAATTTGCCCTGTCAAGGCCAAATTACTACCCTAACTATTTGAAACTTTCCCTAGAACAATCAAATCCCCTATACAACTGGCCAAACTGGTGATCTATAATCTAGAAGCATGAACAAAGGGAAATGTGGACAATCAAGTATCCAAATACAGTCATGATGATGACCTACAACAATGTTTCACAATCAAGTAAGAAGGGTCTTTATCAAGATTTAGTGTGTTTACAAATGGACCGATCAAGCAATTATATAGAAGAGTGAAGATCAAATCTGTTTTTGAGCCTTCGTTGGGGTCATTAACGAGTTACAGACCATTCAAGAACATGACACCTACAACAAGTTTGAAAAAAGCACATCTCCTTCAAAGCATCACATACAATTTTATCATTAGCCTACAGGCTTGTAAGTTCACTCACGATGAAAGCAACACCAAGTAGAATACAAGTTTATAACTTTCAGACCTTATTTCATCAAATGTTTCTCACAAGAAGACTTTTTCCTTAGTATTTTCTTCCTCAAAGTGTTGTCTTTTCATGTCTCAAATGGCTAAGTGTCGGAACAATTTCCTCGGACAATTTGTCCGAGGGAATGCATATTCAAGGACTTTACTTTAAGTCCAAAAGAATTACAAAGGGGCAGTTCTTTGGCGAAGAAAATGACTCTTAAAAGAAACCTGAAGGGTATGTGCCCTTCAAATTGTTAGTAATTTGCCCTGTCAAGGCCAAATTACTACCCTGACTATTTGAAACTTTCCCCAGAACAATCGAATCCCCTATATAGGTGGTCAAATTGGTGATCTATAATCTAGAAGCATGAACAAATGAAAATGTGGATAGTCAAGTATCTAAATACAGTCATGATGATGACCTACAACAATGTTTCACAATCAAATAGGAGGGGTCTTTATCAAGATTTAGTGTGTTTACAAATGGACCGATCAAGCAATTATATAGAAGAGTGAAGATCAAATATGTTTTTGAGCCTTCATTGGGGTCATTAATGAGTTACAGAGCATTCAAGAACATGACACCTACAACAGGTTTGAAAAAAACACATCTCCTTCAAAGCGTCACATACAATTTTATCATTAGCCTACAGGCTTGTAAGTTCCCTCACGATGAAAGCAACACCAAGCAGAATACAGGTTTATAACTTTCGGACCCTATTTCATCAAATGTTTCTCACAAGAAGACTTTTTCCTTAGTATTTTCTTCCTCAAAGTGTTGTCTTTTCATGTCTCAAATGGCTAAGTGTCGGAACAATTTCCTCAGACAATTTGTCCAAGGGAAAAAATCCGAGGGAATGCATATTCAAGGACTTTACTTTAAGTCTGAAAGAATTACAAAGGGGCAGTTCTTTGGCGAAGAAAATGACTCTTAAAAGAAACCCGAAGGGTATGTGCCCTTCAAATTGTTAGTAATTTGCCCCGTCAAGGCCAAATTACTACCCTGACTATTTGAAACTTTCCCCATAACAATCGAATCCCCTATATAGCTGGTCAAATTGGTGATCTATAATTTAGAAGCATGAACAAAGGAAAATGTGGACAGTCAAGTATCAAAATCAGTCATGATGATGACCTACAACAATGTTTCACAATCAAGTAAGAAGGGTCTTTATCAAGATTTAGTGTGTTTAAAAATGGACTGATCAAGCAATTATATAGAAAAGTGAAGATCAAATATGTTTTTGAGCCTTCGTTGGGGTCATTAATGAGCTACAGACCATTCAAGAACATGACACCTACAACAGGTTTGAAAAAAGCACATCTCCTTCAAAGCGTCACATACAGTTTTATCATTAGCCTACAGGCTTGTAAGTTCACTCACGATGAAAGCAACACCAAGCAGAATACAAGTTTATAACTTTCAGACCTTATTTCATCAAGTGTTTCTCCCAAGAAGACCTTTTCCTTAGTATTTTCTTCCTCAAAGTGTTGTCTTTTCATGTTTCAAATGGCTAAGTGTCGGAACAATTTCCTTGGACAATTTGTTCGAGGGAATGCATGTTCAAGGACTTTACTTTAAGTCTGAAAGAATTACAAAGGGGCAGTTATATGGCAAAGAAAAGGACTCTTACAAAAAACCCGAAGGGTATGTGCCCTTCAAATTGTTAGTAATTTGGACTGTCAAGGCCAAATTACTACCCTGACTATTTGAAACTTTCCCCAGAACAATCAAATCCCCTATACAGCTAGCCAAACTAGTGATCTATAATCTAGAAGTATGAACAAAGGGAAATGTGGATAGTCAAGTATCAAAATACAGTCATAATGATGACCTACAACAATGTTTCACAATCAAGTAAGAAGGGTCTTTATCAAGATTTAGGGTGTTTAAAAATGGACTGATCAAGCAATTTTATAGAAGAGTGAAGATCAAATCTGTTTTTGAGCCTTTGTTGGGGTCATTAACGAGCTATAGACCATTCAAGAACATGACACCTACAACAGGTTTGAAAAAAGCACATCTCCTTCAAAGCATCACATACAGTTTTATCATTAGCCTACAGGCTTGTAAGTTCACTCACGATGAAAGCAACACCAAGCAAAATACAGGTTTATATTTTTCAGACCTTATTTCATCAAGTGTTTCTCCCAAGAAGACTTTTTTCTTAGTATTTTCTTCCTCAAAGTGTTGTCTTTTCATGTCTCAAATGGCTAAGTGTCATAACAATTTCCTTGGACAATTTGTCCGAGAGAAAAAATCCGAGGGAATGCATGTCAAAGACTTTACTTTAAGTCTGAAAGACTAACAAAGGGGCAATTCTTTGGCGAAGAAAAGGACTCTTACAAGAAACTCGAAGGATATTTGCCCTTCAGGAAGTTCCTTTCCAAAAATCCCGAAGGGTATCTAGCCTTTGGGAAAGCTCAAAGGGACAATATCAGATGAAGGAGACCATTTCTAGAAAGCCCGAAGGGCACTTTACAAAGAGAAGGGTTTTTTTTTAAATATCAAGGTCAACTACAGAAATCTCGAAGGGTATCTGTCCTTCGGGAAGGTTCCAAACAGAGACTCAGGAGGGTCACTTCAAGAGGCCAAAAGGGCTTTCCAAGTTTTTCGAAACGCAAAAGGCCAAGTCAAAAATCCGACGGGCTTCTCTTTTCAAAGGAATGGTTCATTTCATTTTTTTCGATGGGTGTGTGCCCTTCGAAAGAGTACACTTTCTTAAAATCCGAAGGACATGTACCCTTCGCAAGGGTCATTAACAAGAATCCTGAAGGGCACCTGCCCTTCGAGAAGGCTCACTTCAAGATTGGAAGGGATGTTTGCAAGAAACCTGAAGGGCATGTGCCCTTCGGGAAGGTACATTTACAAGATTCTCAAAGGGTATGTACCCTTCAGGAAGGTACTCTACAATGATGTCGAAGGAACAAACCGGAAGGAACAAGGAAAATAATTCCTACGGACTTTTTGTTCGTGGAAACAATGACAAACGACTCAGACAAATTGTCCGAAGGATTTCCTTCGAAAAAGGGAGAGAGCTTCAAAGGGAAAGCCTTAGACAAATTCCCGCAGACTTTTTGTCCATGGGAAAGTGGAAATCCAAATGGGCAATTCCTTCGGACTTTTTGTCTAAAGGAAAGTACAAGCTATAGAAAAGAAAAGCCCAAGGACAATAAGGAATAAGTAAATGGACAATTCCTGTGGACATTTTGTCCACGGGAAAATTGCCAAGAAAAGTCCACAAGGAAGACAAACCAAAGGAAATACATAGGAAAAGTCCACAAGAAGATCGCCAAGGGAATACAAATAGGAAAATCACGGATAATTGTCTGGATAGGTCAAGGAGTGGATAAATACAAAGGCCATAAACAGATAAGGCCAAGAAAATACATGCAAAGAAGCGAGAAAACTGAGAACAAGACGCTGATAAATAGCAAGGTTCAATTTGAACGTGTCTCTCACTCAGCAAGAGTCTTGACCATGCAAGCATAGGCTATTTTCAATAGACTGGTCAAAGCTTCAATTCATTGTTTGACCTAAATAACGCTTTTCCTTGATTTTCAGTCAATCCAAAGCTGTCAAATGTTCCAAGTGGTTCAAACAGAGTATATGAGGTGGCGTAGCTTCTCATGCAAGTGGAGATTATTAGGATTTGACTAATCTTAATTAGGATTTGATCGGACAAATTTGTTGCATATCTTCCTGGTTTTTCATGCAAACAGGACTATCTTTCTCCAGCTCAGCTTTCAAATGAATCAAATGGCATTCCTTATTTAGAAATTTGGAGTAATCTTCCATGCAAAGGAGAAGTTGACTTTCAAAGGGCCCGCCATCCACACTTCCACGCCACCTTGGATTCCTGCATGTTTGAAGATTTTGGAGAATGTATTGTTTATTTTAAGATTAATCTTTCATACTTGGCTCTATCACTCTTTTTCTACGCCAAAGTTTGGAGATACATGCAGATTTTGTAAAAGAATGATTTTATATTCTGAATATTGTAAAACGAGGTTAAGTCTTGAGTTAATTAACCAAGACTAACCTTTTCCTTTTTTAGAAACTCCACATAGGCTATTTTAGGTTTTGGAAAAGTCTATTGGCTTAATCAGGCCATTGAAAAAGAGCCCTGAAGTTGGAAGAAAGAAATTGTAAGTTGGACAATTCATCAATAAAGAAGTTTTGAATCTGAGTTTTGGCAGAAGATAGCGTGTAATCTAATTGTGCATCAACGTATAAGCGAGATTTATCTCCTTTTGCAGGGCCCCTCCTCACCTATCTCTCCCTTTCTCACCCTTTTGCAAGTCATTTGAAGAGGTTTCCAACCCTTCATCTGAAATATTTATGCTTAAGGACAAAATTATAGATTTCATTTGATTATGTGTGCATTGATTTCAGTAACTTCAGAGGTTTTTGACAATTCAGGTGTATCACCCCCTTTTAATTATATTTTCCTTTTCAGTTTCCTTCTCCCTTTTCACCCCAAAAATGACAGTAGTTAAGTTTATTGAAAAATCTAAAGGGAACCAACCCTCTCTAGAGGTTCTTTTCATCAAAGAGTCACCCACACTCAGAGAAGTCCCAATTGTATCAGCTGGAGCGAGGGTGTGCTTTGCACATCTTCAAGCAGAGTGCACTCTAGAGTGATAACACTTACAAAAGATCATAAATCACATTTTTTATTGCTGCTACAAAAGGAACCAGGGGTTTCATTTCCTTTTCTGTAACCAAATATAGAAAATATTGCATAGAAAAATAAAATTGTTATTGTCAGCAAATGGGAACCATCATTCTTCATCCGTTCATTTTCCACATCAGTAATCATACTGTCTTCCAGGATGTTACTATATTTATTTGTGATGATCAATACATGGTAATTTTACACCCTTTAGACTCTAGACTCTCATCTCCAATGACATTTATATTAGAAATAATTACATATCACGGCCCTCCTTTACAGAAACTTTCACTGAAAAATTTAAATCATGATTTCTTACAATAAAAGACATGGTGAGAAAAGATAACAATTACACAGCATCAAACTCAAACGAGACTTCCCCTCTCATACAAGCAAGCACATTTATAATATGCGATGACAAAAATTCTATACACAGTTCCTGAATCGAAAGTTTAATTAGTTAGATTTGGAAGAAATCAAAGAATTGTCCACTCACTTTCAGACACCCCCGGAATTTTATCTTGACTTGTGGAAGTTGGTTTTGGTGGCTTCTTCCCAAACAGTGAATTTTTCCCCTCAATGAAACGAGAAAAGAAGCTATGGTGATTATGATCCTTTTCTATTTGTCACTTCTGCTCCTGCATATTTCTTCGGAACATATGCTCCTCAAAGTTGGGGAGATGAACATTATGAATGCCAAGTTTTTCAAGACGACCCTTCAGAAATTCTACAACAGAAGCTTCAATATTTGTAGGTTCGCATACCTCATTAAAGATATCTTCATGAGGATGGACTACAATTGCTTCCATTGTTTCATATACCTGCATCAATTTGATTGTTCACAAAATTTAACAATCCACAGATAAAACAGATAACTCCAATTCTAATTCAGTGCTACTAGAGATTCGAATTGCAATCTACCTGACAGAGATGCTCAAGCGTGTCTGCATCCATGCCTCTACAACACGTAGATATGACATACTCCTTGCACTCCTTAAACCATTTTGACATATGATCTTTTCTGGCAGCAGGTGCCGCTTCTGCAATTGCAAAGCCAGAACTCAACTGTAAACAGATAATTGCAGCAAGTTACCGGTGTTCGTGAAAAATATATTATAAAACCAATTGAATTCTATAGACTTTATATATAAATTGGCAAAAATTATCCAGTTTCACTGATACCAAGCTCCTGAAAGGACTGAATAAAAGTAATTCCAAAGGTTTACTTTAAAGCCATTCAGTGTTTTATGTAAACTTTAGACAAGCCTAAAGTAATGAAAACTATATAATTACTTTAAACATGGCATCTCTGATTTTGTGTTCGTCAAATAAAACAATCATTAGCTTGATGGCATAGTTACTAGGAGATGGGTACAGGTACGAGAAGACGGATAGGTACGTCAGTTTTCAGAAACTAGGAGATGGGTACGAGGAGGCAAAAAGATTTATATAAATATGTATGTTACATTTAGAGAAAAAAATATTATACATCGTAATATAGCCTAAGAAAAACATTAATAACTTTTAAAAGTAAGGAAATCACATGTCGACAAAAGACGAGTAATTATATTGAAATTTATTTTTGATATCTCATCATATCTAGGGTCAAAAGTACAAAATTTATTTAAAAAAGAAAACACTAAAATGCAAGTTTCCAAAATGAGTATCAGTCTCTGAGACGCGTCACTGGTGGTAGGAGACGAGTCTCCGTGCAACATTGCTTATTGGTGAATCTCAGTCAAACATACACCATACAAACATTAAACTTTTGATTGCATAAATTTCAAGTCATTTCTTAGATAGAAATTCTTCCATTTTTAAAATTTTATGACAGGTTGTAAGAAAAAATAGCATCCCTGACAATAGGCACAACAGAGGCATAAAGGTGCACAACAAAAGAAAAAAGGAAAATGAGCTGTAAACTCAAAAACAAAAAAAACATTCTTGTGGTTCAGTAAATCACATATTTATAATGTTTACAAAAAACTATGGTTGCACAAACCTTTTTTTATTCAAAGAATAGGCTGACTATTTTGTGACTAAATTGATATGCACACATTGGATATATTTATATTTTTTTTTTAAATTTTACTCTTATTCCCATCTTAGCACGCACACATTACATATCTGTATTCCTGATCTAACCACTGCTATTTTATTCACTAATATTATGCTACATTTAGCTGCTTATATTAATTTGGCAACTTTTTAAACCAAAGATTTGTTTTTCAATCAGTCAAGTTCGATAAATGTTTGGTTCCAGCATTTTCTGGGCTTTCCTTACCTGATCAGATTGAACTGGAAATCTGGTGGACAACACATTAAATTGCAGAAACTTAAAGTGTTATATGAATAATGAACCAAATCAAAGAATTAGACACAAAAATAACATAATATTACAATGTAAATGAAATATTATTGAAGCCAGCAGTAATTTACAAGAAGGTACCAATTTCTACAAAGAGATGTGAAGCTACAACACTCAGATTTTTCTATTTGGATGATAATTACTTTATATCTATTTTTTTGCATAAATGAAGTCTATAAATAGAAAATGAAGGGATTCATCTTGGAATCTAAAAAATCATATGAAGTGTTTCCCCAAGAAGTTGAGGGGACTTTTTGTGGCATGAAACTCATAAAAATATACAAATTTTCAGTTTTTCCAAAATTTAGGTATTTTTTAATGTTTTTTTATTTTGCGATTTTGGGACACTTATTATCCCTTGAGAGTTTAGCCAGCTGTCCCTAACGGGTGGCAAAGTTTCCTTTAGAGCATCCCTTTAGAGAATCCAAAAAATGTTCATATCCTAAGCTTTCCAATGCATATTGCAATTTTGAAATACAAGCTACAGCCAAGGAATTATGACCCCGGCAAGGTGGCATACTAGTTTGTTGGTAATCTGCCAAAAGAGTAGTCCTAACTGCCACTTGGATCATTACCATAGGTAAAGTTGACATTAGCATACAGTTGATTCAGCAAAAGTGAGCGATTTTAAAAAAGCAATTAAGAAATTAATGAAACGATCAACTACTCCCACCAACAATTTACTCTCGCATTATCTAGGATCTATAAGAAAAACTCTTCAAATGAGTAATGCCACAAGATTAAATCAAATAACCCATGCACCATAATAAAGGTCTAACATATAATTTACGAATCTGATTGGATATCCTTGGACAGTGCCATGTTCCCCTAAAGAACGCTTGAGAAAGTATGTGAGCTTGCTAAAGGAGGAAGACCAGATGAGGTGGAACGTTAGGTATTATCCACATCACATGGACTGTCGGGTTGGGACGTAACTGGAGAAAATTCAAACTTTAAATGAAGAAAATTAATATAGTATAAAATCAATGAACAGTTCAATTCAAGAATCTGTTAGGAATTTCACAGACCCGAAGAAGATTCTAAGTTGCAGCCAGAAGAAAGCTCAGAGGACCAATCTTAACTGAATCTCCCAATAGGGCCTCCAAAGGAAACCCGGGACAAGCATGAGCTAGTGGTGCTTGGAGCGACTGTGATGGGCAGCTCAAATTCGCATATACAGAAGATTTTCTCATGGCAACTAATAAGAAGGCAAAGTTGAGTGCCCTATTCAAAGTCCTCTACATCGCTAAAAACAAAGGCATGACATCCTCGGCTATTGAAGGATATTCACAGGTAGTGATTAATTGGATTAATACCAGACACAAATATCTTGAATATTAGGGGCCTTTAAAAAACATGCTATTTTGTCTTCGATTTTGTCCCCATCAAACACATCTACAGAGCCAGCAGCACACCTTGGCATTGGACTTCTCTCCAGAAGCAATAATCGGTTGTCTATTGCTGAGGTGAGCTGAGGAGGAAGGTTGGGAATGCATGAAAGAGAGTGTGACTCATGAAGGGAGGTATTCCCATGGGGAGCTTAACCTTGGCTCTTGCTAGCAAACCATGAACAATTTCAGGGAAAATTTTAGCAGCATTAGAAGACCCAATAGTCACATCTTGGAATGCCCATCAAACCAAGTCAAATTAACGGAGGAAGTCTGTGAATTCCAAACACCCGAATATCTGGAATATTAGAGGCCTTTAGAAGACAGGTTATTTTTTCTTCGATTTTCTCTCCATCAAACACATCTACACAGAGAAAAATAGAGTGGCTGATCCAATGGCACACCTTAGCATTGGGCTTCTCTCCAGAAGCAATAATCGGTTGTCTATTGTTGAGAGAGATGAGAATAAAGGCCAAGCACCCCCATTCCGTGTTTTGGTGTGAACTTACTTTTACAAGTTAATTGATCAGAGTTCAAATACCACTAATGGGAAAATGGCATGTTCTATGCCAAGCACGCTTAAAACCTCCACTTGAGAGAGGCTACAATAAATCAAAATTTTGTTAGTTTCTTACCAAGCATCCCGGTTTGGTGTTTTGGTGTGGACTTACAAGTTAATTGATTTGAGTTCAAATCCCACTAATGGACAAATGGCATGTTATGTGCCAAGCAAGCTTAAAACCTTTGCTAGAGAGAGGCTATAATAAATCAAAAAATTGTAAATGCCTTGCAAGCACCCCGGTATGGTGTTTTGGAGTGGACTTACATTTACAAGTTAATTGATCTGAGTTCAAATCCCACTAATGGGCAACAACATGATCTATGCCAAGCAAGCTTTAAACCTCCACTTGGGAGAGGCTACAATAAATCAAAAAATTGTTTAAGTGCCTTACCAAGCACCCTGGTTTAGTGTTTTTGTGAGGACTTATATTTACAAGTTTTGGATCTGAGATCCAGGAATGCATGAAAGAGACTCTGAGTCATGAAGGGATTCTCAGGGAGCTTAACCTTAGCTCTAGCTATCAGAATATGAACAATTTCAGGGAAAATTTGAGTGGCTTTTGTCATTTCCCCTTCTCAAATAAGAAAAGAATAACTTAATAATAATGCCCAAGTTATTCCCCCAACATTACTTTATAATTATAACTTAAAAGGGGACATTTAAGTCATTATTATTAGTTGAATGGGGCCAATGAGTATGTATTAATTATAAACCCAAGTGGAAAAAATAAAAATAAAAATAATTATTAATTACTTTATGGAGCAAAAACGAAATTAGAATAAAAAGTAATTTTAGATTGCTTGTAGGGTTTTGTGTGGAAAAGTAATTATAAGAAAGGTGAAAAAAAGAAAAATGACATCAATTACTATCATTCAACTGGAGAGCTTGAAGCTACCATACTTTTCTATAGAGGACGAAAACTCTCGGATTTACAGGAACGAGGATGAAACTCTTCATACTCATTTGGTAATTCCATCCACAGATCACAACAATGCTACCAAATTCAGGAATATCAATTTTAGAGGTCCATTCAGCTAGGGCATCATATTTCAGGAGGCAAAAGGGGGGTAGTACAAGTCCATACGGATCCATACGACGATCGTACAACAACCATTTTCAGTCAGGCTAGGCAGCATCAGAGCAGTTTAGATATGTCGTACTATGTTGAACCGTTTCACCTAGGGTTTCAAGGATTTTTAGGCATTTCAAGTTGATTTCAAGTTAGGGTTTGACCAATGATCAACGATACCATTTCCAACACTCTAGCGTTGCAAGCAAGTACAATCAACAATATTTAATTTTAGAAGTAATTGTTTTTTGGTTTTCTTTCAACAAGGTTTAACCCAATTTAATTGTAATCGGCATTTACGAATATTTCTTTCAATAGGGTTTGAACCAGTTGATTATATTTAGCAATGGTTATTCGTATTTATTGTTGCATGTGATGTTTTATGCTCAATCAAATTGTCAATCGTTTAGAACAAATAAATAAAATTAGAAATTCAAGGTTTTATTATTTATTTGTCAAGATTTCAATTTAGAGGTTATTACAGTGGTATCAGAGCTTGTTTCCTACCAGCTTGTGGGAAAGAATTATTTTGCAGCTTTGTCCTCATGCAAGTTAGTGACAAAGAAATCAGATATTAGGAAAGAGAAAAAAAAAGGGTTCAAAACAATCAAACCTAGAATCACTTGCAGGGGAAGACAAGGAAGTTATGAGTAACAATAACAGGGATTCAAATGAAGCCCGTTTTGAGAGGCTTGTGCAAGCCCAGAAACGATTAGTGGATATGATGGCCCAACTGGTCCAAACTATGAATAATAACATGTAGAGGCTTCACAATGGTGAAGGTAGTTCTTCAAGGGCTAATAATAATCAGCCCATTCATAGGACAATCATAGGCTCTACTGCTAGGCCTTTCCAACCTACCTTCGTTCATAGGGGAAGAGGTGTTGCCAAAGGTGGAATTACAACCACCAATAGGTGATGAGATTGCAGCCAGTTACAAGTACACTGCCCTACCAGATGAAATTAGGGAGGCTATCTCTCACTAATTTCATGAATTTAAAGAAAAACAGGGGTGGTCAAAGAGTTGACACGAGGCCAACAAATCAAAGGGATCTCCAACAAGCAATAGGGAAGATTACTCTTCCAACTTATGATGGCTCCGGTAAGTGTTCAGCACACTCTTGAATTCAGAAATTAGATAGTTTTTTATCATTGAGGCCAATGATGGAAGAGAAAGCCATCAAATTTGCCACCTTTCACCTAGAAAGTGTAGCACACGAGTGGTGGTACCATGGATTAATCACTCATGGGCACAATCACATCCACTCATACATGGAGTTTACTACCAGGTTAATAGAGAGATTTGATAGAGTTGATCCGAAAATTCATTTTCGGGAATTAGCTCAACTCAAACAATCCAATTCAGTAGAGGACTTTGTTGCTGATTTTTAGAAGCGTTCAGTTATGGTACCTGATGTGGCTGAAAGGAGACTTGTTTTGTTTGTTGAGGGTTTAGCTGAACCACTCAAGGGTTTAGTGAAAGCTTTCAACCTTATTTCTCTTCAAGAAGCCATAAAAAAAGATTTAGATTTGGAGACATCAGCACCTAAAGGTAAAATTCTGCCCTATGAACAGCCAAAAAACATCTTATGGGCAGCCAAGGACAACATTTTATGGACAGCCAATGACATCAGTTTTTTAGCAACACAAGAAGCCATATCAACAAGGGGTTTCTCGCCAACAAGAGCTGTCAAAAGGGCCACATATTCAGATAGAAACACTAAATGAACTCAGAAGGAAAAAACTGTGCTTCACATGCAAGGATCCATGGGAACTAGGTCATAGGTGTCTTCCAAAAAGACAGGTGCACTACATTGAGGTGATATCTGATGATGAGTTAGAAGAAGCACCAAAACCTGAAAGAGGAGATGGGGATGGTTCAAGAGGCACCCTTGCCACCCTTATTCAGCAAGCACCTATGTTGCACTTTCTGGCACACCCTAGTATTACTCTTTTAGAATTTGTGGAGTTATGAAGGGACATAAACTCACAATTTTAATTGATAGTGGGGCAACCCACAACTTCATTGATGAGGGTTTGGTAGCCCAAAGAGGGCTGAAATCAAAAAAAATGCAGGGCTTTAATGTGATTGTAGCTAGTGGTTATACTATTCCTTGCACCAGAAGGATTCAACAATTATATATCACACTTGACAATCATAGGGTGTGTGATGACTTCTATGTTGTGAGCATAGGAGAAACATGTATGGTTTTAGGGGTGCAGTGGTTACATTCCCTTGGGGAATTTACATAGAATTACCAGACCATGGAGCTGAAATTTGAGTATGATCAGAAAAAGGTTGTGCTTCGTGGTATGGCCAATGGAGCCCCTATAGTTGTTACAGCAAATAGAATGGAGTGTGTCACTATTGGTAATACATGCTCTAGATCACAACTCATTCATGATTCTGCTATCATGGATTCACTCATTGCGTTTGTTGGAGCAGCATCAATGGGTTCATGGCTTCCAATTTCTAATTATATCATAGTGTAGCAAAAACCATTTACATCACTAGGAGGAATGGTAGTAACAACAAGATTGGTCTGAGATCTTGGTATTTGTAGGACAATTCAGGGATTGCTTGAGGGCAAGCAATCTTTGGGAAGGGTGGATTGTTATGTCCCCTTCTCAAATAAGAAAAGAATAACTTAATAATAATGTCTAAGTTATTCCCCTAATGTCACTTTATAATTATAACTTAAAAGGGGACACTTAAGTCATTATTATTAATTGAATGGGGCCAAAAGTATATATTAATTATAAGCTCAAGTGCAAAATAAAAAAATAAAAGTAATTATTAATTACTTTAGGGAGCAAAGAGGAAATTAGAATAAAAAGTAATTTTAAATTGTTTTTTGGGTTTTGTGTGGAAAAGTAATTATAAGAAAGGTGAAAAAGAGGAAAAAGACATCTATTATCATTCAACTTTTAGAATTTATTGGAGAGCTTGAAGCTACCATACTTTTCCACGGAGGACGAAAACCCTCAAATTTACAAGTACGAGGACAAAACCCTTCATACCCATTTGTTAATTCCATTCAAGGATTAAAACGGTGCTACCAGATTCAAGAAATATTAATTTTAGAGGTCCATTCAGCTAGGGCATCATATTTCAAGAGGCAAAAAAAGGGGGGAAGTACAAGTCCGTATAGCAGTCGTACGACAACCATTTTCAGTCAAGGTAGGCAGCATCAGAGCAGTTTAGAGTTGTACTATGTTGAACCATTTCACCTAGGGTTTCAAGGATTTTTAAGAATTTCAAGTTGATTCCATGTTAGGGTTTGACCAATGATTAGCGGTACTGTTTCCAACACTTCAACGCTCAATCAACAGTATTTAATTTTAGAAGTAATTGTTTTTAGTTTCCTTTCAGCAAGTTTTGACCCAATTTAATTGTAATCGGCATTTACAAAAAATTATTTCAATAGGGTTTGAACCAGTTGACTATATTCAGCAATAGGTATTCGTATTTATTATTGCATGCAATGTTTTATGCTCAATCAAATTGTCAATCTTTTAGAAAAAATAAATAAAATAAAAAATTCAAGGTTTCATTATTTATTTGTCAAGATTTCAATTTAAAGGGTTATTACAGCTTTAGAAGACCCAATGGGCACACTTGGAATGACCATCAAACCAAGTCAAATTAATGATGGAATTGTTGTCAACCTGGAGTTGCACCCTGAATCGAAGACGTGCTGAAATGGCCAATCCTCTCTCTGGTTGAAACAATGGGATCTTCTCACGAGGGTGGGTGCCTCAATGGTGAGAAAAACCTCCAGAGAAGGCTGGATCCTGTAAGATGTATCAATAAATCTCTACGCTGTGCTGCGAATCTACCATGAAAAAGGGAGAAAGAAACTTGAAAGGAAAATCCTACCTAATGACGGTGATACACCAAAATGTTGATCCACTCTACTTGGAACCTTGAACACTGAATCAAACAAGAAAAAAAGAAGAGCTTTGATTTCAATTGTTCTTCAAGAAAACTATTTTGTGATTTCAAGCTCAAGCAATTGCTTCTAATGATCTAGGCATAGTTTCCATGTAAGTCTATTCTTATTGCGTTATCATGAATGCATTTTGATGGCTGTGTATGAAGAGAATTCCTATACTATGTTTCCTTATCAGCCCAATGATGGATCATAACAACCATATCATGATTCCTATGAGCCTTTTTATGAGCCTAATCAACCTTATCATGATGCCTATGAGCCTAATCAGCCTTATCAGGTGTATTATCAAAGCTACGTTGAGCCATATCAGTCATATGAGCAGCCTTGGCTCCAAGAAAGAATGGATGAGATAGAGCTCAAAATACTAGCATATGCGAAGAAAGTCTGTTCAAACTCTCAGTATGAAGAAGTGAATGGTCTATTCCAAAATGTGTCCAATGATCCAGAAGAGATAAATGAGCTGTGTATTTTTGTATTAGAGAAGATGGAGGCTTGGGATAGGCAGAAAATCGAGTTGAGTCACTTGTCTACAAAGGGTTCTTGTACTCCTTATTCTCATGAGGTTCTTAACCATGCCCAGTGTGTGCCGAGGGAGCTTCCTAGTTGGATTCAAGAGCCTATTCAGGAGCCTATTCAAGTGATTATTCATGAGACTAATCCTTCTTATAGTCCCATTTCTTCACCGCTCATCTCTCAAGCACAAGTTGTCCATGAGGATAGGGAGATTTCAGACTTTCATGAGGTAATGGCCAAGTGGAAGGAACAGAGTACAGAGGTCTTTAAGAGTTTCTCTTTCCCTCCTCTCCAAAACGCCCTAGATAATTCCATTGCCCTCAAGATTCCAAAATCTGATCATGATCAACTTTCCATGCTCATTTTCCCTCTCAAACAAATGAATTTCATCACCCTCGCACCATTCCCCTTCCTTAGGGGGAGCCTGTTCTTTGGAGGATTGAGAAAGAGGTTGCAGCTACAGGGCAAGTTCTTGCAGAGTGTGTAGAAGATGCTTCAGATGTGTTTAAGGAAGAATTTCCTATTGATACTTCACTTGATGTTGTAGTTGAGCATCCAATTATAGTTGAGAGTGAGAAGACTGATCTTGATGTAGAGGAACTTCAAGAGGAGTTGGTACAAATTGAAGTCATACATGAGTTACAGGTATCTCCTATTGAGAAGGATCCAAATAGCTTCCAAGCTAATTCTATAGATCAAAATGAGGAACAAAAAGAGGATTGGCAGCTGTACCTTGAATCTCTTCAGGAGATTGAGAAACTTTGTATGGATATGTTGTCTATTGAAGGACACGTTTACAAAAAATTTGATCAAGAATCACCTATTCAAGATCATAGCACAGATTGGGTTGCCTAATCAAAGCTCCTTGAAGAGCTGGATGAACTTGCAGCAGTCTATAAGAAGGATGTGGTCACTCAAGAACCATGCATAGATGAGATATCACTTGACAAGGTGGTAGATGACAAGCAATATGAAAAGGATTAGGAGGTACTTGATGAGTTTGTCTTTGTTGGTGACTGGTTTGTTGTTGATGACTTATTTGAGATGTTAATACAGTTGGTGGACAAGGAAAATGCCTCATCAAAAGTTATGATTAGTAAACAACCTGCTTTGCAACTTGTACCATCTCTTGGAAGGAGTGAGTTCAAGAATTTCTCATTTGATCCAGGGGGATCATGCTTTGTCATGGTTAGCTAGGTTCCTTGTTTGTTTTGCTTTCCTCCAAGTGTTGTTTAAGCACAGTAGTTTCATTCAGTTTTGTTCAAATAGATGCTTGTTTGCTCATTTGCTTCTTAGTTAGTTTTCCTGCTTTCATGTGTTTCTCTTCTTATTTTGAAGGAGGAAGGTTACTTTAGCCATAATCAGAGGAGATTTGCAGTCATGGGCCAGGTTTACAATTGTTTTTTGTGAGTTATATATCATGTATATGGTCGGGTTCTCAAGCATAGCAAGCATGCTGGGCCAGCTAAGTCGCCAGAAATGTTGACAATTCTTCCACAGGGCAAAATTGTCAACCCTACTATTCGTAACTCTGCTTATGGTACCAGTTTGTCTTGTAAATCAGTTTTTGGGGTCCCATGCAAATTCTAAAAGACACCTACAGCCACCCAAGGAGCCATCTATAGCCAGATATAAGCCAAGGAAAGACACCTACAGCAAGTTCAAAGGCCATATCTCCTGTTCAAAATGTCACATACAGTCTTAAAGCTCCAGGACTATAGGTTCATTTACAGATGAAAGCAAGCAATCATAAGCGTGAGCACAGGTAACAAATTCTGGCTCTGCCAACCGAATAACTATGTCTAGAGAAGGAAAAGTTGAATTTGGTTTCCTTAAGAGTATTGACAAATCATCTCAGGAGGCTGCACCATTACACTTGTTCCCAAGAGAGATTAAGAGAAACGAGTCAGCCAAATTGAGTTCAGTAACATTGCAGGTAGTTCACTTGATTAAAAAACTTGAGTGCAAGTCATTGTTACCATTTTCAAAATGGAATATTGAATCTTCTAAGTTGAAAATTGGGGCTCGTGTTGGCATCAGTTCATTTGGAGAAGTTTTTCATGGTGTGTGGAGAGGAACGGAAGTGGCAATTAAGATCTTGCTTGAATAAGATTTGACAGTGGAGAACGTGGAAGTTTTTTTTTTTTTGCAATGAAATATTTGTTCTGAGTCATTATTTCTTGGATCTTGCACAACACCGCCTCGTCTTTCAATGGTTACAGAATATATGCACATGGGTTCTTTGTATCACTTAATACATACAAGCGGCCAGGGCAAAACACTTAGTTGGCGTAGGAGATTAAGGATGCTTTGTGATATTTGCAGGGGCATGATGTGCATACAGCAAAAGACAGAATTCCGAAAGACACAAAATCCGAGGGAATAAAGGCAAAGTAGAAGACAGGGAAAGACCAAAGAAAATATAAACAAAGCAAAGAAAATTTTGCAAGGGATATCCTTCAGATAAAAAGTCCGAAGGAATTTCTTCGGATTTTTTGTCCAAAGTATTCCTTCGGAAAAGTTTTCAAAAGCAGTATATCCAAAGAAAAACAAAAAGCCGAAGGAAATATGATGAACCAAAGGAAAATCAAAGGCAAGACCAAGGGGCAGGACATAATTCTGAAGGAATAAAGTCTGCAGGAAATGAGTGGAAAAAGAAAAGTCAACCAGCAAAAAGTCCACAGCCTCCAAAAAGTCTGCAGCCTTTAAAAAAGTCCGAAGAAAACCAAAGGGCAATACATAAGAGCCTAAAAGAATAAATTCGGGAAAATTGGCAAGGAAATAGTCGGCGGAAATCAAGATGAAAGCCAAGGCAGAAATTTATTTAGAAAAGTTGGCCGAAGAAAATCCAAAGAAGGTAAAGGTAACATAAAATTCCAAAGGAATAAAAGAGATAACAAAAGATCCACAACAATAAAAATCCGAAAGGGAGATAACAAAATTTCCAACGGAAATCAAAAAGGCAAAGATGAAGCCAGAAATAAAAAGACCAAGGTGAAGACAGTCAATGGAAAAAGTCCGAGGGAAATAGAAACAATGGAAGAATTCCGAAAGAATTCAAGGGAGAAAAAACAAAAGCCGAAGGAAATGAGAATAAACATAAACTCTGCATAGAGTAAATTCGGAAAAATTGGCAAGACCAAGATCCGAAGGAAATCCGCAAACATAAAAGTCAACGGAAATAATAAACCAATGGAGAAGTCAACGAAAAAATCCGAAGAAAATTCAAGGCTAAAATAAAACCAACGAAAAACCCAGAAATAAAGGCCAAGGAGATAGCCAAGAAATCCAAGTAAATATAGACAAAATACATCCAAATATAGAATCCCGCCAAAAATAGACATGAATAGGAAGACCAAAATAGGAGAAAATACATGCAAGCAAGGGCTATTTTCGATTGACTGGTCAAAGCTTCAGTTGACTGGTTGTTGAAGTCAAGCTCATCTCCGGATCAACTCGTGCTTTCAAACATTCCAACTCAGCGTCCAACATTTCAATTGGAGTTCTAATTTTAGCATGGCGTGGATTTCATGCATGCTCTTCGTCAATTCGGCTCTTCAAACGTTCCAACAGCTCAAGAGAGTTCCAAATTTGGAGGTGGACGTAGCATTTTTGCATGATAAGAGTTTGACTTTCAACAAACCCACCGTCCATTCTCAAACGCCAAAGCGTTGGTTTCTAATTTTAGACACGGTTCAGCTGAACATGCACAAGAAAAGTCAAACGTATGATTCCACCGTCCAATTCTAGCACCAAGGAGCTTTCATGCAAAGAGGAAGAAGGCAAAATAGACTTTTGGTAAACGTTGAGTTGGATGGATTTAGCCTTTCTTCTATTTTCAATGCCATCTCTTAGCTATTGTAATTTTTCTATATTAATGGCTTTTCAACCTTGTAAAAATCATCCCTCTTTTGGCAAGAAATTTTTTTTCCAAAGATTGTGTTGTAACCTTTTTCAGAATCAATGAGAAGAGGACCGTGTTTTTTTCAATTTCTAGCAGCTGGTATAATGTACTATTGTTATAGATTTGCCTAAGTGATAGATTTTCTTTCTTCCTTGTCAAATCTGGATTCATACCTAGTTACTAGCTGGTCATTTATGCAAGTCACGTTCTGTGTTTGAACATCTTTTGTTGAGTTTATAGTGGATATTAGTGGCTGTTTAGTGCCTTTCATCAGGCCTATTTTTCAATTTTCCTCGAGCTTAGATCATTAGACAGAACCTTTTCATGAAATACTTATGTGTATTGATCAATTAGAATTCAAGTTGTGCCTCTTCCTTGTCTGAATCAATGTTCTTAGAAGCTCGATTTGAGTAGATCAAGCAAATCAGGTGTATCGTCGTTTTAGCTAAGATTTTCTTTCAAGTTCTTTCTCCCCTTTTCCTCAGGCAGTTTGTAGCGTAGAAGTTGAAATCCTCATTAATACATCTTACAGGAACCAGCCTTCTCTGGAGGTTCTTTTCACCATTGAGGCACCCACCCTCGTGAGAAGATCCCATTGTTTCAACTGGAGCGAGGATTAGCCATTTCAGCACGTCTTCAATCAGGGTGCAACTCTAGGTTGACAACATTAACCACTTTGTATTTTGGTGAATAAAAGTAAATGAGTTGTGACGTTTTTAGATGGACACTATCCATAGGATCTTAAAATCAGAGAGGGAAAAGCCCTAGTATGATAGTTATGGATTAATACTTCGGTTAGCCCTGATCACTGTTGTTTCTAACCCCTATGTGGTGATAGATCCTGAATCCCTCTTAAAATTATAGCATGGATGGATCCCTGACCTGAATGTGGTTGCTTAATGTGGAAGTCCTTTGTAGTATAGAGGTTACTAAACAAACTTCTAATATCAGCCTAAAATGAGAATTGGAGACAACTGCTTAGACTACAGTAAGATGAATTGATTACACTGGGCTTGATTATTGTAACTTCTCTGCGTATTTGTTATCTATTCATAGACCGTACCCAAGTCTATTACATTAAGAGTCTAAAGTACTTGTTAAGGGCTGTACTGTATTGTCAAGAGGTTTTTTAATCTAAGTAACCGTTGGACTTATCTTGATTAGATTGAAACTTTGATTGTGTTTTCCTAGAATATGTATTGATTGGGTGAAAATGTGATGTAATTGTGAGATCCATTATGGCCTGACTGTGTATGGACATGGAAATAATTGAATCAGTTTATTGGATGTAAATTCTGTTTGGTTAGATCAGGCATGGTATAAACACTTTCATGACCCTGGGTAAGGTCTGTATTAGCAATTGTGAGGTAAAATATATCTTTTGGGCTATGTCCCTCAAGGGATCTGTATTTTGCTTGCAATGTTAAATGGTTTATAGATGGCTGGAAACTACTTAACACCTGAACTGTACTGAACAATGACAATAAACTAGTTCAACCTACTCATGAATAACTCTACTTTTTGTTACATTAAAAGCTTCTCTTAATGTCTTTACATGATGAATGGAGCTGGCATTTATGGTATGCTTTACAAGAAAACAAGTTTTGTAATCGCATGATGTGTACTTAAGATTATCTCTACAGTTAACATGAATGCTTTTGGACAGAGACATTGTGAATCTTAATTAGGTACTAGATGACTGAAATGTTGATTCAAAGCTGTCTGTGATAAAGTTTCAAAAACCTTGTTGAGGGTCTGAACATCATTATGGTATAAGATATATAGATCATTTCTTACTCAGGGCTTTGAACTTGCATGAAAGATGTTGATGGCCTTTAGGGCCTGCACAATTTCCAACGATTATCACCACCAGAACCTGCCATCTTCTGGGCAGAATTTACACTGTACTGTCCTATTGAAGGCACTCTTTATACTGCCTATTTGTTTTGTGGTCTGGCTCACCCACATTATGATGCTTACCTTTCACCATTACCTTGGCATGATTGTATCTTTTCTTCAAGAGGTTTTGTACTCTAGTGAATGGTTGTTTTTTTACATCAGATAACAATGTGGGGCTATCTCTCTGCAGCATCGGTTGCAGAGTGTCACCGTGCAGAGAGCAATGCCCAATAGGGGATTCTCTGCAGTCCCTACTACAAAGATAGTCCCTATATCCTCCTAAGATCCTTTACCACTCATATGTGGAAACATTCTAGATGACTGCCCTTTTTCTTATGGGCTATACATTGACATTTCTTGGTTCTTTGTGACTTCTATGACCATTAAGTTCCACTACACTTCAGATGTTATTATGAGATGCATGACGTTTATGACATCAGCCAAACATGTAGTGATAGATGTTTAGTATAGACTGTTTTACCACCTGAGATAGTTGCAAACTTAATGAATAAATTGGGATTCGAACCTGTCGGGGTGTACCAATGATTCACTAGTTCATTTATTTTGAGTTGAGCACAAATGAGTTTTGTAACTGTGTTTCATTTATGTCTTTGGCCAAAGCATGTGATCATTATAGATCATTTTGTCCCTATTCATTATGCATGTTGTCTATGTCTTGCAGGACTCTTTGTCGCATGCTAGTAGTGACAATGATGTGATCACAGAGTTTTATCTCACTCTATTGGCTCTTCAAATCTATTAACCTCATTGAAGGGTAGGGCCACTCCCTAGTATGGGAGGTGTGCAAGGGAGCCCATAATCTTTGTAGTTGGGTAAAGTGCTCACATAATATTCTCCCTCTCCCCACCAATTCCAGCAACATCTTCCATGGTCTATTACTTTCAGCAACATTACCTAAGCTTTCCTTAATGGCTGTTACAGCAGTTTCTCTTGCTTACAGCATTCCTTTTAGCTGCAGAATTCATGAAGAAGTTGCATGTTCTATACATATGAACAATGTGCTGCACCTATTGTTGTATTATTTGTACCTTCTGATGCTATATGACACTGGCACGAGTTCATATGTTTAGCTTATAGTTCATGCACTCTTGTACTTGGAATGTGTATGTTCAGATCATTTGTGTAGATTTAGTTTTAATTAATGAATATTGCTTTAATTTTATGGAAATGATTAAGAAAACAAGAAGACTACATTTTTACTTTCCTTCAGTATCTTGTTTATGATAGTGATGACTTTGTACTTGGAAATGATTGTTTATATATTCTTTTAGCATTAATTGAACATAGAATTTTAATGAGCCTTTTTATTTACTTATTATCATTAAAAATAATTTTAAATTTGATTTAACTTAAACTTGCAAATGTGTTAAACGTGTTAAATAGGAAATTTGATCCTTGACTTTCATGGAAAAACCAAAATGACCGCGAAAAACAATTTTCGGTAACCAGCAAATGTGTTCTTACATAACAAAAAACCATAGAACCTCTCATCTCAAATATAAAATAGAAACACTAGGTAGAATACTAGAAACAGCCCACAAGAAAGTCAGAAGCACATATGATCACTCAAATGGATCATCAAATCCTGATCGGCTATAGCTGCCCTCTCAAAACAAGGATAAGATCAACAACCATAATCTTTATGGAACTAATCAACCATGAAAAACTTGTCTTAGTGGCTTGTTCCATGACGCTTCTAGTTACTAGTATAACCGCTCTATTAAACATGTCGCGTGTAATGTTATATTATACTTTTTACAATGATTAAAATTACTAATGCTTGTGGAATCTCATTACAACTTGCTTTATGCTTTATAAAACTTAGACCTAATGTTTGTATGAGTGGATTTAATTCAGACTTTATTTACTGCATAGCATATGTGATGAAGGGCCGCTGAAACTCATGCAACCATAACATGCAAATGAATAACTTATTTATCAAACCAACTTATAGACTTATTTCATGTCATTGTCAGCCTTGTAAACTCGCTACATGCTCAGACAATGTTGCAGCAAATAAAAATCAGTACGTACCAAAAGCTACAGCTGAGGGAAAAAAGCGAGAAAACATTTTGAACTTTTGCTCACATGACTTGCATAGACTAGGCCCTTAGGAGAGATGAACCCATGTTGTGATCTAAAATCATATCATTCACCTAAGCACAAGAAAACTTCTCCAACAAAAGAATAGTTCCATTAACAGTCTCACAGAAATGTTCCTTGAATGAATTTATTAGCGAGATAGTACATGATTATTTAGAAGGTGGACACGTGTTTAGAGTTTCCCAAGGAATCAGAATAGATGTTAAACCCACCACTGATACTCAGCTGTGAATAATCCTCAACCAAACCCACTACATCAGTCCATTACTCCCACAAACATATCCCCATAATTTCAGCTCAATCAGATCAGATTTGATTAAGATATTTTAGAAATCATTCTAGATGCCGTAATCATCAAGAATTTGACAGAAGAGATTGACCAACACTTTAATTACCATAAATTATGCTCTATCCCTAGAAATCAATCAAGATAAAATAAAACAGAAGTGGAGAAAAATCCTACAAAATAGGAAAATGGAACTTAAACTAAAAACAAAATCATAAATCCCCGCATACCTACAATAAGGAAAATAACAACACACTTAGGAGAAACGCCATTTTCAACATCAATTATACAAGGCCTGCTGATGCATCCAAGATCGCATTAGTGCATTCATCGTTCCTTTTCAATTAAGGCAGACTTAATGTTTCACTTCACCTCTGTTTTGGTTTTTCGGTGCAGGCTCTTTGGGAAGTTTGACAGTCTATATGAAAACAATGGCACATGCGGAAAGGGCATTGCAGAGGACAGCCATGGTGGCCTGTCTCGAACTTTTTTCTGAAAGCAGCCTTCCCCATCCCAGAT
Organism: Torreya grandis; assembly: GCA_037957365.1. NCBI lineage: Eukaryota > Viridiplantae > Streptophyta > Pinopsida > Cupressales > Taxaceae > Torreya > Torreya grandis. Next base: position 1,004,778 of record JARHVA010001236.1, on the reverse strand, counting down.
GCTAAAGCAGTAAAATATACCAGATGTCTGCTGGGGGATGGTATCACCAAGAATACACCATGAGACACAAAACCGATTCTGTGCATGAGGTTTTCTGCAACCAGGTGGCTGAGAAAGTAAAGGGAAAGGAAACCCAGTCCATCATTCAACATGTTTTTATAGTTTCAGAGAAGAAACTAAGTGCGTGAAATTCGGAAGCGGGAGAACAACACTTGCAGGTTCTGAAGGAGAGGCTAGCAAAGGCAGAGAAGGAAGCAGAAGAATGACCAAACATTGACTGCAAGTATCTACGTGTATGTTAAAAATCCCTATCTTATACCAGCTAGATTTATCTCTCATGTGGCGAGGAAAGAGCACCTGCCAGCCCTGAGCACCACCCTCAGTTTTCCACTTCCAGTTAATGCAGCTAATTTGGCTCCCTCCCCGTCAAATGCAAGAGAATTCAACCCTCAAGTGCTTAATCTGAATCCTAGAAGTCACAAGATGCCAAGGCAACTAAATAGCTCTCCCTTCCTCTCTTTGCAAACAAAATTTCTGAGCAGAAGAAGATTAACGAGAAGCTTGCAGCCACTAAAGGGATGCAGGATGCAGCAGGACATAAGGAGTACATGAACTGGCCCTCTAGCAGCCAGGTCTGATTCTCAGTTTCAGTTTGTTTTTTGAATTATTATTATGAAACTAGTTATTAGCCTATGGGCTGCTTTTAAGTTGATTAAGACAAACAATTTATCTTTTATGGGATACTGGTGTCAACTGAAACAGTTTGGTTGAAAACCCGTGATGGTTTGGCCTTTTGAGTCCTGGTGACCCATTCCCAGGCACGAGTGTTTTTTTTGTTGTTTGTGTTCACTGCTACTTTCACTTTCAGTTAATATAGTTAATAGAAGTTTCTTCCTATTTAACATTCAAACATTTCATAATTTGACATTTCGGTTAAATTGCTCGCAGAAGCCTTCAATTACTTAAAAAAACAAATACAGGAGTGGGTTGTAATTGGTTTAATCCCACATTGGTAAAAATTGTGAGACAATGGTGACTAATAATGCATTAGATGCTCCAGAAAGCTTTGCCAATGGGGAAAGAGGCTAGAGGGTGAGAGGCCCAGAGGTTGATTATATTCACCATGCCCCCTCCCCCCCATGAACAAAAGTTTATGGTACATGTGTGCTAAGTGGGTCCCCTGCCTTGTGATTATTACCAAAACTACATGGGGAAAAATATCATTAGGGTAATGACTATTCATGGAAGTCATCTTGAAATGACTAAAAACACGCAATTAAAATCCCACAAAAAAATTAATCATCTCATGTTATAGGAGTGTTATAGAAAATCTTATCATATGTCATTCTTTGTACAAATACATGCTCTTCCCCTTTCAAGGAACATTGATAACACACAAGTGTTCTTCTCCTGAAAACAGTACAATGACATGAACCAGTCGCCCTCAAAGACGCAAACAGCACTGACCCTATCTCCCATTCTTAATTAGTCCTAAGAACATTTTAATCATTTTTGTACACTATCAGAAGAAAAACAAGCAGAGAACTCAATAATCAAACTCTTCCCACCCTCCCTCAATTACAAATGACTAATCAAACACACACCACACACGCCATTATATGATGATAGAATTAAATATTATGGACACACAAACAAAGAAAAAGTAAACAATGAGATGAGGATACCGAATGTGTAAAAAGACAAATGGGAACAATAATAAAAAAATTAGGCAAACCTATATAGTGCTTCTAGTAAGGCCTATAAAATCACAACTCAAATGAATGGCTTTCAAAAAGAAGAGATGGAGTCTACTCCATATATGGAAATAGATTTAGTAATATTTGTAGTCATACATTAAAGTAAGCTATGAAATATATGCGAGATTGGGGGTAAATCTTACTCAGTAGCCAAGGCCAATTGTCTCACAACTGATGCAGGAGGAAATGAAACCATAGTGAAGGCCTTTACATATGTAATGTCCCCATTTTTTTTGCGAGCATCAGAGTTCGGTGGATTTAGCCTATTTTTAGCCCTCGTAGGCTAATATGCATGGTTAGAGGGTCTCTTGATGGAGCTTGGCTTAGTTTCAGATTTGTCAGTACTTGATCAGTTGGCTTTCGTTCGGGCTCGTTCGGACACTTCTAGCCTGAGTTGCTATTTTTAGCAGTATTCAGCACTCAGTGTGGAACCCCTGCTATTTTTAGCAATATGGATTGATAGCGTTCAGAATCACTTCCTCAGTCGACAGCTTCAGACGGCTCGTGCATCAGATAAATAATGAGAGAATATCAATATTTAATTGAATTAATTAAATATTAATTAATTGGAGTTTATAATATAAATTATAATATTTTATTATAACTTAAGTGATTTTTGCTGAAGGGGTCGCCATCATTGAAGGGGCCACTTTTAATTATATTTTTATAATTAAAAGTGCTTTCGAAAACTATTGAAAAATTAAAAAAAAAGAAAAGTTCGAATTTATTTAAATGAAACCTAATTGAGAAAAATTCGAACTCTTGAGGAGATATATGGGTTTCATTGGGTTTTGAGCTCATTATGTTATGAAATTGATTTTTGATCAAATCTTCTTCCGGAGAACGAAGCCTAGGGTTTCAGTTGTCTACAGGCATTGGAGAACGAGCCATCTTCAGTGTTGCAGTTCAGACGCTGTGAAATATCAGCTGATCTATTGCATTCAGAGGGATATCTTCATTCAGAAGCTATCACAGAACGTTCACAGAGTTTTCAGCTTCAGAGTTTTCATTTGGGTTTCAGCCAGAAAGAGTTCTTCATTTCCAGGCGCCATTTTCCCAGATCTGGACACTCCTTTCAAGGGTTTTACAATTTGCTGCAATAATCAGGTTTTCATCAAAATACCGTTGCCTTTCTAGTTGCATGTTATCGAATCTTATTTGTAATCATTCCAGAAGATTAATAAATAGACTGGCATCAGCATTTTCAATAGATTCTATCATTTCCGGTTTTGCATTATTTTACATAAATTTATTCAGCATTTTCTTTCAAAAACGGAAAAACAAGAAAAAAACAATCAAAGCAGTCAGTTTTCAGAATCAAAGGAAACAAGGGTTTTTACAGTGGTATCAGAGCGGTTTCCTGCCATCCTGTGTGGGAAATTATTTTTTTGAGCAAAAGAAAATTTTCAGAAGGTAGGGTTTTGAGAATTCGAATTGGAAGATATTAAGTGTGGCATATGTGAATATTATTATATTCTGAAGAAGCATCTCCAGAAATTCGTAAAAAAAAAATATATATATATATATATAAAATTAAAATCTAGTTCGATTTTGATCTGGACATTGCTTGGAGATTATCAGTGATCTTGAAGAGCCGATAATTTTATTCTGAAGAATAATAAAATACGCCAAAGACGCCCAGGCATGGGAGCTATTTGATAAATCGTCAGAGGGAATTCGCACCAGCTTGGGCTTCGCATAAGACAAGCCGCTAATGACAAAGTGATGAAAGCTTGAGACGGAAAGGACAAGTGACGGAAATAAATTGTGTGCGCCAGGAGTAATATTCATTAAGAAAAAATAAATAAATATTAAGACTATCAGGAGGACGTACTGAAGACTATCGCGTTTTAATAAAATACACAGATCGACGCATATAACGAATCACATTCTGGTCGGAGCATTCAACAGTGGAAGCAAGAAACAAATCGAAGTGTCTTTTGAGGCAGCCGTCTCATGCCAAGGTATCCCGCTAGTTGAAAGAGTCGAATTTGTCTAAAGCGTCTGCAGGAGAAGAAATCGCGAGATGCATTTTGAAGGCTCAATGATCTTTTTGGAGGTATAGGGAGGAGCCGATAATGTGCTTTGTGGAATCGTGGTATTTCAAAAGCTAGCCGCCATCATTTTGAAACCGGAATAAAGACACATCAATTAGTCGTGCATACTCAGGAAGGCCATTAGACAGGCAAAACAGCACATTAAGTTTGGCGACTAAGACAAACAAATAAAGTCAAATCGTGGTTGTCTTATTCATCAAATGGTGATAAATCGAGACTTTTGTCTTGTGTCGCGATTTCTCAAGGAGGCATTCATTTTGTCTTGGAAAGCAATATATTGTTAAATTGATTGACCTATTGGGAGCTGTCTAAGAGTCTGCTTTGTCCGAAATTTATTTTGGAGGGAGTTGCGGCTATTAATTGGTAGTTTATTGGGTGGAAGTTAGCAGTGGGAAAAGACGTGATTACTGGAGCTGCCGCTTCAAGACAAATCTAGGGCACTGCTCAATAAGATAAACAAAGTGTCAGGCCGATTTGGCAAATAAGGCCAAATTTAATAATAAAGATTATTTAAATATTCAGAAAAGGACGCAGATGAAGACAAAATACAGATAATCGCATGTGAATGCCGTTCTATGAAATATGGAAATCGGGTGCTGTTGAGATCCTTCACACAACAAGCAAGGTGTATTGGCGCTACCTGGAGGAGACAATTCTTCGAAGTTTCAGGTTCTTTATTCTGGATTTACATCTGTTGTTTCATTTTTTCATGAGAATTGAGACATTACTGGTGACTCAGCACTCCATATTTGCAATCTACGTGTAGCTGGGTTATATCAGGTTCATTGATATATTTTCCATTGAGTCTTCAGGAAGCTGTATTAGAATTTGCATTTTATTATTTGTTGGATGAGTCACTGTCAGTATGACAGCAATTCTGTATTCATAATCAGTATGGCTGAAGTTGACATTGTACTGAACTTACGAGAATTGGAATGGTAGTATTGTAAATCTTGGTGAATTGTAACCACTTTGGAAGTCTTGCAGCATTACTGAGTTTTGGGGATTGGCAAAGGTTTGACATAATCCCTGTCTATTGAACTGATTAATTGCATAAGTTTACAGTCATCTGTTAGTTGGGGACTGTAATAACGCATTGTTATGCATCATAATTGCAATTACTGTCCATTGACAAGTTTAGAAGTCCTGCATGCATGGTTACATCATTTAAATCAAGGAGAACACATCAGAAAACACTAAACTTGCTGATAGCAGGTCAAACGCAAACTGTTTGACAGAACTCCCGGGGCAGCAAACTGATAAAAGTTACATCATAACCAGTAAGGAACAATACAGTGAAGGCCTGAAATCAAGTCAGTTGATTGGGTTTTCAGTTTGGCAGCAAAAATGGGCGTCATGAAAACATTGTCCAGAAATAAACAGGTATTCAAAGAATTTGAACAATCCCAATACAAGCTCAATCGCGAGTTGTTGCGTGTAGAACGAGCGCTTTCAAAGCTTGAACGGTCTAAAGGATCCAATTCACTTCCTATCATCAAAGGTCCGACATCGCAAAACAAAATGAAGTTGTGTTCCTATTGCGGAAAGCCGTACGACTTAAACCATGATTGCCCTTTGAGACCTAAGGGCAAAGCGCATAGAATAATGTGGGCTCCCTATGAGGATTCAGAACCTAAAAAAACCAACCAGCAAAGTAATCGTAAAGAATCTAAATCTGAACAGGATGTCTTTTCAAGTGAGGTGTCAAGAAGCCTCTACAATGAGTTTTCAGCAGTTGGTGACCAGTATACAACTGATCCTAGGGAAGCTACACCTAACAGTCCTGATTTTCATGACAGCGATGATGAAACTTTGCATGAGTATGAGACAGCAGTGTTTTCACATGTGCAAAATGATCCTATTGAATTGTCACATGAAAGTACTCCGGAATTGGGTACTAATGATGCATTGTATGTAGAGGACTCATGTCAAGGTGAATCTGATTTTTCAGATCAGACCTTTGAAAACAAGCTAGAAGGTTCATATGTTGTTATGGAATCCCAGGATCATGCTTTGGATGGGCATGCAGTTACTTTGGGAGTAGAAGTGTGTGAAGATACTGTCATACCAGCAACTTCTACCTTATCAGTTGAGCCACCCTTTGAGGTACATAGCAGTAGTACCTTAGATGTTGAGGTGTGCATGGATGAAAGCGCACATGATGCTGCTTATCATGAGGAGAGTGAGGACGAATCAGCCTCATATCATAGTGCATATTGTGAACCGGGAAACTTGTATGGAGGTCACAAGCTACAAAGTTCTCACCATTTGGTTGGGCAACTAAAAGTGAATGACAATATGATTGCCACAACCATTGAGCATTTTGATGTTGCTGGTCAAATGTTAGCTACCTATGGTTGGAGTACTCCTTTGACAGATGAGCACGGTGATAGTGGTTTTTCCCTTGCAAAGATACATGCACTTCGAGAAGCAATTGGAATGATGAAACAAAATTACCTAAAACTACTTGCAGACAGGGATTTTCTTCTCGAGTGGGATTGCATTTGTTATGATGCCTTGCAGAGGAAGGAGGAGCAGGTTGATGAGCTCACTCATGAGCTTGAGGTGACTATGGACTCGTTGGGGAGTGCTCAGTTGGCCCTTCGAGAGTCACAGTCACGGTTGGAGGAGTTGACCGTGGAGTTGAGTTTGGCACAGTCTCCACCAGCTGCAGATACAGTACAGTTATATACAGAGGCAGTTGAGGAGGATCTTATATCCACGAGTTGTAGTGAGGATGGGGTTACATCTATCGCAGATATTGGTGCAGTCAATTCAGATGGGATGAGTGTTTTGGTTGAGAGCTCTTGTGATGAGATAGCTGATTTTTTCGAGAGTTGTGTGACAGATCACGTCACTACTTCATCGTCGTCACAGGAGATATGTGGGACATCATCCAGTATGGAGATTTGTACTTATGCTAATTTGTTTCCCCAGGACTATGATGGACAGCCATTGACAGGGGTGGGAGCATTTTATCTTGATTGCATCGTGAGGAGTGTTTATCACTTCTCCTTTGGTCCACACACGGAGGATTCGATGATGCATCGGTGTGGATCGGCCCCGAAGTTATACCATCCGTTGTGGGATGGGTATTCACCATCTTCAGAAGATGGGATTAGCGGTTGCAAGCGTCCGACTCAGCGATTTGCGGGGGACCACTTGCAGGAACAGCTATTAGTTTTACATCATGCCGATATGTATCCAACTGGGTTTGCTACTTCTATGTCACAAGGTTTTCTTATGGGTACATGGTTACAGGATGACTACGGTGTCAGTTGGCATGATGGCTTGGTCAGTTATCACATTCATGAGGGTTTAGCAGAGGACAGGGAGAGATTCAGTGTAGCAGATGCTTCTAGAAGTTCTTTTCTCCGCATGACAGATGGATGTGAATTCAGATTGTATTGGGATCCAAGTGGTGACAGTTTTGGCACTGAGTATTGGATGGGTCCCATTGTGTTACTTCACCACTCACAACATGGTGAAGTTGGAGGCAGTAGAGTGCAGTGGCAGCCTGGGGATGACAGACACAACAGACTTTCACTATGGGTTTGGGATCCAGGGATAGCTTGCGCAGTTGTGTTTTTGTTGATGCTACAGGAGACAGTTAGTGATGTGTGGGACACTTCACAGTTCTTATTTTGGGCCTTCCAGGGAGTTGGGTTTCTTTGCAGTAGAGATTGCTTGAGGACAAGCAATTTCAGGGAGGGCGGACTGTAATGTCCCCATTTTTTTTGCGAGCATCAGAGTTCGGTGGATTTAGCCTATTTTTAGCCCTCGTAGGCTAATATGCATGGTTAGAGGGTCTCTTGATGGAGCTTGGCTCAGTTTCAGATTTGTCAGTACTTGATCAGTTGGCTTTCGTTCGGGCTCATTCGGACACTTCTAGCCTGAGTTGCTATTTTTAGCAGTATTCAGCACTCAGTGTGGAACCCCTACTATTTTTAGCAATATGGATTGATAGCATTCAGAATCACTTCCTCAGTCAACAGCTTCAGACGGCTCGTGCATCAGATGAATAATGAGATAGATATCAATATTTAATTGAATTAATTAAATATTAATTAATTGGAGTTTATAATATAAAGTTATAATATTTTATTATAACTTAAGTGATTTTTGCTGAAGGGGTCGCCATCATTGAAGGGGCCACTTTTAATTATATTTTTATAATTAAAAGTGCTTTCAAAAACTATTGAAAAATTAAAAAAAAAGAAAAGTTCGAATTTATTTAAATGAAACCTAATTGAGAAAAATTCGAACTCTTGAGGAGATATAAGGGTTTCATTGGGTTTTGAGCTCATTATGTTATGAAATTGATTTTTGATCAAGTCTTCTTCCGGAGAACGAAGCCTAGGGTTTCAGTTGTCTACAGGCATTGGAGAACGAGCCATCTTCAGTGTTGCAGTTCAGAGGCTGTGAAATATCAACTGATCTATTGCATTCAGAGGGATATCTTCATTCAGAAGCTATCACAGAACGTTCACAGAGTTTTCAGCTTCAGAGTTTTCATTTGGGTTTCAGCCAGAAAGAGTTCTTCATTTCCAGGCGCCATTTTCCCAGATCTAGACACTCCTTTCAAGGGTTTTACAATTTGCTGCAATAATCAGGGTTTCATCAAAATACCGTTGCCTTTTTAGTTGCATGTTATCGAATCTTATTTGTAATCATTCCAGATGATTAATAAATAGACTGGCATCAGCATTTTCAATAGATTCTATCATTTCCGGTGTTGCATTATTTTATATAAATTTATTCAGCGTTTTCTTTCAAAAACGCAAAAACAAGAAAAAAACAATCAAAGCAGTCAGTTTTCAGAATCAGAGGAAACAAGGGTTTTTACAACATATGCCTCTTCTTCTGCAGGGTCCTCGTTTGGGCTCTAGACATTAACCAGCAAAATTCCATTGATAAGTTTACATGTTTTTGTCACGTCCTAGTGTGACTTCCGATGCCATTAATAAGAAAGCAATTCTTGAATTTCCAAAAGGATAAGTAGCCATGTAATAAAAGTTATATGCATGTTTAATAAGTTGTAGCAAAAAGAAGATTAAGAAGAAGACTGGTGTAAATACATAATCCTCATTTTAGAAATCGCATGTGAATTAAGGGGTATATTATGCTACAGCAGCAGAAACATGCTCATATAAGATTACAGACACTACTACTTTGCTGAAACACAAATAACAGCATTAATATTTATAGTCAAACCCATCCAATAAAAAAAATTATAAAACCTTCATGTGACACTTTGATTAAAGAAAAAGCCTTCCAAGTTCCAACAGAATTCTCATGAGTGATTTAAAGCACTCAACTCTACCATATTGAATGACTGCCTAAAAAAAGAAAGGACAAATTATAACCCATCTGTAACTATTGGTTTGGCTCGTTTAATCAATATGTCATCCACGTGCTCTTGATCATTAAATTCTGAGTGCTTGTAAGTCTCGACTCTGAACAAGATGATGCATGACAAATTTGTATGTCATATAAAACTTGGGACTCTCTGATGTCATATCAAAATCATCTACAAGTCAATTTGTGTGAACCAAAACGTGTTTTAAAAAAAGGCTTCAGTGTGAGGTCAAATAAATTTGATAGTACATAACTTAGCTTAAAATAACTACAAGGACTCGTTTCTAGTCTTTTGCAAGGTTGATTTTGATGAATTAACCCAAAGATGGTTTTTAAAAGCATTTGAAAACTCTTCTTTCCAGTTTTTTAATTTTTGGCTAAGTATTTCACCAGAGGATACCCTACATCTTTTAAGTAGGGGTTACTCCAAAGTCATGATTAGTAATTAGGTACAGACAATTATTGTAGTATGACGTTTTAGGTAAGTGCCTATATGTATACTTATTAATTACATCGATGGGGTTCTAAGACCAAACATAAACAGTATAAGGGACTACCAAATGAATTAAAGGAAAGATGCTATTAAAGGGAATCATATTATATATGTACATGCTCGAAAAGTTTAGTGAGGCAAGTTAGTATTGTATTACCATGTGTTGTTTTTCTTAACAAGTAATGGGATTGCCAACAACAAAGAAATCACGAGGAGCAACTAATCAAGGAAGTAAATCACATGAAGTCTTTCAAAACATCCAAACTTGGTCTATTCATCACATTCGGGAAACTAAAACCCTTGTTTGAAAAATGGATGACTTTTATACCTGCTGTTGTACACCATGACTGACAAATTTGGGTCATTAGTTAGATGTAATTTAAACTTGTGTCCCATACCCCCAATCACCTAATTTAATTTCATGACCAATTTTTTTTTTTTCAATCTTAATTTACATGCTTCAATAATCAGATGGCATGTTCTCACAAACACATTCCCTCACAAGTCAATATTTACTGTAGCCTTCCATTTTGTACGAAGCCTGAACTATGCACAACTCAAACTTGTGCAATCTTCAAACCTTAAACAATCTGACCTTTGGTGAAAATTCTACCTTTGCACTACCTGACTTGAACAATCTTTGGGCTTAGTGCATTTCTACTTGTGCAAACTTCTGTCTATCTACATCACGATCTCATAATCCTTGTTCCCTTGCATCCTGAAACTTGGCAATCTTCTTTTCGTCTTCTACAGAAATTTGTGGTCTTGTGGCACCCACGCTCCCACATTGACAATTAGAGGAAGAAGCAAGAAGGTTTACCACAAAAGCAAACAATGTACCTAAGTTGTGGGGAATGAGGCCAACAGTACTTGTGATTCCAAGTAGACAAATGAAAATGTTGAGGATATTGCATCGAACAACAATGATGATAGAATGTCTTAGAATACCATGCATGACAGGAATGATAGGCTCGACAAACAACAAGGAGGCCTTATCATCCACTTTTTTCCTTTTCTCCTATTGTCTTGCATGATGCTCCTTGTACTTTGCATGTGAGTTCAAATGTTGTGTTAACATTCCCAACCTCCCTCACCTCCTACACCTTTCACTATTGAGGCATTCTAGAGTTTTCACTACTCAAAAGTCTATTGCTATTGACAGTAAATGTCACAAACAACCTCAGACTGGATTCAGCAGGTAGCCAAGGGCATTATATCTGATGACACTCATAATATCACTAGTTCATATCAATGCCCTTCTCCTTCATCACTCACACAGATGGATGTTGACATGAATATTGATGTACATCTTGTTAGACAATGGTTGAAGCCACTTGGGCTGATTGATTAGATAGAGACATCTAAACCTAGTTTAGGTCCTTATTTGACAGCACATGTCACAAACAACCTCAGACTCAATTCCGCGGGCAGCCATGGGCATTATATCTGATGACAATCGTAATATCACTAGTTCATATCAACGCCCTTCTTCTTTATCACTTGCACAAATGGATGTTAAAATGAATATTGATGTACAGCCCGTTAGCCAATGGTTGAAGCCACTCAGGCTGATTCATTAGATAGAGACACCTAGACCTAGTTTATGTCCTAATTTTGTACTGATTGACACTTAACTTGTTGAATACTATCTAAGCTCTAGATTCACCTCCTCATGTTGCCACAACAATCTCATATTGGTGAAAGAGTTAGAACCTAGCAAGGGATAAAATCAATTGGAACCATTTGTTTTCACCGGGGATGAAGGGAAGGTTTCACTCTCTAAGTCAGTTGGCAACCATTCAAAGACAACTATCTCAATTTCATGCCAACATTGTACAAATGCATAATGGATGCTTTAGCAGTTCTCGCAATTACACGTAGTGTGGCAAATACAAAATAGGACAGTAATATTTACAATTTCTTATATCAGGCTTTTATACCAAATCATTTTACTTGGAATGATAAGTGTAAGCTATAGAGAGGCACTCCGCTATGTTATCATTGGGGACACCTTGTTCAAAATAGGCTTCGATGGACAGTTACTCCAATGTCTTAGCAAAGATGAGGCAAGAACCACACTTCTAAAGATGCACGATAGTGAATGTGAGGGACACTTCAGAAATGAAGCAATGTCCCACAAATTATTACCACAGGCTTAATATTAAAAGAGTTGCAACCAGGATCACCGGATCAACGAATTGCAAATGATGGAGTGATCTCACGAGTCGAGCAAGTGCACATCACAATGAAGTTGTTAATGAATGAAATCAAGCATAGAGAAATACTGCAAAAAGAACAAGAGCAAATGAAATACTCTATATCATGTTGAATGAATAATATAAAAGGAGAGAGGTGTATATATAGATTGGAGAGGGAAAGATACCACACACTCCAGTAAATATGGTACTAATCTTTCCAAGTAACCAACATAACCTCTAGAACTTTAAGCAAGCTAATGCAACCGTGTAAACAAAACCCAGTGGGAAAAAGGCCTACACCAACACCTCCCCATAAGCATAGCTTAGGTAGGCAATGATACAAAAAATGGGTCCCAACAACAAGGCTTGATGAGGTACCCATGTACAATGCAATCTCTCATAAAGTAGAGAAAAGGAGGAAACCCGTAGGAAAAAACTCTCCCCAAAAGAAAGAAAATAAGAAAAAGAGACTAAAAGACCCCCCAGAAGAAGATGATGAAATAATCAGCACTCCAAGTACATAGCAATGATCGCCAATACCCTACAAAACATGAAGTGTGCCTCCACACAAAAGAGAGAATGTGAATGCAGAATGTCGCATGGCGAAAGTTGTAGTAGGTCCCTCTGAAACAAATGTTGTCTCTTCCTTTCAGAAGAAAGAAACCCTGAGCTATCAAACTACTGAATTCCCACTCAAATGGAAGCGTGTAGGAATCAAGATGTAGATCTCTGAAAAATGCTCAAATGTCTCCCTGCTAATGCTCGAATATGCCAGTCTGATCAGATATCACAGGACTAACTGTAGAAGATGGCAATGAAGAAGCATACAATGAAGGAGAGAGAACAACCAGAGAATAAGATAGACATGGAACATTCGTTGAAAGAATGTCCATGGGAAGAGGTGAGCAAGGCTCAACAACCATCGAAATTGAAGACTCGTCTGCAAATGAAGCACTCAGATCTGCAAATGAAGAAGCATATAAGTCGTCAATACTCTCAATGTGTATACTCTTACTGAAATCAGTAAAGTCCTCCGAAATGCAAGTATGTGAAGGCTCTGGGAGAGCAACAATCTGCACATGAATGGATGTAGAATCTGCAATGAGACAACAAAGGTCTGACAGAATCTCGTCCTATAGTGGGGGCTCGACAGAAAGAAGAGCATTGTCCATCATAGATATGTCATCACAAGAAACACAAGCAGGAGGTGAAAGTACAACTGTGTCTGAAGAGACGATAGGAAAAGGAGAAGGTGTGATGTAAGTCTCAACTGGATCACCAAAAAGACTCAATAATATGCTCTAAACAGTGCATGGACACTCTGTATGTTCCACATGGCAATGAAGATCCATGGAAACATGTAGTAACAGAGTGGCCAGAACCTTGTCACAAGTATTCGTCCACTTATTGAACCGAATAGGATCAGTGGGTGCAAGAATCTGTCCATATAGAAATGGAATACGATTCTTGCAAGTGGACAAGTGTTCCATATAAACATGCCATGAAGCATAATTATCCTTCCCAAGAGGGATCACTGGAGACAAAACAACTCTCATCATCTGGAGTAATAGTGCATGCTTTGGAGATGGATTTCGGACTACATCGAAAAATGAGTCCAGTCAAATGAGAGCAATCTGTGTACAAGTGAGAATGCATGCTCAAATGATAATGTGTCTATGAATACAAGAGCAATCTGTGCAAATATACACTAACTGGGCACATGTAACAGTTACGAAAAACTGAATGTGCACAAGAAAGAGTGTAGGGCCCACAACAAACTCTCAAGACAATCAACAGTGACCCCCCCTGTGTTTGCAATTACAATCATGCTCAATGTGAGGACATCAGAATTAAATGACAATATGTCCAGACAGGTACAAGCAAACAATGCACATCTCAACAATGGACATCAAAGTCAGCTGACAATGCGTCCACAAGAGTGAGCAATAAGTGCAATTGACCAGATTAGTAGACGTGAAATGCAAACAGGCCAAGTGGGAGGACGTCGGACTCTGCTGATAATGCGTCCATATGAGAAGTAAATGTGTGAACTAGTCAGGTAGCCCCTCCAAATTGTGGCACTTTATAATTTAGTGTGTTTTACAATGCAAATGGGCTAGCTACATGGGAAATTGAAAAATACACACTTTTGTAAAAGACGGCGCTCAATTTCGAGCTACCGTTTACAAGATATTAACAAAACAAATTCCCCTCAATAGCCCATTTTTAATAAAAACTGCACTAAATGATTAAAATACGCTTGATGCTAAGAGATTACCTAGCCTTCCAACCAGTCGTTGGAATTAGCACTGAACAAAGAATGCAATGGTTTTGTTTGTGAGGGGGAATTGGCCTCCAGCCAACTTGAGCCTCACCCTTCGTCTTCGTCGGGCAAAATTACAATGTATAAAAACCACTTAGTTACCCTTGCATTAATAGCTCTCTATTGTTTTTAATAAAAACAATAAAAATGAGTTGATCCCCACCGTGAATTGACCCCATATACCACCAAACAAAATACCTCCCCACTTGTCAATAATGCCACCCACTAATTCACTTTGTCCACCACACATCAAAAAAATGTCCTACCATGTTCGCCACTTTCATTAAAGCATTACTAAAAACTTTAATAATGCTGACCATACCATACGATAGCTTTGAGCTTTTTGTTTTGAAAAAGCGTCGACCAAGGAGGATGCAAGCATTGGACGATGGCAAGAGGCAACAATTTGACCAGTCATAGAATGATGAAATAGGTTGCAAACAAGTTTGAATGGTTGTTGAAGCCAAACAAACCACATACTAGATGTTGTGTACAGGTGGGGAAAAGTGCAAAATTAAGAGTTGGTTGAGTCAGCAAGGAGGACTTTTGAAACTGTAAGTTTAGGAGCAAGCCGGTTGAATGTCGCGAGACTAAGCCAACTGTGGATGACAAAATAAGTGCAGGAGGAGGCACAGCTAGGGTTTGAGCAGGCCGTTGGAGAGTTCAACGGCGTAGGACACTAGCAGGAAGGAAGAAATCCAACACCTTTCACTGCAGATCCAACGCCACAGATAGATCTCCAATGCTCCACTGTTGCAGTCAACGCCAAATCTAAATCTCCATGCTTTTCTCAGATGACGCCAAGGCAAAAATGTAGCTTTGCAGATCTTTTCTATGCAGACCACACACTAATGATGAAGACAAAAAACAATGCCACATAACCTGGTAGCAGATCTTCCAACGCTTCACACAGCATTCAATCCTCGATAGCAAATAACAAAGAGCCAAAAACAATTGTTGGCAAATATTAAGAATGCAATGGAGCGCCGTATGGCCAAAAGAGAGATTAGATCAGCAAAAAAATACAAATTGAGTTGTACATCCTTCCCAAATATGAAGCATTAGAAGGTACTATTGTCAACCTGGAGCTGCGCCCTGAATCGAAAACGTGCATGAAGTGGCCAATCCTCTATCCGGTTGAAACAATGGGATCTTTTCATGAGGATGGGTGCCTCAATGGTGAGAAGAACCTCCATAGAAGGCTGGTTCCTGTAAGATGTATCAATGAGGATCTCTACTCTGTGTTGCGGACTACCATGGAAAAGGGAGAAGGAAACTTGAAGGGAAAATCCTACCTAATAACGGTGATATACCAAAATATTGATCCACTCTACTTGGAACCTTGAACACTGAACAAAAAAGGGAAAAGGAAGACCTTCGATTTCAATCAATCACTCATGCATAAATATTTCATGAAAAGGTTCAATCCAATGACCAAAACATGAGGGAAAACAATGGAGAGAGGTCTGATACAAGACACTTTGCATCCACTTACAGCTTCAGCAAAAGACAAAGAACACTGAACATGCCTTGCATAATATGATAAGCTAGCAACTAGGTACAAATCAGAATTTAGGAAAGGAGAGAAATCTACCACATGCAAATTGCTGAATGAATATACACTATGCCAACACTTGAAATCTGAAAGTACAGCGCTTCTATTGATCTAAGAGGTTACACAACTCACCAATGGCAGACTCTGGTCTTGCCAAGAGAGGGATAATTTTAATCAACGCTGAAAGCCAACTTATAGAGAATTACAAAAGCCAAAAGATTGGCATTGAAAAATAGAAGAGGAAGATCAACTTAGATTAACTCAAGGCTGACTTTGCCTTTCAATAAAATATGTTTTCCCTTTGTCTTTGCATGAAGCTCCTTGGCGCTAGAGGAAGTGGACTTGTCTTTGTTTATTGAAACACCCACCTCTCTTTGCATGGAAATCCACACCAATGTCAATTTTAGCTTCTTCATGAGCTGCTAGAAAGTTTGAAAGTATGAGATGATAATATCATGCATGAAATCCAACACCAATGTCAATTTTAGAACTCTGACTTGATCCGTTGGAAGCCGAGTTGGAACGTTTGATAAGCTGAGTTGGAGCACTTGATAAGTTGAGTTGGACGAAGAGATCATTCTCCTTTGCATGGAAAACTCCTAGTAGATGTGTCGTTTAACAATTAGTCAATTCTAAATCTAGAACAGTCAACTCGACATCTGAATTTCAAACTCCGGTTGAGCTGTTGGAACGTTACGAGCTTGAGACGGATAAAAGTGCTTGCATGTGAGAGATAAATTCAGGTTGAATTTATTTCATGTCTATCTATTTTCTGTTTCTGTGCATGCGTTGCTCTTGGGTTTTTATTCCCGCGGACTTTCTTGTTTGGCTGTCTATCGGGCTTTTTGTTTTTTCACTTTCCCACGGACGAAATGTCTGCGGGAATTGTCTATGACTTTCCCTTTGCTCTCAGGCTCCTTTCGACTTGTCTTATTTTCGGGCTTTCCTTTTCTTCGGCATTTTGTCTATGACTTCTCCTGCGGACAAATTGTCTGCGGGAATTTTGTCTTTTCTTTTTTGCCCGAAGGAATTTATCCTTTGCTTTCTTTGCCCCTCCGGACAAATGTTTCCGAAATGTCCTTTCCGAAGGGCAAGTGCCCTTCGGAACTTCTTGTTTGTAGCCTTCCTGAATGGTACCTATCCTTCGAGCTTTGTTCCTTGCGACCTTTTCCGAAGGGCGAGTGCCCTTCGGGTTCCCTGTTTGCGCCTTCCCGAATTAATCCTTCGGACTTTTTCTATCGGGTTTTTTGTTTTTTGTTTTTTTACTTTTGTAAACTCTTCAAATTCCTTCGGACTTTTTGTCCGAAGGTATTTGCTTTGTCTTCTTTGGCCACCGGCAGAGAATGTCCTTTGAAAAAATTTCAAATGTGTTGACACCAACCAAGTGCCCTCCGCAAGGGCTTTTGTCCTTCATTTGTGGCTTTTCGGAAAAATTGTAGGGCACCCGAGCTTTTTGTAAGGCACCGGGTTTTTTGTAGGGCACCCGGGTTTTTTGCAGGGGTCCTTGTTCCTTTGAATTTTTTGGATTTTCTGACTTCTCTGTCGGATTTCTTCAGACTTTTGTTCGAAGGAATTCCTTCGGAAAAAAGTCCAAAGGATTTATTCCTCGGGCACTTTATTCTTTGGCGAACCTTTTGGGAGGCTATGGGTTCTTTATTTACAAATCCTCCGAAGTATTCCTTTGGACAAAAAGTCCGAAGGATATCTGTTGTCTTCTCCTTACTCTTGGATTATTTCCTGCAGACTTATGTCCTTTGAACTTTTCCGAATTTTTGTGAAATCAAGCCTTCTTTGCCCGAAGGAAAACCTGTTGTAGCCAAGGCTTTTGCAAATGAGTTATTTCAATTGGTCTACCTCTTACCCAATGTATTATTTCTTCCTTGGCTAGAGACGTGAACTTTCCGAATGGCAAGAGACAATCTGACTTGTGGAAGAATTGTCAACAAGTACAGAATTAACAGTCTACAGATCCGATCTCAATGCAAGATCCACACATATCTCAAAGTGACAATAATGTAAATACAATGCTTCAACATGCAAAAATAATGCATTAACCAAATTGCCATATAGTCAAAGAAAGACTAGATCCAATCAAGATATATGTATTTCCAAGAATCTACAAGACCAGTCCCCTTTGCTTCAATATGCAGTCAATCTCTAGATTTCAAAAATAACTTAACAACAAAACAAATCAGACAATCGAATACCAGATTGACGCTCTGATATCCATAAAAAAGTTGCAGCCAGAATCACCGGATCAACGAATTGCAGATGATGGAGTGATCTCACAAGTCGAGCAAGTGCACATCACAATGAAATTGCTAATGAATGAAATCAAGCATAGAGAAATACTGCAAAAGGAATAAGAGCAAATGAAATACTTTATAACATGTTGAATGAATAATACAAAGGAAGAGAGGTGTATATATAGGTTGGAGAGGAAAAGATACCACACATTCCAATGAATGTGGTACTAATCTTTCCAAGTAACCAACATAACCTCTAGAGCCCTAAGCAAGCTAATGCAACCATGTAGGCAAAACCCAGTGGGAAAAAGACATACACCAACAATTATTTGCCCACAATGGAACAAGAATGTGTCAAGCATACTTAAATTATGTATCCAATGTCAGAAATATAGCAATTTAAATCATGCTCCATCTCACGAATTGCAGCCAATTGTTTCACCATGGCCATTCTCCCTTTGGGGATTTGATTTGATTGGAAAAATAAATCTGGTATCAACAGGAGGCCACAAATTTATAATCACAACTACAAAATATTTCACAAAATGGGTAGAAGCAATCGCACTTGAGTTTACCATTGAAGATGAATCTGCAAGTTTTTGATGACAAATATTCCCTCATTTTGGTTTACCCTCAACTATTATTACCGATAATGGGCCGTCATATTAAGAACAAAACGATGAAGCATTTTTGGAATAAATACAAAATTCAGCACACCTTTTCTACACCCTACTATCCATAGGGTAATGGTCAAACAAGTCTATTGTCAAAATACTTGGAAAAATAGTTGAAAGGTACAATTCAGATTGGCACTAGTAGTTACACCTTATGGGTATACTGCACTAGCATCCACACACCTACTCTATCTATTGTTGACGCTGTGGATTGCACCCTTGAGAGAAGGCTGAGCTTCTGTCTTCTACGCGGCACAATGGAGACTCCTCTCTTGCCTGTGGCTATGGCAAAACTGAGAGGAGAATCTCTAGATAAGGGCTAGCTCCCTTTGATGCATCTCTGATTTATTTCAATACATTTGCTAATATATATATAATGGGGGGGTTGAAAAGAGAGAAAGATACTGAAACAGAACCTAAACTAAGAGGGTGATGCACCAAAAAAGTTCAATCTACTTAGCTTGAGCATACACTTTCTACCAAGAACAAGTTGATGTACACTTCATTTGATATGAGGAATTCTCCTGCATCAATGAGCTAGGGGTCCTCTGGAGATACAGGGAGGAAGAACTACCAGAGGTGTTCTAAGACACACTATGGCAGCCTGTTCACATGCACCTATACTCTGTTGTAGACACTTCTGGCTAACCTGCAAAAGAAAAACTCACAATACACTAGACATGCTGGAATCATCTGTGAAAGCATAAAGGAAAATGACTTAACACAAAACAAAGCCATAGACATATGCAAAAGTGCAAGCTCAAATGGAGGCAAAAATGCTTCTTTTTGATTCAAGATAGATTTCGGCAGGGCTCCGCCTTACAAGCTGAGAGATCTCTTTCTCAAATGAGAAGTTACAAATATATATAGAGAGAGAGGAAGTAAAGGCGCCCCTTTGGAAAAGACTTTGGCGCCTTTTTACAAGTTGGCCCATGTGCGTTGAGAGCATTGGGAAGAGGAAGCCGCTTGATAGATAATGCTGTGTCGGCTCCAGTTTTGACTTTAGGCGTTTAAATATATTAAACGCCATATGTGAAATCATGGGCCGCACCGTTTGTTTGTAAACAAGACCGCTCCTTCAAGATATTCACGCGGTTTGTCTGCTCATCAATGCAAAGTGTGGAAAAACAAGCCGCGTCTTCACTGTTTGCGCTCCTTGATGACCACTTGGCAGAGACTGTGTCAACCGTTGGAATTACTCCTTGTGCCAACACCTTCTTTTGCCACCTGGGCTGTTTTGTCCATATCCATAATTTTGTCTCTTCTTGGCTTTGTCTTTTCCTGGAATTTGAGCTCTCAAGGCTATCTTATATCAATCTTTGGCTCTTTCATCAACAGGTCGTTGAGTTCATTCTTAACTTTTGTCTTTTCCTCTCTTGACTCCTTCCGGCAATCTGAGCTCTCGGGGCTATCTTCTATCAATCTTTGGCTCTTTGGGCTCCCTTCTCGGCGGTCTCTTCCTTTTGGCCTTAAGGCCTTTGAATTCCTTCAGGTTCGCGCTCAAGCATTTAAAGGTCAACGGCTATTTTATTGCCTTAAATTTGACGTCTTTGGGGACGTCATTTGACGTCTGGATTCCAACAGCGAAGTTCATGATGTCCAATTTTGACGTCTGCGGGCCCATCACCCCTTTGAATTCCTTCAGCTTTCTTTTCTTCAGCCTTTCTCCCGAAGTGTTCCCTCGGACTTTCTCCCAAAGGATATCTCTCTCTTCTTTTCTTTTGTCCGGGTCTTTGTCATTGAAACCTCCCGAAGGGAAGGTGTCCCTTCGGGGCTTGGCGAAGATCCTCCTTTCGGCAGCCGAGAGTCCCCCGCAAGGGCACCTGCCCTTCGGGCTGCCTTGGTCTTGAAATCCTTCAGACAAAATGTCCAAAGGAATTCCTTCGGACATTTTGTCTGAAGGAAATCTTTCCTCTGTCTTTCCCGCTTGCTGCTTTCTGTCGGGCTTTTTCGTCGAGTGAACTCCTTCGGACATTTCACTTTGTTCACTTTGCCGCGGGAACTTTTCCGAAAGAATTCCTTGCTCCTTACCTTGTGAATTTCTTCGGACAAAATGTCCGAAGGAATTCCTTCGGACATTTTGCCCGAAGAAATTCAACCTTGTCTTATCTTTTGCCTTAGCATTTCCGAAGGAAAACTCACCCTTTTGATTCCTCCACAAGGTTCCCTACCCTCCGCAGCCTGCTGGAAAAGTCTAGTTTGTGCCTAACTGCCCTATGCAAGGGCACTTGTCCTTCGGGCTTTGCAAGACCCCCTTTGAACCTTCCGATTGAACCAAACACTTTGAACCAAACTGATTGAACCAACTGATTGAACCAAGCGATTGAACCACCCGATTGAACCAATCTTTTGAACCAAAGTTCAAGTTCAAAGTGTGAGAAAGATCATGCCGTTGAACACCAACGTCGAACCACTGAACTGGTTCCTCCTTTTGCTGAAAGACTTGTGCAAACCAGAAATTGAATTGGCTCAAAACAGCAGGGGAAGGAGACCGATTTTGGCCTGTAGGACCAAAATGGTCAACAGCGACACCTTATGCTTTGGTTTATGGTATAGAGGCAGTTCTGCCAATTGAACTTGAAATCTCATATTTGCATGTTTCTCTTAAGGGCATTCTTCACAATAACGAATATCGCGAGAAAATATTACATAAGTTGGAACAATTGGTTGCAAAACACACACATGTATTAAGAATCTACAGATTAACATACAACATAAAGGTTCATGCACGTGAGTTTGATGTGGGTGATCTAGTATTAAAAGAAAATCAAAAGAATACCAATGCAAAAAAAGACAAGGGAAATTCAAACCAAATTGTTTAGGCCCATTCACAATTACAGACAATTTGGGAAAAGGCATGTATTACCTAGCTACACTTCAAGGAAAGCCTCTCAAAAACCCAATGAACATTATGCACTTGAATAAATATTACACCTAAAAAATCAAAAATTCAAAAAAATCAAAAAATCAAGAAAATACAAAAACATTCAAAAAAAGCAAAAATACTTTAACAATTACATATTTTCTAGATTTTGCATGTGTTGTTTACTTTATGTTGGTAGATAGCAAATCATTTTTCCTTTCTATACACATAGGTTTCACAGGTACTTCAGAGTGATACAGGCATACATTAGATCCATGATACATGAGCCTACAAATGTTGGACCTTTCCTCTACCCACATGACACACTACATTAGGGGCATATGTTTCTTTTGATCACAATTGATATGGGTGCTATTGTTTTATGATCACTTTACATTAACATGTTGAGCTTATATATTAACGTTTACACATGTCTATACTCGTGCTTACATCTTACACAATGTGTTAGATATGCTATTTTACAGGACATTTTGCTAACACAAGTATGCAGGGACTGGTATGATATGCTTATGATAGTTTCTTATATTTCACTTACTCATCTTCTCACATGGCTTACTTGAGTGTACTTGTTTGCTACCTTGTCTCGATTGTAGAACATTTGAACATGTTCCTTGTTTGTTGGCCATAGTGCCACTAAGTGTTATTTATTTGGTATGCGGACATTTGAACATGTCTTCTTCCTTGAGTGTGCAGCGTTTGAACATGCCCCTTGTTTGCAGTCTCCTTAGACCCCTTTTGTGTGACATTGAGTGCTCTCTTGTTTATTGATTGTCTGGTTTGGTACTTGTTAGTTCTTTAGAAAATATGAGTTTGTTGTGTTTAAAAGGCTCTTCTATAGGTCTTACTAGTGTTGAATCTCTTCGCCATTTGTGGGAACACATTGCAGTCTCAACATGATATTTTGTGTGGATCTCTATTGTAGGAGTGACACGTTTTTTTTGGCATACTCAGCCACCAGAATAAATATGAAGAGTCATTCTGCATAGGACATGCATATTGCTGATCAATGTCCTTTGGATGGGATTTCACTCAACTTTTCGGTCTGCATCCTCCATTTTGGCATCCTCCATTGGCAAGTAACTGACGAAGATCTTTTGTTCAAACCCCTGCGCTCCTTTTTGTCGTCCCCTGAGTAGCGTACAACCCCAACTATAGTCTCATTGGCATATGTTTTTTGATGTTGTTGATGGCGCCTTCCAAGGACATTTTGGATCTGTTACTAGAATGTTGAAGCTCATCCATTGCCTGCATGGACGTTTTGGACTTGTTACTGGAACATTGAAGCTCATCCACGGCCTGCTGGACGTTTTGGGCCTATTACTGGAACGTTGAAGCTCATTCATGCCCTGCAAGGATGTTTTGAACTTGTTACTAGAACATTGAAGCTCATCCACAACCTGCAAGGACATTTTGGACCTACTACTGGCACATCCACGACCGGCAAGGGTTTTCTGAGTCATTCCAAACTTGATGGCATTTTGCCTACTCCTCCCAGACTGTTGATGGCGCTTTCATTATCTTCCCAGACCTGCTAAAGATGTTTTTGAGCCGTTAATGCCTTTTTATTGGCGTCCCAAGCTAATCTTCAGCCTCATTCTCCATGATGGCAGCATTTGAACTTCTTCATTCCCAGCTAAGTCAAAATTAAAACATTCATGCCCTAAAACTTTAAAAAAGTTGTTTTATTAATTGTTTTTTTAAAATAGCTAGTTGTTTTGCCCTTTAAGTGGAATTGTTTCCATTTAATTGCACATGTGGGTGCATAGGTGGAGTGGTTAAGACTTAAATCTAGTTTGGAAGTCAAGTGTTCAATTCTACTTCCAATGCTTATATGCAAGGCTAGGTCTCTTGTCCTTTTTAGTAAAGAGCATTTGAATTTTGTGCATTTTAAAATTGACCATTTAAAAGACAGAAAATGAAATTTCCTTGTAACTTTTGATTGGTGGCTCCAAATTGAGTGTCGTTTTCTTCAAAAGTGTATGATTTTTCGTGTTTGTTCCATTGGAACGGTTTATTTTGTGAAACACACTAAAATTATCTTGACTCAGAGGGGTGTTGTGGTGCGTGTTCTTCTTCTTGCACATTCAGTTCTGCAATTTCCTTTTTGTATCATGGATTGTTGGTCATTTCTGCTTCTTATTTCATTCAACTATCATGAATGGAAAAACAACGTGCAACTGGATATAAGAAAACAAGGATTCTATAGGATAACTATGAACGAGGAAACTCAACCTATAGTAGATGCAAATAAAAATAAATGGTTTAACAGATGTGATCAAGCACATGGTTATCTTAGTTTGTCTATTTCTCCTAACTTATGTTTTCACATTGAATCTGCAAAAACACTTAATGAAGTATGGACCACACTGGAAAAACTCTTTGGAAAACTTGATGTGATGAGAGGTCATGAACTGGAGAATGACTCATCAGTCTAAACCCAGGAGACTTCGACACACTACAGGATTTCTTCACTAATTTTAAATCTCTAAGGTTGCAGTTAAAAGAATGTGGTATAGATAAGAAAGATGATCAACTTATTCTGTCAATTCTCTCCAAATTGAGTCCAAATTACTCTGTGTTTGTATCCACTTTCCATGCCACAAAAAGTGCTCTTGGGACCACATGGAAGATGCCTTCTTTAAATACCTTTGTTGTCGACTTGACTCAGGAGCAAGATAAGTTGATATAGATGGGCACAGTGAAGTCCTCAAAACATCAAGCATTATTTGCCGGGAATGGGAAAGATAAAATAAGAAAAGACAAATATATTAATGTCCAACAAATGACCACAAAATTAGGTCAAAGGGACAGCAAATTACAAATGTGTCAGGAACAAGCGAGAAACCCTAGAGGTCTCCAAAAACAAAAAGAACAAAGCCGGAAGAAAATAGTACAAAACAAGGCAAAGAGCAAGAATGCTCAAAAGGCTTCAAACAACAAAGAGAAGAAACAGAATAAAAAGGATCAAAAACCTCCCACCTCCAAATCAATCAATGAGACCTCTTCTAGTGTTAAGCCTAAGAAAAAAAGGATCAAGTGTGGGTATCATTTGGACAAGTATGATGGAAACAAATGTTTGAAAAAACAAATTGACCACCTAACATGCCTTCTTGAGAAGAACAATATAGGTGTTCCTAAGTCTATCAAACCATCTTCATCAACTCCAAAATCCTCCAAGTCAAATGGCAATGGTAAAGAAAAGGCAAAAGAAAAAGTGAGAAGAAAGTGAAAGGCAAGGCCTTAGTTGTAGTTGTACCTCCGACTCCTACATGAGTCATTGACTCTAGAGCATCACATCGCATGGCTTCTTCACATATTGAGTTCACTTCTTTCGGACCATTTGACATGTCCACTATTCATTTGGGTGACAACACTTCTACATAGGTTTTCGGGAGAGGGTTTGTTTAAGTGAGTGGAGGAAGATTCAATAATTTCTCAGTATTCCCTCACTTTCAACTAATCTCCTATCAGTTTACCAGATTACTCACCTTGGTCCGGGCATGCGAGTTGAGTTCACTCCTGATTCAGTGTATGTCAAAGAGTTACAAAGTGATACTATATTGGAGGTGGGATTAATCGATCATCAAACTCAACTATATACCTTCACACTTTGTCCCTGACTCTCCTTCAAATTCTTCTTCATCGGACTCACTTGGACTTGTTGACATTTCTAAGCCTAAACTCATATCTGATATTGAGGACTCTTCATCTAGCACAGATGACTACAATTGTGATATTGACACACCTCCACCATTTTCTTGTCATCTTCCAGATATTGAGGAGTTATTTCTTGAGTCACCTACTTCTGGTCCACAAAAAGCAGGTACATTGATGTGGGACTCATCAAACATTGGGCAGTCTTCTACATAGCTATAGGGCATTCCAATTTCTTTCTTTGCCTCTACTTCAAATGCACCATCATTGCATGGAGCAGTTGGCCCAACTACTATGCATGACGAGCATACTTCCTTGTATAGGGACCACACCTTGGTTAGAGATCCATTAGGGACTTGGCAGAGACATTCATTATTCCAGGGTGATTCACTCTTCACTGCATCTATTACTAATTCACAGTCACTCTAGCGTGCTCATTTGCAAGATATAGGGTGGCTACAGGCAGTGGTAGCTTTTAGTGGGGCTTTTTAACCCTCTCTTCTTCTTTTCTCTCTTTTAGTGGGGAGTTTT
Source organism: Torreya grandis (assembly GCA_037957365.1). Lineage (NCBI taxonomy): Eukaryota > Viridiplantae > Streptophyta > Pinopsida > Cupressales > Taxaceae > Torreya > Torreya grandis. The sequence goes on along the minus strand of JARHVA010001236.1, from coordinate 979,048 downwards.
TTCCTATGGGTTTTCTCCTTTTCTCCACTTCATGATAGTTGCTTTGTATATGGGTACCTCATCAGGGCTTGTTTTTGGAACCCATTTCTCCTACCCACCTAAGTTGTGCTTACGAGGGGGTGTTAGTGTAGATATTTATTTTTTTTGTATTTTGTTATTTGGATTATCCCTACACACATGGATTATTCCTCCACTTGAGTTAGCTTGCTTAGGTGTACTTAGATATAGGGAGTTGCTCTTGTTCTTTATCATTGGCTAGAGGATGTTACTCTTTGATTAGTCATTTCAGACATAGGAGTTACATGCCTATTCTAAACCTTTGTGATCATTCATTGATGAGTTACACATTACTCTCCTATTTGTACATCTCTTTGTGAGCTATTATATATCTGAGTGTGTTGAATGATTTGTCTTGTTTTGTGTAATATTTTCTTTCTTGTTTTTGCTTACAGCAATGTCTATGCAATAGATTTGCTCTTGTTTATAAAATCTATGCATTTGATGGAACCAGAGATCCTGGCCAATGCTCTGATAAAAAAAATTTACCCTTAGCTAAAAAAATCTACACCCCTCTTCAACCAAACCCAAATGATATGGATGAGAATGATCAAAAGTTTCCAGATCAAGCCTCTTAAAAATTTCATCCAAAATCAAATTAGACTGTAAGCCAGTATCAACAAATGCATTTACCTTTGCCACCTTGATTTAAATTTTGGTTCAAAAAATCTTGCTCATCTCCTTTTTTTCTTGTTCCCTTCAAATTCTACTCGTAGCGATGTGACCCTATTTTTCAAAAACATCAGAACTATCCTCTGTCTCGGCCTCTTATTGTTTTTTCAAAGATATCATGGACTTCTTAGGTTCCTCCTTTGTACAATTCTTGAGATACACCCTGTGTCACAGGGTTCACTGAATTTCAATGTAAAAATTTGAAGTTTGGTGAATTCCATTAAAAACATCGTCTAAAATTGCGATGAAATTCGTACAGTATAAAAATAGTTTTAAAAACCTAGAAAATAGTTAAAAAACATGATTGCAATTCATATAGTCCAAAATAGTTTTAAAAACTTAAAAAATTGTAGAAAAACACGATTGAAATTTGATGTAAATATTGTCTGTGATAGAGTTTTTTCTTTTTGGATTAATTTTTTATTTTTTTGTTTCTTTCCCATTCAATGTTAGGTGTGGTCTGTGTGGATTTGTTACGCGATTTGTAGGGATACACAAATTCGTCGTCAAATACTGCTATGACCGACTGTTGTGTGCGCGATTAGCTGTCAAATATTGTTGTAAGTTGTTGTGTGAACGACTATTGTGTGTGCAATCTGTAGACTGGATGGCATCTTGCATGGTCGCTTGACATTATTTCCTTCTCCCTTCTCGACATTAATTTCTATAGTCTTGCCATAGACAACTCTATAATCAAAGCCGCCGAAACTCCTATTTTATATATAGGTTTGATTTAGGTTTCAAGTTGTATTTGTTTTTTTGTGTTTTTATTTATATTTTTTATGTTATTTTATTTGTTTATTTTTTAATTTATATTTAATGTTCTTAAAATTTTATTTTACGTATTTATTTTTTAATATATGTGTGTGTGTGTATATTTGGTTGTTTATTAAAAATTTAAAAAATTATATATTTTTTAACATTATATTTATAATATTATATTATTTAGAATTTATGTATTTTAATCTTTTTGGTTTATTATTTTAAAATTTTATGTTCTTTAATGGTTCTTAATGGCGATTTTTTTTTCCAATTTTATCCATTGGCCAACTTGAACCAGATTTTATCCTCGTCAAACTCGAATTCGAACTCGCACCTTGTGACTTAGGATGCAACTTCCAACATTTTGTTTCAGTGCACCCATCTCCAACACAATGACTAAAATGACTCTTTGGATCCTTGTATAGATGAAAAGTAGAGGCATTTTTCTTAGCTTTCCATGTATCCTTTGAGTAAGATTTAGATGGCTGATTTTGCTATTTCTTGGACTCACTTTTTATCTGAGTTTGCTTTGAGGATTCCCTTCTCCTTACTTCATCTCTTCCTAAATTTAGTATGCCTACACACATGCCCATCAAGGTCTTTTGGCTTACTAGAGATGATTCGTGACCAATGCATGAATGGAGATGGTCCATGTACTTGGTCAAGTTGTCTTCATCCTCGAAGTCCAAGCCCATCAATATGGCTTGTCTATGGAATTCCGTGGTGTAATCCTACAAACTTTTACCAGTTCCTTGCTTGAAAAACTGCCACTTAATTTTCTGATCAGTTTTATGCCCAATAGAATAAAAGTTCTTACGCAACAGTTCTTTAAATTCATCTCATCTGGTAACAATTCTTTTCAGAAGAGACTAGATAACTTACTCACCAAAATAGAGCATGTCCTTTGATTTTCAAACGTACAACAACAATCTTTTGTGCTTCACTAAAATTATGCACACTAAAATTAGCCTCCATTTGCTTAAACCATTTGTCTAGCAATTCAGCATCTACTTGCCCTTCAAAAGCTTTAATCTTGACTTTTGTCTCAACATTGAAATCAAAATGATCAAATGATTTTACCTTGGCTTAGCTTTAACTTTGTCTTTTGGAGGCTACTCATTTTTACCCATGAGTTCTTTCTCCTCCTCACGGGGTCTTCTTCTCCTATGCCAACCTTCCTAGCTAGAGCATGAACCACCGTGTCCATGAATGTTTGGTTCCTAGCCATGAGCTCTTGTTGCTTGGTTGTGATATCTAGGGACTTATCACACATTTCATGCTTGTTTTGAGGCAGCAATCCATTTGGCAAGATTGCCTTCACTATCTCCCGCCATTTCCTTCACCTTTCGATTCCAATTCCTTGTAGAAATCTCAGTTTCGCAATTTAGTAACTCTTCTTCCTATGACTTTGTCACTGTCATACAAATCAACCACAAACTATCCACGATACTAGTTGTTAGGTACTATCTACCCTAATTTAATAAACCTTGGATTGTCTTTTCACGTTCATTCTTCATAACTTGGAAAACCATCAAGTGGAGGACAATGATGCATTCTTGCCCCATACCTAGTAGTAAAATAGATGCAGGTTCTAAAAACAAGCTACATACTCATCATCATTGCACTTCTTTTTCTCTTGTTGGGTTCTACATTTTCACCTGACCATGTCAACCCTTCAGAGGATTACATTCAAATATATACCATAATTCACGTTATGCAAAACATCTAGGAAGGACCACAATAGCCCCTACTAGGGGTGCAACATAAAAATTAGAACTCACTCTTGGATTGTCTAGCTGAAATTTCAACCCCTTAATCATCCTCTTATAGTCCATCATGTCACCAGCCACTGATACCTCAAAAGTTCATGAGAGAAGAAGTCTTAGGGCCACAAATGTTAACAACTTTGATTCTCTGAAGTTATGAGTGTTATCGAAATCAATGAGGGTCATGACAGTTATTCCTTTCACTTTGCTTTTCATCTCCAAAGTCTGATATCGAGTAATTCCCAAGATGGCAACAAGGGAGAATCGATGTATACTCTTAGGAGGGACACTCCTACATAAGCCTCTAAGTTCTATAAAGGGAGTGTTAGGAAATTAATCTAGTGCTCACAGCAATTAATGTTTTACCTTAGTAATTAGTAATTTACTATTGGATATTATATTGTTATATAGTTATAACAAAATAATTTTTATGTTACCCGTGACTATTCCAGATTATTCGTTCATATTTACTAGGAGGTTGTTTTGCTGCCTCCATGGCTATATAATAGCCAATCTATTGTACGTTGATACATGGGAGCATATTGAAGTATTATTATTATTGTTCTCTGTGTTCAACCCCTGTGTTATTTTCATTTGGTATCAGAGCAGTATAATGTGAATTATGTAGAATTTATTAGAGCAGGTTCTCTAAGTGATGGAAGGATAAAAGAAATGCCGAGGGGCAGCTTGATTAAATTGTCTCCAACTGTTGTCCTGAGTAATTGAAGACGAAATATATATAGGCAATTTGGATAGTGTCGTGGTCCTTTGGAGCACTTGTAATGCTTGCTTGAAAATTAGCACTGAAAGACTGCATCTATTCTATCAAAGGCTTATGGTTTTGGCGATTCAAAAATTTGTTTTCTGAGGCATTCAGTCCACACGCAGCCCTCACCCAAGCCAGACTATATATTGGAAAACAAAGATTGTTTTTGGAGTAATGGACTCATTTAGATGAGTGTCTATATGCAGGTATTCCCATCACTATTCTGCTAGTCAGAGCATGAACCCATGGATCACTCCAATTGACTATACAGTGCATATTCTCTGTCGATCCTCTGTGTACGAGATCATTGGCAGTCATTAGCTCGGTCTATACATTGACATCGGATATGTTTGTTATCACTGTTGACCATTTTGGTCCTGCAGGCCAAAATCAGTCTCCTTCCTTCCCTACCACTCTGAACCTCAATCTAGTCATGCACCCACCTTCTGCAAAATCTCATTTTCTTTGAAATAAGACCTGTTCTTATAGAACATTGAAAAATATAAGGCCCTGCAGGTTTCGGTTCAGTTCGGAGCTTTTCGCTTTGAGCAAATGCCTTAGACAAATAAGAGTCTCTTACAAAGCTCCGAAGGTTAAAAAGCCCTTGCGGAGGGCATAGGATGAACAAGATGGGCCATTGCAAAAGATCCGAAGGGTGACTTTGGACTTGATTTACCCTTGCGGAGGGTAGCTGGTCAAAAGGCTGAAAGATGAGTTCCTTCGAAAAGAAAGACCAAAGCAAAGAATTCCTTCGGACTTTCTGTCCGAAGGAAATTCGTAAGAAAATAGCAAAGGATTTCTTCGGACAAAATGTTCGAAGAAAATCCATGAAGTGAACAAGGCAAAAGGAAGATAGCCAAGGACAAAAGTTGATTTTCTTCTGGCATAATGCCCAAAGGAATTCCTTCGAACACTTTGTCCGAAGAAATCCACAAAGGCAAAGGGCCAAACAAAGAGATTATCATTCAGAAAAAATTCCGCGGCAAAAAATGACAAGGCAAATTCTTTTGGACAAAAAGTCCGAAGGAATTCCTTCGGACTTTTGTCCGAAAGAATTTGCCCGAAAGAAAAAGCCGATCAAGCAGCAAGAAAAGAAAGACAAAGGAAAGAATTTCCTTCGGACATTTTGTCCGAAGGATTTGAAGAACAAGGCCGCCCGAAGGACCCCGAAGGGCAGGTGCCCTCGCGGGGGACTCTCGGTTTCCGAAAGGAGGACCTTCCCCAAGCCCCGAAGGGACACCTTCCCTTCGGGAGGTTTCAACGACAAAGGCCCAGACAGAAAAAGAAGAGAGAGATATCCTTCGAGAGAAAGTCCGAGAGAACACTTCGGGAGAAAGGCCGACGAAAAGAAAGCCGAAGGAATTCAAAGGGGTGACGGGCTCGTAGACGTCAAATTGAGCATCATGAAATAGTCGTTGATCTTTAAATACTTGAGCACAAACCCGAAGGGATTCAAAGGCCTTAAGGCCAAAGGGAAGATATCGCCGAGGAAGGAGCCAAAGGGACTAGGAAAAGACAAAAGAGATGACAAAAGACAAAGCCAAAAGGGACAAAGCTAGGAAAAGACAAAAGTTAAGAATGAACTCAGCGACCTGCTGATGAAAGAGCCCAAGGAGCCAGCAAAGGACGATAAAATAGCCCCGAGAGCTCAAATTCCAGGAAAAGACAAAGCCAGGAAGAGACAAATATGAATATGGACAAAACGGCCCAGGTGGCAAAGGGGAGGCGAGTTATTCCTGTAGTTGAAATAGTCCCCACCAAGTGGTCATCAAAGAGCACGAACAGTGAACGGCGCGGCCTGTTCTTTTCTCATTTTGCATTAAATAAGCAGACAAACTGCGTGAATATCTTGAAGGGGCGGTCTTGTTTACAGAAAAGGAGGCGCGGCTCATGTTTTCACATTAATGTTTGAACGCCAAAGTCAAAACTAATAGCCGACACAGCATTCTCTATCAAGCGGCTTCCTCTTCCCAATGCTCTCAGCACACGTGGGCCACTTAAAAAAGGGCGCTAAAGTCTTTTCCAAAAGAGGCGTCGTTTTCTTCTTTTTTCTCTATATATATTGTAATCTCTCATTTGGAGAAGGCATCTCTCATGTTGTAAGGCGAAGCCCTGCCAATTTTCACCTGGAATCAATAGAATACGTCTTTTTACCTCTATTTTGGTTGGATATATCTCTGAGTGTGTCTGAGTGTTAGCCTTGTGTTCAGTCATTTCTTTCTTGATGCCCTCACAAGCTTGATACCAACATGCCTGGTATAGACAAAGCACCATTCCTGCAGGCGACAAGAAGAGTTGTATCTAGAGCACAGAGGCAAAAGAAGGTTACCAGACAGTGTGTTTTTCCTACAGGGCCTATGGTAAGTTCATTCTCTGTGTGTTTCCATTAAGGCCTCCATGTCAAACTTCCTTCAGTCTGGCCCTTTCATCAAATAAAGTGTATGTATGTGTCCGTATGGTTCAAAGTGTGAGTATGAGTAGATCAAACTTGTTTGGTGCATCACCAGCTTAAGTTAGGTTTTGTTTTTTAGTAATTCTTCTCTCTTTTCAACCCCCCCATTATATATATGTATTAGCAATATTACTGGAATAACTCAGAGATGCATCAAAGGGAGCTAGCCCTTATCTAGAAACTCTCCCCTCAGTTTTTCCAGACCCATAGGCAAGAGAGGAGTTTCCATTTTGCCACGTGGAAGAGAGAAGCTCAGTCTTCTCTCCAGAGTGCATTCCACAGCGTCAACAGTTTTTGGCACGCCCGGTTGGACATATTTTTAACACCATTTTTTACACTCAGCAAAGTTACAGGATTGATGTTGGTCCTGCTACAACAGAATCAACCATTTTCAGCATCTGGCAACTCCACTGGTAGGAACATCAATCTCTGATCAAAGACCAGTCTGACCTCCTATGCCTAAAATCACCACACGATCTGCTGCTAATGGTGTCCCTTTTGAATTCGTGGAATTGCCCTTGAACTCAACAAAGCAACTGAGGTTTGAAAAAACTCATCCTTATTCAGCAAATCACCTTCCCAGACCTGCTATAAGATACACCTACGCAAGAAGGCCTCTGTTGAATCCTGTCATAGCTATGGCTTTACCTTTTGTGGCCTTCCATGGTCAGAGTCCTTTGAATCTCCTACGTTATGACCCAATTCCAGGGGCAGTCCTTAAAAGCGTGCCTCCCTTTAATGGTGAAGGGCCCATTACTGCTATCGAACACATCATAAATATTGCTAACCTTTGCAATATTCACAATTTCACTGAGCAAAACATTGTGATCAGATTGCTGGCATTATCTTTCAAGGGCAAGGTTTTGGACTGGTATGGGACTTTGCCCATGAATTCAGTCGATTCCTAGAACGAATTGGGCACCCTCTTAACGAACAGATTTGGAGAGAAGAGCGACCACCTTTCACTTGCCGAGCAGCTGACCACTGTGAAAAGAGCTCCACACGAGTTCATGCAAGATTTCAATACTCGTTTTCAGAAGACATGGGACTGAATCCCCATTCTGGTAAGGCCGACTCCGAGCTATGCTTTCCTTTATTATTTGAAAGAGTTGAACAGCGACATTGCTGTTATGATACAGTCCATGGGAGGACATGTGTTGCCTGCTACCTATGACATAGTTATAGCGGCTGAGAATTGCCTGGTGCAGGCCGAAAAGATAGCCCCTTGGCCTCATATGTCGCTCTTTCCTGAATTGCTACCTCTAATCCAGACTGTTGCACCCACCTTAGCTCTTCTGCCTGGCATAGAAAAGCCGGCTGTTACTTCATCCAATGACCTCCATGAAGTCAAAACCCTGTTACAAAGCGTAACAAATAAACTAGTGGCTCTTAAAAGGCAGCAAGCTCAAGGCAATCGACCAAATCAAGGATATCAACAGTATGGACAAGCAAATAGACCCCCTTTCCAAAATTACAATCAAGGGCAAGGTCAGTTTGCACAGGCCAGACCTTTTCAAGGCTATAATCCAGGCGCCCCTTCATCATCCAAGGCTCTAACGCCCGCTCAAAACAATATGGTACAAGAACAGCCTAGTTGCTCAACCATGGGATATGGTCACGATCAGGCTGTTTATACAAATGAAATGTTAAGTCACTACACAAATGCACAGGCAATCAGGGAGCCGCCCAATTCTCAAGCTTTGAGGCTTCAGTGCAACCCGGCATGGGCAGCAGTCAGACTCAGCCCGATTCTACTCTCATGAATCACCTGGAAGGTGAGTTCTATGCAGTCAATTACGTGGATAGTGCAGACAATCAGAGCAACTATGTCGCAGCCAACACAAGGTCCAAAAAGAGAGCAATGGAAGAAGCTCAAACAGCTGCTCAAACGTCAGCACCACCTTCTTCATCACATGTAAACCAAAAGGTTCCAAACTTCAGACTGCCGGTTGCACCTTCAACTCCTCGGCCTGCGCCTCAAGCTGTAAGTAATCCCAAAGAAAATTTGAAAGAAGGCAACCCTCGAGTCAACGTGGTAGACCAAATGAAAAAGCTGCACATGAATATCTCTTTGTGGGATTCATTATCAATACCGGGACAAAAGGACATGCTGCAAAAAGAATTGCACGGGCTGAATGAACAAGCTGTCCCAGCAAAGGCCGATAATGTTCTGATGATGAATGGGCAGCCTTCCACATCAGGCCAAGTTAAGAAAGAGGAAAAGGTTCCCCTTTTTTATTTATCCTTAGTCATAGGAGATTTCTTGGTGCACAATTGCATCATTGACAGTGGAGCAAGCACCTCGATAATGCATAAATGCATAGCGGATAAATTGGGACTCAAATATGAAGAGATGACTAAGGGAGTCCTGCAGCTGGATGGAACACTAGCAAAGACAGTTGGAGTGGTAAAAGGTTTGAGCTTGTCGCTACACGCCTGCCCGACCTTCTCTGTTCTTCACGATGTGGTAGTGGCGGATGTCCCTCCTTACTTTGCTATTTGCTTGTCCAGGGATTTCACATCCAAAATAGGCGGCTACCTAGCAGCAAACTGGTCCTATCTGGTTTTTAGAACCAAGTATGGGACTAAGGTTAAGATTGAATCGGAGCCACACCACAAAGATCATCTGGAACCATACTCGCTCAAGGCAACAAATGTCAGCTACGCCATTATTGACCAGGAAGAATTCCAAGTGGATCAATCTTCATCCTCCGCCCTTGAAGGAGTTGCTGACATGCTCTTAGACGAATGGGGAAGTGACAATTTTGAGCATGATCCTTACAAGTTCATAGAAGAGGCAGGGCTTGGGATTTATTGCATGCACAAAGAAGGTACTTTTGTACCAAATCTGATGAAAGCAAGCCAAGAAAGCTCAGGTTTATGGCAGATGTTCTTTGATGGCTCAAGAAGTAAGTTGGGAGCTGATGGTGGAGTGGTGCTAGTTTCTCCTTCGAATGAGAAATACTTTTCGGCTTCAGGTTTCAATTTTCTTGCACAAGCAATGTTGCGGAGTATAAATCCCTCATCTATGGTTTGGAGTGGGCGAGGAAAAGAGGAATCAAAGAGCTGCAGGTTTTTGGTGACAGTGAGTTGATTGTGAAACAGGTAAGGTGCCAAAATCTGACAAAGAATTCTTTGCTTAAGTCCTACAAACACAAGGTACGGGACTTAGTGGAGAGTTTCCTTGCTTTCAATGTTACCTCCATTCCTAGAGAGCAGAACAAGCAAGCAGATAGGCTAGGAGCAGTTGGTGCCCAGTTTGATATCCCTAAGGAGATAGGCTGAGACCGCAGTCTGTGCCATTTGAAGGTAGTAATCCACCCCTCTGTACCTGACAACATCACTAACTAGCAGGGGTTTGACAACGACCAGCAAATAGCACTCTTCTTGCAAGAAGCTGAGTTTGCTGCTAAAAACCAGGCTAAGCTACAGCAGTAGTATGGCAGCCAAATTGTTCAGCTGAAGAACAATAAACTTCCAAAAGGCTTGGTCACTCTCGAGAGTATCTTCAATGAAAATGACCAGTTGAAAATCGATAAGGCAAGCATCACAACGAAGGAGAACTATGAGAAGGTTGAAATATTCAAGAATAAACTGCTTGCACTTGGGAAAGTGTGCACGGACCATGAAAGGCAGGCCTTCACCTTGTTGTGCCAGAAGTTTGCTGATGTCTTCGCCTGGGAGTATAACGATTTGAAGGGTTTCAACCCAAGTTTGGCCCAACATACCATTGAGCTGGAGGAAGGCGCCAAGCCGATCAAGCAGAAGCAAAGGCCTGTCAACCCAAAGATTGAGCCTCTCATGCGAAAGGAACTCACCAAGTTGATTGAGTCTAGGATAATATTTTCAATCACTCTTCTTGGCTGGCCAATCTTGTTCCTGTCCGGAAAAAGAATGCAGAGATCATATTATGTGTAGATTTCAAAGACCTCAATAGAGTCTCTTTGAAAGACCATTATCCTCTCCCAAGCATGGAGCAGATCCTTCAAATGGTGACAGGCAGCGAGCGTTTCTCCCTCCTAAATGGGTATTCAGGATATAATCAAATTTTGGTGCAAGACTGTGACCAGTACAAGACAGCCTTCACTACCTAATGGGAGACGTTTGCTTATATAAAAATGCCATTTGGACTGTCCAATACTAGTGCCACTTTTCAACGAGCCATGGACATGGCCTTTCAGGACCTGATAAATAACATTGTGCTGGTGTATCTTGATGACGTGACAGTTTTCTCTAAGGAGGTGGGCCAACACATGAAACACCTCAGACAAATCCTTGAGAGGTGTAGAGAGTTCGGTATCTCTCTCAACCCGAAGAAATGCGTGTTCGTTGTCCATGAAGGTAAACTCCTTGGCCACATTGTTTCCAAAGAAGGCTTGACCATTGATCCAGAGAGAGTTCGCTCCATCCTGGAGCTGTCCTTGCCTAAACATAATAAAAGCCTGCAGAGCTTCTTCAGCAAAATAAATTTCATCCGGAGATTTATTCCGAATTTTACAGAGGTAGTCAAGCCATTAACCTCTATGCTAAAGACAGATGAGAAGTTCGCGTGGACAGCGCAAAGGAGGGATAGCTTTGAAGAGATCAAACACGCTATCGCCCAGGCTCCTACCTTGATCAGCCCTGACTTCACCAAGAATTTCAATCTCTACACCTTCAGAAATGAAGAGGTAATCTCCGCCATGCTTACCCAAGCAAATGGTGATAACTTTGAGCAACCACTTGCGTTTTTTAGCCAAGGCCTAGAGGGTTTTGAGGTCAAGTATACATATGTGGAGAAGCAAGTCCTTGCAGTCATACGGAGCCTAAAAAAATTCAGACATATGCTGTCCAACAGCAGGATTCACCTCATGGTCCCACATCCCAGCATCAAAGAATTCTTGACCAACCGTGATCTAAATGAAAAGAGAGCGGGATGGATCACTAAAGTAATGGAGTATGACGTGGATGTCAAGATCACCAAGCTGGTAAGAGGAAAAGCCCTGTGTGAACACCTTGCTGCAGACCTTAAATAGCAAAAAGATGACAGTTTGCTAATTCATGATGCAGCTACAGCAGAAGAACCAGTTGTTATGAAGGATTGGACATCAGACTTGAAGCGTTTCCTTCTCACTGGTGAGTGCCCACAGTGCCTTGATAGGACCAAGAGGAGATATTTCAGACTCCAATCTCTCCCTTATGTCATGATTGATGGAGTGTTGTTCAGAAGAGATCTCTTAGGAGTGCTTTTAAAGTGCATAGACCCAAGTCAGGCCGACAGGGTGCTGTCCGAGTTTCATGATGGGCCAGCTGGTGGTCACTTCGCTCCTAGGCCTATAGCTGCAAGAATAATGAGAACTGGTTACTTTTGGCCTACTCTATTCAGAGACACTCATGCCTGGATATGAAAGTGCCAGAAGTGTGCGCTCTTTGATGGGAAGCAACGGCTAGCTGCCATGCCTTTACAGCGTATTCAGGTGGAGCAGCCATTCATGCAATGGGGCCTTGACTTTATATAGATGATTAACCCTCCCTCCAGTACTGGACACAAATGGGTCCTAACCACCACAGACTACTTCACAAGATGGGTAGAGGCTGTCGCTTTAAAGGAAGCCAACGAAAGTACAGTCCTGGATTTTTATGAAGACCTGATGGCAAGGTTTGGGGTTCCAGCTACCATCATCTTAGATAATGCTTTAGCTTTTCTGGGAACTAAAATGAGTGAATGGGCATTGAGATATGGTATCTATCTTAACACTTCGTCCAATTACTACCCACAAGGGAATGGGCTGGCTGAGTCCACCAATAAGAATCTGATTAGGATTATCAAGAGGACAATGGAGGAAAATCAAAGGACTTGGCATGCCAAATTGAAAACAGCGCTGTGGGCAGATAGGGTCACTCCAAAGAGAGCAATTGGTAATTCACCATACACGCTCATGTATGGAAGGGAAGTTAGGCTTCCTATTTCACTTGAGTTGCCAGCCTTGGACCTTGCTCACCAGCTGCAGTTAGAAGAAAGCAACAGCGTGGAGGTTAGGCTATGCAAGCTGATAGAGCTTCAAGAGACAAGGGACCAGGCTATGGCTTCTATGACCAGCCGCCAACAGCAGACGAAGAAATACTTCGACAAGAGATCTTTATCAAAAGGTTTCTCTGAAGGAGACATCATCTTGAAATGGAATGCGGATCGAGCTAACCCTGGAAAGCACGCGAAGTTTGACGCCCTATGGAGTGGTCTATACATCATCACTCAGTGCAAGCAGCACAATGCGTTCCAACTCTCCAGGTTGGATGGTGAAGAATTGTATATCCCAGTAAACGGGATACATCTTAAGCATTATCACTGAGCTCTTCTCCCGTCATATATATATTTTCCTTGTTTTTCCCTGTTTTCCCTAAGTGCTTTGCACATGTTAGTAGTTTTCTTAATCTTGTGTGTTTTTTGTTCCCTTTTGGGGTAAAAGCTTCGTGATTGATTCTTGGATATTTCAACGTTGTTAACTTTTTCAAGCTGCGTTCTGACTCCGTGCCCAATGGACTTTGAGGCTACTGGTTTCTAAGTATAGCAGGCATGCTTCCCCTGAGAATCGCCAATTTGTTGACCATTTTGGTCCTGCAGGCCAAAATCAGTCTCCTTCCTTCCCTACCACTCTGAACCTCAATCTAGTCATGCACCCACCTTCTGCAAAATCACATTTTCTTTGAAATAAGACCTGTTCTTATAGAACATTGAAAAATCTAAGGCCCTGCAGGTTTCGGTTCAGTTCGGAGCTTTTCGCTTTGAGCAAATGCCTTAGACAAATAAGAGTCTCTTAAAAAGCTCCGAAGGTTAAACAACCCTTGCGGAGGGCAGAGGATGAACAAGATGGGCCATTGCAAAAGATCCAAAGGGTGACTTTGGACTTGATTTACCCTTGCAGAGGGTAGCTGGTCAAAAGGTCGAAAGGTGAGTTCCTTCGAAAAGAAAGACCAAAGCAAAGAATTCCTTCGGACTTTCTATCCGAAGGAAATTCGTAAGAAAATAGCAAAAGATTTCTTCGGACAAAATGTTCGAAGAAAATCCATGAAGTGAACAAGGCAAAAGGAAGATAGCCAAGGACAAAAGTTGATTTTCTTTGGGCATAATGCCCAAAGGAATTCCTTCGACCATTTTGTCCGAAGAAATCCACAAAGGCAAAGGGCCAAACAAAGAGATTATCATTCGGAAAAAATTACACAGCAAAAAATGACAAGGCGAATTCTTTCGGACAAAAAGTCCGAAGGAATTCCTTTGGACTTTTGTCCAAAATAATTTGCCCGGAAGAAAAAGCCGATCAAGCAGCAAGAAAAGAAAGACAAAGGAAAGAATCTCCTTCGGACATTTTGTCTGAAGGATTTGAAGAACAAGGCCGCCCGAAGGACCCCGAAGGGCAGGTGCCCTTGCGGGGGACTCTCGACTGCCGAAAGGAGGACCTTCCCCAAGCCCCAAAGGGACACCTTCCCTTCAAGAGGTTTCAACGACGAAGGCCCAGATAGAAAAAGAAGAGAGAGATATCCTTCGGGAGAAAGTCCAAGGGAACACTTCGGGAGAAAGGCTGACAAAAAGAAAGCCAAAAGAATTCAAAGGGGTGACGGGCCCGTAGACGTCAAATTGAGCATCATGAAATAGTCGTTGATCTTTAAATACTTGAGCGCAAACCCGAAGGGATTCAAAGGCCTTAAGGCCAAAGGGAAGATATTGCCGAGGAAGGAGCCAGAAGGGACTAGGAAAAGACAAAAGAGATGACAAAAGACAAAGCCAAAAGGGACAAAGCTGGGAAAAGACAAAAGTTAAGAATGAACTCAGCGACCTGCTGATGAAAGAGCCCAAGGAGCCAGCAAAGGACGATAAGATAGCCCCGAGAGCTCAAATTCTAGGAAAAGACAGCCAAGAAGAGACAAAATTATGAATATGGACAAAACAGCCCAGGTGGCAAAGGGGAGGCGAGTTATTCCTGCAGTTGAAACAGTCTCCGCCAAGTGGTCATCAAAGAGCACGAACAGTGAACGGTGCGGCCTGTTCTTTCCTCATTTTGCATTAAATGAGCAGACAAACCGCGTGAATATCTTGAAGGAGCGGTCTTGTTTACAGAAAAGGAGGCGCGGCTCATGTTTTCACATTAATGTTTGAACGCCAAAGTCAAGACTGACAGCCGACAAAGCATTCTCTATCAAGCGGCTTCCTCTTCCCAATGCTCTCAGCACACGTGGGCCACTTAAAAAAGGGCGCTAAAGTCTTTTCCAAAAGGGGCGTTGTTCTCTTCCTTTTTCTCTATATATATTGTAATCTCTCATTTGGAAAAGGCATCTCTCATGTTGTAAGGCGAAGCCCTGCCAATTTTCACCTGGAATCAATAGAATACATCTTTTTACCTCTATTTTGGTTGGATATATCTCTGAGTGTGTCTGAGTGTTAGCCTTGTGTTCAATCATTTCTTTCTTGATGCTCTCACAAGCTTGATACCAACACGCCTGGTATAGACAAAGCGCCATTCCTGCAGGCGACAAGAAGAGCTGTATCTGGAGCACATAAGCAAAAGAAGGTTACTAGACAGTGTGCTTTTCCTACAACGCCTATGGTAAGTTCATTTTCTGTCTGTTTCCATTAAAGCCTCCCTGTCAAGCTTCCTTCAATCTGGCCCTTTCATCAGATAAAGTGTATGTATGCGTCCTTATGGTTCAAAGTGTGAGTATGTGTAGATCAAACTTGTTTGGTGCATCACCAGCTTGGGTTAGGTTCTGTTTTTTAGTAATCCTTCTCTCTTTTCAACCCCCCCCCATTATATATATGTATTAGCAATATTACTAGAATAACTCAGAGATGCATCAAAGGGAGCTAGCCCTTATCTAGAGACTCTCCCCTCAGTTTTGCCAGACCCACAGGCAAGAGAGGAGTTTCCATTTTGCCGCGTGGAAGAGAGAAGCTCAGTCTTCTCTCCAGGGTGCAATCCACAGCCTCAACAATCACCAGCTACGTCCCATTTATTGTGGACATGTCAGTATCAGCGGGAACAAATATCACATCGAAACTGATGTACGAGTGCCACTTGCACGCCATTCCTCAAACGCTGCAAGTCTAAATATGGTCAATGCTGCTCTTGTTTAGGTTAGAGTATATTTTTGGTTCAAATAAAATTGTTTTAGTTGTTGTGTAGGTTGAGTTTAATTTAGTTTTTTTGGTCAAAAAGTAATCACCTTATTTTTTTTCTATAAACGTGTTTATGAGCTCTTCTTCCAATGGGAGGTTCTCCATATGACCGTTTCCCAATCTCCTAGTTTGTGCCCACCATCTAAGACTTCCATGAATGCAGACAAGTTTTCACATTTATTAATTTGTGTCAGTCAAAGTAGTTTATAGTGTGGTTTGAATTACATAGTGTTCGTATCAAAGCACTATATAAGTTTGAAGTTGGTAGTTTTCTTAGGGTAAATTTGGTATAAAGATTCAAATTCATATTCTCAATATTTGGCAAAGTGTCTTTTTTAAAGTCTTGTCAAAACAAGATAACAATGTCATTTTTTATTTGGGTCCAAATAGGCTTAAGTCATAGTTTGTCAAAATTTTCAATTATTGGTTTATTGTTATTAGAGTCTTCAAAATTGAGTCATTTTGTTGTAAATAGTCAAAGAGTCAAAAAGTTGGTATAAATTACATTAATTAAAATATATATATATATATGACAAATGAGTGCATTATCGGTGTAATCCGACACTCAATAAGATTAAAAATAAATGCATTTTCAATAAAAATGAAGATGAAAATCGTGTTCCACCCCTCGACCCCTCCCTGTATCGCGACAAGGGAGCGCATATCATCCTCGTATATACCTTCCGCTGAGTTAGCGGCATTCAATGGAGGCCGGAGGCACAGGAAGTTGGAGGTCTTTCAGCGACCTCTCCTCAGTTGCCAACAATGGGGCCGCATCTAAGGTTTGGTGGCACATTTTGTTCCAGTTGTGTGTTTGCTTCCAGTTTGCAGTGTTCCTGATTGAATAAGTGGAAATTTCACATTGAGGGAGGAGCATAATTCCAATGTTCCATTTCCAGTTTTCAGTGTGTAATGTGTGAGCAGTTTTTCCTATGTTATTTCCTGCAGTGAGATATTGATGAGCATTGATAATACTACTTGGCACATCGTGATGTAGTTGTTGGTAAACCACTCGAAAACCATCTTCATTCTGTCTTGGTTTGTGGTAAACCAATGGAAAACCACCACTCTCGATTTCTGGTCAGCCGTATGAAAACCAGTTTGTCTTAGTTTGTGATTAACCAATAGAAAATCACCTAATCACGAAAGCAAGTGCAAGTACAAAGATAGGTTTTCCCCATGTTCGCACTAAAGGGGAAAATGTTAGGAAATTAATCTAGTGCTCACGGTAATTAATGTTTTACCTTAGTAAATAGTAATTTACTATTGGATATTATATTGTTATATAGTTATAACAATATAATTTTTATGTTACCCGTGACTATTCCGGGTTATTCGTTCCTATATACTAGGAGGCTGTTTTGCTGCCTCCATGGCTATATAATAGCCAATCTACTGTACGTTGATACATGGGAGCATATTGAAGTATTATTATTATTGTTCTTTGTGTTCAACCCCTATGTTATTTTCAGGGAGAGCCACAAATACCTAGATCATTCCCTTGCAGTCCATCATAGTGTCATTGGCTACTAATACCTAGAAATTTTGTAGTAGGACACAAATACCAACAACTTCGATTCTTTGAAGTTACATGTGTTGTCAGAGTTTATATCAGCCACCACAGCTATTCCTTTCACTTTTATTTTCATCCTCAAAGTCAGATATAGGGTAATTCCCAACATGTAAACAAGGGAGACATTGTATACACTTAGAAGGGGCACTCCTAGGTAAGCCTCAAAGCTTAATAAGGGGAGAGGCCTCTCTTAGTATACACTCAAAAGGACAATAAGTAGGGGCAGTGTGTAGGCAATATGGGTTAGCATAGAAGAGTAACCAAAGCATAAAATAAAGTAAACGAGTACAGATATCTTAAATACATCCATTTGAAAAACAACAAGAGGTATTAATCTTGAGGCACCTATGGATTTATCACACACCACATTGATTAATTTATGTATTACTTTTTCTGAACATTTCTCATTCATTGATGATAGATAACCTTAATCTAGTTGCATCACTTTGCCCAACTCGAAAATCTCTTTCTAGGAAAAAAAAGGCTCCAAAACTCCATTGTATGCCCAAGATATTAGGATTTTTCAGTCGACTTCTCTAAGTAAGAAGGGAAAACTTCCATATGACAGTCAAATAGATATCAAATTTAAGGTCTATACTATCTTATGATGGTCAAATGGACATAAAAATTAAGGTGGCCATTAATTGTTAACATCTCATAGATATTACAGTCGACCCCCACCACCACGCCCATCCCCCAACCCCAGGCTGCCATTGTAGACTTATTGGCGTAATAAAGCAAAGTGACCAATGTAAGCAAATAACATAAAGAAATAGAGGGTGCAGGGGTATTTACCCATGTGCAACTTGTTGGCACAGAGATATCCCTCTTTGACTAGAGAAACAATGTCACAAGATTTGATGGCTTTAGGTGGACTATAAAAGGGTAGAAGAGCCCTAACAAATTAGGCAGGAGCATGTGTTCAACAATATTTTCTACTCTATATTTTAAAGTCCTGTACTGTGAACAAGTATCCTTCGGGGAAGTCCCTTTGTCATGCTAGGTGGATTAGTAAGCCATTGTGAAGGCCATTTGTAAATGAGCTAGAGAAAAGCAAATTATTTGGTGTCTTATTCGAAAATAGGCTCCTAGATTGGTTATATATATGCATGTCAAATATAAGGCTCATATTTCAATCAAACCTACACCTTCAGCCATGGCCAAAATTGTCAACTTGATTTAGGGGAGAATGACAAAAGGACAGATTCAGTCAAGCCAAACATGTCCAGGAATATCAAAAATGGCTAAGGGAGGTTAAATGATGAATGAAGGAGAAATATGAAGTGCCAAAGGGTCTAAGTGGCAAAATTTAGGACCTGAGACCCACTAAGGGCACCTACTCGTGATTATGGCAACATGGTTGCTCTAGCTGAGCCCTCCCCAACCCCACAATATAACAATGATGGGAGATATAGTGCACGAAAAAGCCCCTTGAAATAAAAAGCGTTACTAAAGCATATTTTGAGTGTATAGAGGCAATTAGTACTTCTTGTTGTTCTTGGCATCCTCCTATGTTTTCCATAGTTGCTTTGTGACCATTTATGACCATCTACTCATGATCTTTTTTCAAGGAAGTAATCATGGAAATCATTTCAAGGATCTTGCATCAATCTCTTTACAACTATTATAACAAAGCCCTTTCAAGGGAGAATCGATAATCATAGAAGGGTCTGGTAGTCTTGCTTTCAATTGTCCAATAGTAAAAGTAAGAGATGAATAAGATTTGTCACTATCCTTTTCGTGTGTACCTATACCCGTGATATCATAATAAATGGTCAGATCACTTTGATATTTTCCCCCTCTTCCCACCTTCGTTCAAACATTTGCCATGAGTCAAACGTTAGGGCTACAAGATGCAAAGTGTCAAACTAAAATTGTTGGTGACCCTCCATATAGTTTAATTAAAAAGAAAAGGAACAGCTTTGGCAGGCAATCCCTAGATTTTATAACTCTACTAAAACCATCAAACTTAGAAATGACAAACTTCTCTATTAGCATATGATCATGCAATTCCCTTCTTAGTTCTCTTGGTCAACTTAACTAGCAATATTGTTCCATTTCCAATTAAGTTTCCCACAAAAGGGTTTTTCTCATTATCGTTAGGTTTAACCTCCCTTCTCCAATCTGGGGACTTTTTCCATCCTTCTTCACTATTATTCCCATCTCTCTATCCCCTTCTATTCATTACTACATTTAATGTGCACAGAGCTTAAATCATAAAAATTTCATTGTGTCCTTTATCCCATCGAAAGGAGTCCTTATGGCTTTTTTGACTAACAATGCAATTTCTGCTTTTCGATTATCTTCTCCATAAGTCGTTGGGAATGAAGCCATTATTGATGTTCATCCATGAGACCACAAAAGTGGCTCTGATTATGAACCCAACTGTTATGGATTCAAGAACATGCAGAAAATGTCTTTTTCAGAGGATTTCTATGCAAAAAACAGATTATAACTTTGTACAACAAATTTATAGCAGAAGAAACAAAAGATAAAATGTTATAGAATTGATTTATAGCAGCTGATTGCACTGGTGATATTATAACATCAGTAAACACAGTTCAAAATCAAAGTGTGTCCTAATTTCATCCCATCAATCTGTGGGGTGATCGTCCAAGAGCATTAGTCCGTAGACATCAGATTTCTATGGTAATTATTTCCTTGTGAATCTTGCAGAAACCCATTCAACAGTTGTGACACTATGACCTGTGATTGCTTGACAAATACCTCTATTTCCTTGCACTATTTTATTGAGTTATCCGCCTACACTAGGACCATCGTTAAAAAGGTCTCTTCACAAATCACAGTATCAGTGTTCTCAAAATATTATTTTAAAAATTTTCATGTGCATGGGTGTAAGAAGTATGAGACAAACAATTGTTTTTCCGGAACTTTATGTATTGTACATCATGTGCTTAGGCATGTATTTTTAATGACTAGATTATGCTACTGTTTTAAATATTATCCTTGGGCCTACAGTGACATTTTCATCCTCGTGCACAGAAGCAAGCTATACAGTATAGTAGTAGGTTATCATAACCTACCAGATTGCATTGTATTCCATTTGGCATCAGGGATGATGCTCTACAATGAATAAGGCTTGACATCTAAGTTAAGCCCTGTGAGTAAGATTTCCTTCAGCTTGGCCAAATGATATCTTTTAAATCTAATAGATAGCACCTGTGAGTGTGATTTCCGTCAGCTTGGCCAAATGGTATCTTTTAAGACTAATAGATAGCATCTGTGAGTATGATTTCCTTCAGCTTGGCCAAATGATAGGTAATTCGATGCATAATGAACTATAGTATGTGTTACCCTGCTGTTTCACCAAGATGGAGATCATGTTGTGAAAATGGATTCACATGTCCTGCTGTAGAGAATAAAAATGTGTTCAACACCCCATTCTTGGAAGGTGAAGCCTACCAGAATTCTAAAGATTAACAGGAACAAGTGTGTCAGAAACTTCTGCAGACTGTGGATGGTCAGTTAGAAGACTTCAACGAGTTAAAAGTTCTCCAAACACATTAATGAAAGAATGCTCAGGAATTGGTGCTTTTTTTATAATAGGGTGATTATGAGATATAGTTTTCGAAATTTGGCTGCATAGTTTCCAGTCAATCTACATTGATCCATATTTCACAAGTAGTGGTTCACAAGAACCCATCTCTCATAAGCATGAATGGGTCAACTTGGCAGTCATTGCATCTAGGCTACTTCATTAGAAAATAAACATCACATAGAAATAAAGGATAATTATGTAATAAAATTATTAAAAAAAAGGTGCTAACTAAAGTTAGCTTAGGCTTAACCTATAATTAGTAACATGATAACCAGATGCAAGATAGCCTTGATAAACAGAAAAATAACAGTGACCCGAATGGGTAGAATGACAGCGTGGACGCCACGGGAGAACCAACAGAACAAAATAAAGAGAACATCAGAACTATTCTGATATCCAACCACCCTGAGGAACAGCAAGAAAAGGAGTGAACTGAAAACGGTGACCTCACGGCAGATTTAAATATTTTATAATCTGAGTAAAATGAAATATAGTAACAGCTTGTAATGCATCGAGCAAGTAAGATCAGTGGCTCTCCCCCTCCAACCGCCCTTCACACAAATTGGTACTTTTACTTGGGATAGATTGGGTTAAATCAATATTAAATAAAAAGATCGCCACTTGTATTTATGTGTTTTAATGGAAAGTCTGAAAAATTCCCTCTGGATATTAAATAATAGAAATTGAAATGGCCACATTAAAATCATAAGGTTTTGAGTTTTCCAGTTCAGTAAATATCAGACCATACAAAATTTACCTTACCTCAACAAAGTGATTCTGCAAGTCTTGTTTTTGGCAAACCGTTTCATTAGTGGGCGTGGTCCAAGGTACCTCTGGTTTTAATTCACATTCTGCATTTCACACGCCAATTATGTTTTCAGCTTCAACAGGCTATAATACAAAATTATATTGTAATTGCAGCTAGCCGAAAACACAATGAATCAAAGGATCTCGCAATAGAAATTTAAATTTTCAATTGGTTTGAATAGAGAAGAAGACAATCTACCTGAATTAGCGCAAGAGTTCATTCCAAAATCGGTGAGTACCCGCTAGGCCTTAGAGGCTGCAGAATGGAGCGCTGTTCAGAGAACGAATCCCCATCTTCATCTCCATTACAAAATAAACACCGCAGAGAAATAAAGGAAAGATATGTCCATGTCATCCTACCTGTTTTCGCTTTGGACGCTAACGTAACGAACAAGACGACGACTCCGTTCATAGGGACGACGTCCTTTATCACATTCCAAGATAGCTTGAGGGTTGATAATTTAGAAGAATAAAGGTTAAATAGATCAGTATGTTTTTCCAAAACTTAGTGTTGAGAAGGAATTAAAAAAATTATAATATTAATAGGGTAGTTTTTGGGTTAAGAAGTTGTGATATTATGGAATAATTTTTTTTATAGAATGTTTGATATCATGAATGTTATTAAAAAAAATCATTCATTTATGTTATTTAAATTATGGGAAAAGGGAAAAAGAGAGAGAATATGAACACCTTCCTAATAAGGAGTTCTAGTTTTATCTAGGTGGGGAGTTTTCTTGTTATACTTTCGGACTAAATTGGCTTCCCTAACCATCCTTCAAGTCAATTCCAATATACTAGATATTATCATCTAAAGTTTTCACATTTAGGTTAATAACTAAGTTAGCCATGCTTCACGATACTAAACTAATCACCAAGTCTCAAAATACTTTGTAATGCATACATTTTGTACTTTCTACTTATTTTTTAATTAGGTTTATATTTTATTCAAATAAATTATATATTGGAACAATTAAAAAGGGATAAGACACATGAAAAAATGATACATGAAAAAAATTATATTTATAAAAACCACAAAGGGACCACAAATAGGAATATTAGAAAAATAAGGGGGTGGTAGACATTATAATGTCAGAGGAACATACATCCTTTTACCAATCCCCAATTCAGAGGTGGTCCCCATAGCACATGAACTAAGTTATTTGCCTCAACCAACTGCATTGGAGAGTCGGCTTCAATTGCATTGGAGGTCAAGAAGGGTCATTAAGAGTGATGTGTTAAAAGAATCTCAAATAGGAAAAAACTTACAGGGACCGCTGATGGCAAGGATATTGCATGGGGGCATGTTGATCCCATTAGATCATACAATGCACCACCTTGTGAAGTATCCAGCAGTTTACCCATACCTTGACCCTACTTTTTACTAGGGACAATCTTGGTGCAATGGGTCATACATACATCCCCATATGTTGGGATATGCTTAGACCAGTGTATCGGACACAAGTGAAAGATTGATCTACATGAATGCAAAGCAATATAAATGGATTTTAAGATATAGAGAGATCTAGGTAATGTCAGCATGGAAATTGAAACAAAAGGAGGAGTAAAAAACTCTTGATTATTTTACCAAGGATAGCCATAACCACAACACCCCAATATCTATTGGTGAAACACAACAAACGTGAATGGTGCAAACAACAAAAGGATAAGAATGGGGGAGGAAAAAATAAATACAATGTTTCAAAAAGGATCGCAACTAAAGCAATTATTGAAATATTGCCCTCAAATCAATCATCGTATCTAATAGGGGAGCGATAATATATACATGAAACATGGATTAGTCTAGGAAGACAAGAGGAATGACAAAGAAGTTCGTACGAGAAATTATTATATCAAATAAATTGAGAATGATGCATACCTAAAAATAAAGGATAAAGGGATCAAGAGAGTTGGGAAAGCAAATGACTACATAGCCCCACATCAATGCCACTCATGTGGTCACCAAAATCATATGTTAGCGAACTAATGAGCCTAAAAAGGAGGCTTGATGCCATAAAATCAAAGGAACAATATAAGGATGGAATGATGAAATAAATCACGTAATCCAATTGGAAATTAATAAGAGATAAATTACTCAAAGAGCAAGTAAGCAATTTACAAAGCATCATGGAAAAAGGAAAATGAGAGTTGTTCAGGACAAAAAAAGCTTTAGACCAATTGAAAGTAGTAGATGTAAATGGGTCAAAAGTGGCCAAAGGAAGAGACATACCACAAATCAAAGAGATTTAATCACGATAACAACCATGGAAGTAAAGGAAAATAATTAAAGAGACCAAATTGAGGAGGCCATATAATGCCCCATCTTATGTGAATCCCTTTTAGTTGACTTGTGTGATGAATCGATACTTGTCTTCCTTGGTGGTGTTAGAATTATTGATCACTTGGTAGATGAAACCCTTCAATATATTGTAAGCTCGTTTAATAATGTTGGATTCCAAGTATTCAAATTGTAGAATAAAACCAAGAGCTTACAATAATAAGATGGGGGGTGGGGGGGTTGTGCGGGGGGTTGGGTTTTGGCGGGGGGGGTGGGGGGGGTTGGTTTTGGGGGGGGAAGATAGTCATGTTAATAATGATTGATAGTGAAGTTTTAAATAGCATTTATATAGTTTAATTTTATTTTGTTGTGGGCATATTTACCCTCATTTTGGATGATTGAAATTCTTGAACTAGCAAAAAAAGGTGAATGGAAAATTGTTGAGAAATTTGATAAGCATAAAAGGCCATATGGTTTGGAAAAAAGAGAGAAGTGTATGGTCGACCATCCTCATTCACAATTTATAATAAATATTATAGTATAGTGTTTATTCCCTTGATAAACAAACATGGGGATTTTGGAGTAAGATGGATTTTTCTTATAGACAACTAAGCGTAACTTATCTCAGTGTTTTTGGCATCTTTCCATAAAACCTTTCTTATGTTTGTTAGTAGAAAACCATTCAAAGTATTGGTCATTTTTCATTGTGTAGTTAGCTATGTTGGTATATTGCAATTTATATATCCTTGAAAAAATAACTAACTTTTGCAATGGTAAGTGTAAGGCCCCGTTTTACGTAGTGCTCATCTTTGGCAAGATGACTATGAAATTATGATTTATATGTTCTGATTATTAAATTATGTGGTTAAGCCACATCCAACTGAGATGTGCAAGGATTTCATGAAGATTATCATGTGTTTAGAACTATGAGAAAAACCTATTATCAATCATATTTGGATTGCTTACTTATGAAATAATGAAGTTTACATTTCTTATGCAATGTCTACTTATGAAATTTGAATATGTTTATAGGAAATATTGAGTTAAAACATGTTGAACCGTTGTTTCTAAGCCCATGAAATGGCAACTACTTATGCATTGAATCGTATGAAATTATCTACGTGTGTGTTGATATTCCATGGAGGATTGACTATGATTAATTGATTGAAATTGCCTTGTTTGATTAAATTCTATAGTTTTGGCTATCAGGTTAGAGGAATTTGATGTGTTCATCGAGTGTGCAGCATAGGAAAAAGGGCCAATAAAGGAAAGAGACTACACCAAGCATGGTTACATCACTAATCAACTTTAACCCTTCTTAGACATGTGTTAAGTAATTGGTTGCCTAGTCCACCACCTTGTTGATGTAGCATTCAATTAGATAACTAGTCTTTAAGCCTAGTTGGTGAAACTTGTTGTCACTTAGCCTTTAGATCTTACAACTAATGTCTAAATTGTATAGTGGCTGACTAACAAATCTTCTATTGATTGCCTTAGACTATAATCAAATGGGAAAGGAGGTAAGTGAATCCATAAAGCAACCACAAAATCCCTCAAGAGCTATCATGACCTTAATTGAACATGGAACATAATGTCACTTAATGAGGCATGGGTTGGCAAGCAACTAGTGGTTAGTTGATTCTAGAATGACTATATGTATGAGTTAAACTCCCTTAGTTTAGTAATTTTGGCCAATTCAAAAAGAAATAGACTTAGCATAGGAGAAGGAGAAGTAATAGATAGGATCAACTAGTTAAGAGAGACAAGTCTAGATAGCTGGAGGATAGTGCCCAGGTGATCTGAAGGTCAATAAGTGGGCTTCATTTTAACTCTTGTTTTATTTTGTTCATTTGAATGAAATGATATATTTTATACTCTTTCTTCTTCACAATAATCAATATATAAGTATCAATAAACTATTGTAATATAAATCATTTGTAATGAAACTATAGTGAATCATGATCATAAAACACAATAATAACATATGCAAATACTATCCAACATAATAATTGATCATGAAATAACAATATAACTATCAACCATGCAACATACATACCCAAATCAGGCATACAAATTAGAACTATAAATTTTTAGTTTGACAATCCTCTACTAATACTTAATTAGTTTGGTAGAGTGGAACTAAATGTGACACCATTGCATCAATGAAATTTGACTGAGTCCCAACAATGCAACAAAAATGTTGGGTATAGTTTTAGTTATGCACACACTAGTACTACGCCACACGTGCATTCCCCAACACTATATAACCATGCTAGCATATCATGCAAGTTATCATTACACACTCACCCAAGGCATAGAGAGTGATATTAGGATGGGTCAGGGTTAATTTGTAGTGGTGACATAATACATTTATCTTGTAATCATACTTGCGTGCATAGGACAATTTGGGAATATATTATCACTTAACAAATGACAATAATTATGCTTAATATAAATAATGATAGAAAAATGCAACACATCCTTTTAGTAATGGTAAAACATTCGCAATATTGAGGTTAAATAGAATAATTACAACAAAAATCATAACTATAACAATTATTTATCAATTCATGCCTACTATAGACACTAAATATGAATTATATAGCATGTCAGTATTGTACGCTTGGTTATACATATCATGGATGTACCTTCAACTCATAGAATTTTAATTTCCTAAAAGGTTCTCATTTTCTATCTCTCTTGTGCTTATTGCTTATCTATTAGTCTGAACACATGTTATTCTGATGACCAAGCCTTATGTAATACTTAAAATGCTATACACTTATTATTATCCTCTATAAGTTTTTAACCTATATTTGTTTTTTTAGCTTCCTATACACTTACATTCTAGTTAGATGCCTACGTCAATGCAAGTTTCCTATGCTAACACAAGTTTAGAGTGCCATAAATTCATCAAATTTAGCAAATTATAATGTATCCCTATGGTCAACGTAAGTGATTTAATGCAAGATATTTCCAAAAGGTGTGTGTGTGTGTGTGTGTGTGTGTGTGTGTGTGTGTGTGTGTGTGTGTGTGTGTGTGTGTAACCCTCATTCATTCCTCACCAAGCATAGGCCTAGAACATTTGTACCTCTCACAAGGAAATTTTCCAAAAGCATTCAAGTGAGAAAAACTTACCTATTTTCTCCTATTTGCATATTAGTCATAGGTACAACACATATACAAGTCTAAATTACCAAAGGAGCAAACCGTGATTCCTATTTACCAAGTTACAAACTAGGTCACTATTGTACTTATTTTCCACATATTTCACTCTTGTGTACACACAAGCCAACACATTAGGGAAGAACTACATCAGTCTGAAGCCCTCTTCAAAGTAGTGTCTATGTAAGCATTACACACTGATAGAGGGTAATTTAGGATTAACTCAATATTGTCAGTCCACTAACCCATTTTTCCCAAGGTCACTATGAAGCTGAAGAGCTAGGGTTTTGATGATTTGATAAGAGAGAAAACCAATTATCCATATCTAAATGATTCAAAGTGAAGTTGACACATAACCCAAAATATTTTAGGTTTTCACTTCCATATCTAGTAGGTATTATGTACTAGACACCTATGTCCAAGTCAGACAAAAGTGTCGATGCAATCGTCCAAGGTCAACACAAGTGTTTGAGGCCACACAAGTCAAATTGTAAAAAATTGATGACTGATACATAATATAGATCCAATCTATTTCCATCCTATTCTATATCAAATCTACATGTGCATAGTAAACCAAGTACTATTATTTTCCATTTATTGCAATATCAAACACTAGTTGTACTTACTATTTTTAACATATCACATGTTTAAATTTAGAATATTGTTTATCTAAGTTTAAAATTAATTAACCTATTATAGATATGTTTATCACCCTTGTGCTTAACATTTATATATTCTTAATATTATATTATATTGACCCATCTAAATTTAGGGTTAAACATTTGGTGAACCTGATCTATTTGAATGCAAAATTTTATTCTTCCTAGAGTTTTCACCCAACTAAGGTTTCAAGTTGATTTACTTTTTTATTTCCTACTTATATTATTTTACATACAACCTAGGCATAGCCCTAGATTAGGTGGTGTTCCCATTGAACACATTGAGCTTCCTCTCCTACCACCTAAGATGTCTCAAACCAATGAAGGGCCTAATCATATGTTTCATGATGATACAAATTTTGAGAATGAACAACATACTGATGAGGTTATAATCTAATAAGATTATAATAATTAAAACCATGAATCTAATGAAACCAATGAATATGAGTAAAAAGATCATGAGCAATTTCAAGCAATTACATTATTTCATGAGTGTATCATCAAAATGTAGAAGATCTTGATGAAATCCTAAAAACCATATTAGAAACTAAAAAATAAAAAAGCGTAGATGCATAAGCAGGTATATGTATTGATCATGCTATTAGATCTATGGGCCATCCCCATATACCAACAACCCTACCCTTGGGCACATCACCATTTCATACTTCTAATGGGGGCACGGGATATGTGGTCACACCTTTGTTCCATGAAACTAATATTACTAAATCTTACATGGGAAACATAAATACTTCAACCCAATTAGTGGTTTTAATTCCTACATCTACTCAAACTATGGGTACAACTCATTTTGTAGCTTCCTAAATTTCTAATCTTAAAAACCAAGAGGTACACGCTATTTTCAAAACTATAAAACTTTTGTAAAATAAGGTTACAAATATTGAATAAAATTTTATAAAGTCACCTTATTTTATTGATTCACAAGAGGTGTTACATAACTCTCTTCCACCAAATATATTTTTGCACCCCTTGCCAACTAGTTTTATTTCACGTAAGTTCACATTTTATGATGGAAAGGGTGATCCTAAATAAAATATTTTATCTTTCTATGCGACATGCCTTGATTATGCCTCTAATGATAAAATTTTGACTAAATAATTTCCAAGGAGCTTAAACTACTATGCTCTAAGGTGGTTCTATGATTTACCAATCCATTTAGTAAACACATTCAAACCACTTACAGATCAATTTTTGGCACATTTATATATCAATATCACTGAAAAGGTTTCCTATGCCCAAATTGCAAAAATCAAATAAGGAACTATTGAACCTATTAATGAATATGTCTTGAGGTACATGATAATGTTATCTAAAATGACCAATCTAATGGCAGATAAAGAGCTGCAAGACATCTTTAATCAAATTTTTCTTACCCCATTACATCAATCCATTATTTTTTAAAAATTTAAATCTTTCGATGACTTATGCCATATTATTCATGATCGTGAAATGAAACTTATCTCATTAAACAGATTAAGTATGTAGCAAACACACTGACTACATCTAATACCAGATTTACTATTAAACCAATTTACAAGGTAAAACCTCCTTAACCTAAAAAGGAAATAACTACCATGGTTAATGTGGTGTCACAATAACCTAATTGGCTTGTCTTATCTAATACACTAAAGAGATAATTTACACCCTTATCTAAGTCTCCAAATTCATTACTCTCAAGGATTATGGAGTGTCACCTCATATATCTTCCTCCTTATATAGAGGTTAATATGAGTTGACATATACCCAAAGGATATGATGCAAATACTTATTTTGACTATAACCAAGGCCTTGGGTATTCTATGAATAAATTTTTTACCTTGAAGCATAAGATACAAGACCTCATCAATGACTAAAATATTACATTTGATGATCCTCCAAAGGAATCAGGCTCACAACCTAGTGATCACCAAAAATAGAAAATATTTAACAATCCTTTGCAAGATCATTCTATAAAGGATCCAAAAGTACAAATGTATATAATGCACATCATCCTCCATCACATTATGACCACCCATTAGATGGGATTATTGGTATTTATATGTGGCATACACCTCTTATGGTTTGGCGACCCTCTATTACTTTTGATGATAGTGAGATTGTGGATGTTGATTCTGACCTTCATTCACTATTCATTTGAACATACATTAATTACCAACCTATATAAAATGTTATGATTGATAATGGTGCTATCAAGAATATTTTCACCATGACTTTACTTACACATTTGGGTTATACATATAATTATTTACATCCTTTGACCAAATCAATTAAAATATTTGATAGGACATCATAACATTTTCTTGGTGACTAGACTTATGTTTAAAGGTGGGTCCAACACATGTGGTTACTACCTTTTCAATTATATCATACACATGAGTCTTTTATATGTTATTGGGTTGACCTTAGATACATAATTTTCACACCATACCTTCTATAGTGCATGGGTTTGTTAAATACATTCATGCCAATAGGGTAGTAACAGTGTCTAGTATTCCATATGAACATACACATGAACAAGATATGTTTATACCCAAACAATTAATTATCAAACATACTAAGGTTAATCCTCAGTGAAAAGGTAAACAAGAAGAAATTCCCTTTCCTAGGTGGTTGACACTTGAGAGACCATTGCATCTAAGATATACAGTGGATTCTATGAAATTCTCATCTACTATACACCATATTAAGATATCCAGAACACCTAAACATGTTCATATTACTACTATTCGAAAGAAACCATAAAGTATTCAGTGAGGGGTTCCATGAACCCCTACTCCTATTATCCCTTCATGACCACAAAATCCTATTATACATACACAAAGAATTACACGTCCTATAATACCAGATATTACACTTATGTATGCTCCTTAGTAGTAGCATGACTTTATTACACCATTTTCCCAGTGGGGAGACACCTATGAGCATTAGATATCCTACATTAATGAGATCATAGGATAGTATTTTCTTTGAAAATATTCCAAAACTACCAAAAAAACAAAAAAATCTTCAGATTTTACATGTTGTATTAGTTCCTTGACATCTATGTTATTGGTTCAATGTTGGTAGATGGCATATCAGTACTTTATATACATGTGTTTCACACATCATTTGAGTGTGATGTAGGCATACATAGATATATGATCTATTCCTATACAAATGTTGGGCCTTCCTTCTACTCATGCCATATATACATTGGGATCCATTCTTTGATCTTGATATACACATAGGTTATATGGTTCTATGATCACTTTCCATGATTGTGATTGAGCTTATGTACTTACACATGCCTTTATTCATGCTTATATATTTCACAGTGTATTTGATATGCTATGTACTTGGTGTTTTTTGCTAACACATATATCCAGAGGCTAGTATGTTATGTTTATACTAGTTGCTTATGTTTTTCCTTTATGCAATTCCTTGAATGTCTAGCTTGCTTATTGATTATTTGAATGTGTTCCATTATTTACATCCCCTGTGCCTTTGTTTGCCTAATTTGAAATTTGCATATGTCATTGCTTATTATATGGACTTTTGAATATGTCATTCTTTTCTTCATGGACATTTGACTAAGTCATGTCCCTTCAATTGTGCAACATTTAAACATGCCCCTTATTTGAGGTCTCTTTGGACCATTGTCTTTTGATTTGATTTTGAGTGATCTTGTGTGTGTGCTTAATTACTTATTGAACTTGTATTATTACTATCTAGACATTACCATGATCTATATCACGCATCTTAAGTCTTGATGTGATCACATTCTGCATGCTTCAATGATATATATACCTAGACATGTTTCACCTATATGCTACATGGTTCATACATAGATTATACAATTATCTTGTCTTTTTGAGGTAATTTAACTAATAGTTTCTACTTCCCCTAACCTCAAAAGGGTGACATATTAGTGGGGGAATGTCATAGAGACACATCTTCTAAATTTTTCACAATTCATAGATTTAGATATATAGTGGTGAAATGTTATGGAAACATGTTCTCCACACTTATACCAGCCCTTAGCTTCATATTTCATTGGGATCATGTTTTGGAAACATGTTATCAACACTTACATAATTGTAAATTGACCAAATTACATAATTATATGATTTAAATACTCATTTGTGGTAGAATTATATATATTGGTAACATTTTTATACATAGGTTTCAACATGAGACATTTATAAGGTGCATGTGTTATGTAAATATTACCTAAATTGTAAAATAGAAATTAGTTTTAGATTTCAAAATACTTCTACTAACTTTAGCTCATCAAGCTGGACTGTTGCAAACTTTATTGAGCCAATTTATTGCATTAGTTGGTTTAATTTTAATATGATTGAGGTGATTAAATCACTCAATCTTGAAATTTTATAAGTTATACTTGATTACATCATCCAACCTCACCAAATTTACAGTGTGGGTTGACTTGGATCAACTCACACTCATCAGGTTATAAGTATGATTGGGTTGAATGATTCAGCTAATCTCAATTGTCAAGTGGCAACAAACCTTTTCTCTAAGGTTTGGGGTAAGTTTGTACTTTAACCTCTATATATATACAATTGAAAGTTTTACATTTGTCCTAATCTCAGTTTTAAAGCTTCATAATGAATCATCTTTTCAAATCAAATTTCTAAAAGGAAAGATACTTGCATTGATACAGGTGTAATCCTAAACCTCACTCATTTTATTTCAATCATTTCAATGGTTTTGATTTAGGATTATATAAATTGATTATATAGTGTAACATGTTCTTGGTTGCAAGTTAGTCAATAGTAAAGCACTCAAGTTGAGCTCACATAAAGGCAAGGTGTGTTATATATACCCAGGTACACATTTCTTTTCCTTTAAACTAAAAATTTATTCACTAGATTAAGGGAGAGGGGGAAATGTAGACACTAAATATAAATTATATAGTGCCTCAGTCTTGTACACTTGAAAAATACATATCATAGATGTACCTTCAACTTCTAGACCTTATTACTTCTAAAAGTCTCACATCTTCTATCTTTATGTGCTTATTACTTATCTCTTAGTTTGAATATATGTTATTCTAATGACCAAGCCTTATGTACTACTCAAAATGTTATGAACCTACTTATTATCATCCTTTTCAAGTTCTAGACCTATACTTATTTTTCAAGTCAGACACCTACGTCGACACAAGTGTCTTATGTCAATGTAAGTGTCTAGTGCCCTAAATTCATCAAATTTACAAATTATAGTGTGTCATTATGGTCAGCCTAAGTGCTTTAATATAATATATTTATAATATATATCAACTATCATTCATTCCTCATTTAGCATAGACCTAGCAAATTCATACTTCTCACAAGGCAATTTACCAAAAGCATTTAATCAAGAATTAAAGAGAGAAAAACTTCCCTACTTTCTCCTATTTCCATATTAATTATAGGGACAACACATCTATAAGTTTTAAGTATTAAAGAAGAAACCCATAAGTCATATTTTCCAAGTTACAAACTAGGTCATTATTGCACTTGCTTTCCACATATTTCACCCTTGTGCACACATAAACCAACAAATTATGGGAGAACTACATCAATCCGAGGCCCTCTTTTTTAGTAGTGGTTATGTAAGCAACACCCATTGACAAATGGGTATTTGGGGTTAGATCGACATAGTGAGCCCACTAATTTATTTTTCCCAAAGTCACTATGAAGATGAAGAGCCAAGATTTTGATGATTTGACAAGAGTGACAACCAATGATCTATATTTGAATGCTCCAAAGTTAAGGTACACATAACCCAAAATATTACAGGTAATTGCATCCATATCTAGTAGGTATTTTGTATTAGACACCTACATCTAAGTTAAATAAAAGCATCGATGCAATCATCTAAGGTTATCGTAAGTGTTTGAGGACACATAGATCAAATTTACAACATTTGATGACTGATACAAAATCTAGATATGGTATGTTTCTATCCTATTCCACATTAGATCCACATGCACATAATAAACCAATTAAGTACTATTATTTTCTATTTATTACAATATCAATCACTAGTTGTACTTACCATTTTTAACACATTAATATTTAAATTCAAAGTATTTCTTATCTATGTTTGCAATTAATTAAATTGAAATATATCTATTTACAACCCTTTTGCTTATTCATTTATATATTCTTAACCCTATACTATATTGAACCATCTCAATTCAGGGTTAAACAACTATAAATTGCACCATGACACTAATTAACTCTACAATCCTTCTCTCCATTTTGACAATGTTTCCCTTCTAGATAAAATATCTCTATCAATAAACCAACAACATTTTCCTTATGACCAATCAAGTTTTATTTTAACCAACCATGTGTCTACCTTTTATAGATCTTCAATGGCTCTATGTGTCATGGGATAGTTTAACTACCATCACCTAGTAGTTATTGCAACATTCTAATTGGCACTAGCTACTCCCACCATTTGTCATCATATATCATCTATTTGTTAGAGAATAACTATAGGTAATTACTTATGTCATTTATTTCTCACCAATCACACTGACTTGATTTGGAATTTCTGTCATCCTCCTTATTTTTCCTTACCAGCTTTATCATATATGCCCATGTGGACTTGGGGCCTAAAACACACTAACATTAGGTTGAACTCAATCAAAATTGTCAGAGTCCATCTAACTATGAGGTTAATAATAAGCAAAGGATAAAATAAAGGGATAGGTGACAAATCCAAGAAAAATAATAATCAACATCAAGAAAAGAAAAATGGCAAACAATATTATTTTGAAAATGTTGTTAAAGGAAAGGGAGTCACAAGATTCATGAATGCATAGAATCATGGGACAAAATTAAGCCTACATAAAACAAAAAGCAAAAAAGGAGAAGAAAAAATACTCATGACCAAATTCAAATTAATTTTCTTATGAATGTTCGCTTTCCATATTTGATGACACAAATAATGCCTTTAAGGGTTTAACCTTGGATAATGTTTGGGCTCTATACACTTGTGCCATAAAAATTATTACTTTTAGAAGGGACCTCTTTAAGTAGTTTATTGAGTAAAGTTATGGTCCAGTATATTTGGTAGATAAAACAAGTCTGTAACCTCAATGTAAAGGTTCAATTTGAATCAAGTCACCAAGGCTTCCAGACTTCATCCTTCAAAATGTACTATACCTTTCCTAGTTAAAAATAATTTGTTTGTCTCTTGTGATCATTTGACAAGAAGGCCACTCCATTCTTCTAGATGATGGAGAGGTGAAGTTCACAGGGAAATGTGATAATGTAATTTTTATGATTGGATATCAGGAAGGCAAATTGATAAACCTCAAGGATGAGCACTCAATGCTAATAATTTTTTCTCATCTTGGTAAAGAAGAAATGCCAACAAAACATCTCTAGCATGCCATATTTGGGTACACACACTGTGATAACAGTCACACTATTAAAAAAAATGGTGTTTTAGGCATATTAATACTGCCCAAAAATATTGTAAAGTGTGAAGCTTGTATATTAGCCAAGCATGAAAGGGAATTATTTCAAAAGTCATAATGGAAAGTCAATAGTAAGTTACAATTGGTTCACTTTGATCTATGTTATCTACCAATTATTTCTACTGGTGGTCATAAGTACATCATGTTGTTCACTGATCACTATAGTAGAATGACTTGGATATATTTTTTGAAGAACAATCTAGAAACCTTCAAAAATTTTCAAAAGATTCAACCAATTATTGAAAATGAAACCCAATCCTGCACTGGGATGCTTAGAATTGACAATTATTGTGAGTTCACATCAAAGGTGTTTGAAACCTATCTCAAGCATAATGGAATCAATCATCATCTCACAATAACTTACACTCTTAAAAAAAATAAATTAGTTGAGCTGATGAAAAAAATTATGATGAACACAGTTCATGCAATATTGTACTTAAAAAGGGATAACTCTACATTTCTATGTTGATGAAACTCAAACAAAAATATATCTCCATAACAGGTCACCATCAACAATGTTATAAATGAAGACTCCATATGAAGTCTGGTGTGGTCATTTCCCTTCAGTATGACATCTTTAGATTTTGAGATCCACAAGCTACACATTGATTCCCAAGGAATAAATTTAAACACGAGTCTTAAATGCATGTTTTTGGGATACTCTGAGTACTCAAAGGCACAAAATATTTTTTTATGTTAAGAGAAAGAAACTTATCATTATAATAGATGTTATATTTTTTTAAACTACAAATGACACAATAAGAATTAGTCAATAATTAAATCTGATTGAGAAATATGCTAAATTTGAAAAGAGGTTGATATGGACTTTGAAATAATGAATGGGGAACCTATAAGTTGGAAACATGTTAATCTCTATCGACTCATAATTTAAAATGACATTCCCTATGTAGATGAGAGTGAAACTATCAAAATATGGTCTAATATTAGAAAATTAGGGAGCTTCAAATCAATAAAATGAGGCACCAATGATGCTAAAAGCTACTCATAAAAATATACAAAAATGGACTAAGTAGATATTGGAAGCTGTTAAACCTGATGGGGTTGGAAAAATAAGTACTAGAAGTGAACATACAACCACACAAAAATTAGAGAACATCTTAGATGAAATTCAAGATAAGATATAAAAACTTACCTTTGAGGACCTTGAAGAATAATTCAATGCTAATTTTGACTCTAAATCCACTTCCTTCAAACAAGATGGAAATCTTGATTCATGGATAAATTCAGTAAAAAGTAAGTATGATGCATTGGCAAAAAATGGAACTTAGAAATTGGTTAATCATCCAATAAGTTGCAAACCTATTAATTACAAGTGGAATTTTAAAAAAAAGTACAAATTATATGGATCGCTTGACATAATTAATCAAGGCTTGTCACAAAGGGATTTTCTCAAAAATAAAGAATTGACTACAATGAAACCTTTACAAAAACAAAAAATGGAATACCATTCAAACTATGTTGGCTTTGACAGCTCACACCGAATGGAAAATTCAATAAATAGATGTGAAAACTAATTCCCAAATGGTGATCTCAAGGAAATGGTGTTCATGACTTAGTTCAAAGGTTTTCTAGTAGACAACCAAGATCACAATGTGTGAAAATTGTAAAAATCAATGTATGGTTTGAAATAGGCCCCAAGAGTATGGGATGCCAAACTCATTGAGCACTTATTGAACATGAAATTCAAACATTTTAAGTTTGAATATGTAATTTTTTTTATCAAAAAAATTAACAAAATAGTTGTTTTTCTAGTGAGGTATGTGTATGATTTTCTCATCATACAAAATAATGAGAGATACACTATAAAATTCATATAAGAGTTAATGAAAGGCTTTAAAATGATAAATCAGTGTATCTTCATCACTCAACATAAATATATTGGTGAGATTCTAAGCAAATTTAGAATGATAGATTGTAAGCCTATTTATATGCCCATGGAACAAAATCTAAAATTGATATCAAAATATACCACAAATTTAGTAGATGATACTAAATACAAATAACTCATTGGAAGTCTAATTAGTTTGACCACAATGAGACCAATTTTTTTTTTTTAATTGTTGGTTTTCTTTCTCAAGTCATGCAATATGTAAAAGGAATATAAGATTTTAAGCTCAAATAATTCAGGGTAGGAGACTTCAAACTGGTTAGATATTCAAATTTTATCTATGTTGGTGATTTAGAGGATGAAAAATATACCTCGCATTTTCTAATGAATTTTAGAATAATAATTGTCAGCTAGAATTCAAAGAAACAATCAATATTGGTGATTTCTTTAACATAAGCTGAATACATTGTAGCTTTAGAGGCAACCAGAGATTTTGTGGCATAGAAGGGTTATTTCAAATTTTCATGAGCAACATGTTTCATCAACACCTCTCATGGTTGAAAACATATGCCATTCAAATGACAAAGAATCTAGTCTTTCATGAATGAACTAAGCACATCAATACCAAATTTTATTTTATTAAACATTATGTGAAAGATGACACTATAAAATTGTTACATTATCCTACTGCATAGCAACTAAAATAAATATTAATAAAAGTTCTTGGAAGAGAAAATTTTAAAAAGTTTAGAGGCATGCCTTGTCTCACAATAACCCCTACAGGTTAAGGAGGGATGCAATATTAATGCACATAATAATGTTAATCCTAGGTGTCATTGTATGATAGATTTTATCCCATAGTAGTAGATGGCTAGTCTATGTAGGAATCTGAATAGTCTTGTTGGAAGATGAAGTGAATAGTCATTTATTTGTTTATAAATAATGGAATCTCTTTTGTTTGATTCAATGTAATAACTTTGGTTTTCACTAAATTATTTTTATATTTTATCATCCATAATTATTGTCCTGATAAAACATTCTTTGTAGGTTGACTTAAAGGAAAACCTAGAATATGATTGGGTTCTAAAAGAGGGACAATCAATAGATCATTGAATGTGACCTAGAATAGAATTGACTATCGATTGTGATCCTGTGCTATGGATTGTGACTTCTTGTTATGATTGTGACCTATGTCGATATACAAGATTTAAAACTTATAGGGATGTTTTATTAGAGTTAGATGATCCAAACCATGGCTTCACGTGTTCTTGTTGATATGCAAAACCATTTGAATTACTTCTGTGATGCTATAAATTGGAATATAAATAAAACAAGGTAAACAACAATGGAGTTTAAACAAATCGATAAAAATTAATCCAATTCACAATAAAAAATCTTATTGGGAAAGGTTGATAAAGAGGAATGAAAACAACAATGAAAATATGCAATTATAATTTCAACATGAAACCCAATTTACCTCCAAAATATAATTGATGTGCCCCAAATGACAAGTAGATGTTTGATTCTTGATTTGTAACGTTGGATTGCTTATGACTCAAGACTTGGACAACATGTTGGTATGATTTGGAGGAATTTTTAGAAAATATGATAACATGCAATATTTATCCTTGAACCTATTCCCATAAGTTCCCATTTGCATGGAAATGTGGTTGTTTATATGGAGGATGGAGAGGAATTTTCAAGGAATTTAAAATTCCTTAGAGAATTCTAGAGAGGAAGGGTGGGGAGGGTTCTAGAGAATGTGGAGAATTATAAAAGAGTTTAGGATAATAAATGGTGATTATATGATTATTAGTAATAGGATTTGTAGGAGAGGATAGTGGGGGTAGGTGAGAGAGAATTTTAAATTCCAAAATAATATGAAGGCTTGATTAGTGATTAAATGAAGTGATACAAAGATGATAATATGATTATTAATTGACATGAGGGTTGTTGTAAGGCCAATATGATGTGGGAGATGTAGAATAAATGTGTGAATGATGCCAAGATAATTAGTAAAATGATGTTAATGTTTGATTATGATATTAATGATGGAATTAGTAAAAGTGATCAATTTGAGATGTATACATTTTTCCCCTATTTGAAAGGGAATTATGACAAGAAGAAATAATGGTCTTTGAAAGAATAAAGACAATCCTAGATGTTATTAAATTATAGGATAAATGATGCCCCCTCGATGGGACATGCATGGAGGGATGAGATAGATGTCCACTCAAGAAGAAATGAGGGAAAAGATGTGTGAATAGATAAGGAGATGAGGGGTCAGGTTGTAATGAATGTGAGAGATGAAATAATGAATAAGAAGATTGATACCAAAGATGAGATATAAATTGACAATGCCCATATAAAAAGCAAGGGAGAAAAATTGATGATGTCATGGATTTAGACAAGCCTTAAATAAGAACAAGATGTAATAAAATGACAATAAAAGGCCACCAGATTTAGACATATCCTAGTTAAGGATGCATACTAGGAGAGTTACGAGCCAGAATAATTTAATGATTTGATTGATAGATTAAATATTTAATGGGTTATAGCTCAACGTGTTTGTTAGGTTGAGATAGAATTTAGAGGATGGGTGATAAATGATATGATAAAGTGACCAAGGGATGAAGGAAGTATTTATTAGTGAGATCGAGCTGGCCTTGGGCACTTGTAGTGATCAAACACTACCTACATAGTCTTAAAATACCTTAGGCCAATGTAGTTCTCCCTAATGAGAAGGCATGATGAGAGTTGATAAGTTATACCGGATGATGATGATGTTGATGCCTAGAGGATTCTCTAAAGAGACTAATTAGGACTAATGAGGATGATAGATGTTAGTATAAATTTTATATTAGTGATGATTGTGATTGTTAGATATGATTAGAGGAAGGATAGATGATTGACTTAGGTTAAGTTGATTGGGTAGATGATTTGGAGATGAGATGTGGTTGTTAATGAGATTTAGATGTTTTTATAAGTGTAGGTGATGATTTGTGTTGCTATGGTCTTGATCTATATGTAAAAGTAATCCTTTTTAATTTATCACTAGGAAATATGCACCATGATATATGTATATGATCATGATGACTTTTTTCAAAGTGCATATTTGACTAAGGAAAAAGATACAAAGATTAAAAACAAAGTGTGCAAGTAACATGTAGCATAATGCACAATTGGTATAAGGAACTAAGATGACATGTTTCTTGCATGCTATTGGACAGATACAAATAAAATAATAATACAAAAGATGCACAAAGATATTCATAAAATGCTTAATCAAAGACATAGATGTAGACAAATATATAAGCATAAATGATTAAACATTAATATATACATGATAAAAGAAATTAAAACAATTTCATCATCATAAAATATCATACAAGTATCTACATAGAGATTATGCAATTAGTGTCTTGTATATTATCCTG
Organism: Torreya grandis; assembly: GCA_037957365.1. NCBI lineage: Eukaryota > Viridiplantae > Streptophyta > Pinopsida > Cupressales > Taxaceae > Torreya > Torreya grandis. The sequence continues at coordinate 938,606 of JARHVA010001236.1, read as the reverse complement.
ACAAAAGGCTAAAAGATGAGTGGTCAACTTATGATTTGATTTGACTATGTTGGGTTCTAGATAATGATATGAGGCATGAGATTCAAATTTTATGGATGATTGAAATGATTTTTTGGATAAGGATTGATAAGATTTATTTGATCAAATTTATGACTTGAAATGTGAGGGATAACAAGATCTAGACAAGGTTTTCTTGAGAAAATGTGACTTTAGGTCAGGAGCTAGTTGATTTTGAGACAAGGTAGGGTAATGTAACCCTAAGTTTGAATTGTTAACTTAGATGGTGAGATTAAATCTCATAATTTGGACTTGATTTATTTTGATGAATGCTAGATTTAAACTAGTAAAGATGTGGTTTGACTAAGTTTGACCAGGTCATGGTTGATCCTAATCAAGATTGATTTAGACATGACTAGCTCAAATATGAGATTAGATGAGATTTTTCTCAAGTTTAGATGGGTTGACAATGATGGGGTTGATAATGTGATTTGATAGTGAGGTTGACTTATACAAAAGAGGGTACTGATTTGACCATTGAAAAAGCTTATAATATTATGATGAGTGATTGGAAATGAGTTGGACTAGGTCTTATAAGGTTGAAATGAGATGTTAATAACAATGTGATGGTTATGATGTGAATTTAGATTAGGATATGGATTTTGGATAAGGATATGTATTTTTCATAACATGTAAGATAAGATGACTAGGATATTTTTGGATTTCTTAGATTTTATAATTTTTTTGGCTTTTTGGGATATTTTAATTTTAGGTCTTTTTGGGATATACATGTACAAAAGAGGGTTACTAGAAAAGGGAACACCAAGCCTTGCAATCAGGATGGGAAATAATGGTGGATGGAATGATGAAAAGATTATGGAAAATGGACAAAGGGGATGAGGGATAATGAGGAATGGACTAGGGATGTCTAAGGACCACGTCACATGAAAATCAGATGTCTAGTCATCAAATGTCACTAAGAGGATATTCCTAGATGCTTCCAAAAACATGTCTCAAGACTTCTTCCACCTCATTACTAAGGTCAAGATTGGAATAAATAATGGGTATGATAGAATGGAAAATAGGATGGCACATGTTGCTTAGGATGGGTAGGAATGGTGGGTAAATGGATAAAGATGATTGGAATTGGAGAAATGTGTCATAGATGGGGTTGAAAAGGGATGTTAAGATATGAGTGTAGGGATGAAGTGAATTTCCCCCAAGTGTCGAGGTATATATGGATAATGGATTATTTACACATGATGTTGGAAACTGGTTTTCATCATGGCACTTGCCCAAGGTGTCAGAAAGCTAGTTTTCACCATTAGATGAATATATATATATATATATATATATATATATATATATATTGGTTTTTTTGACTTTTTTCAAAATTAGACTATGTAAAATATTATATAAATATGGGGTTGTTTGATGTCATCTCTTCATATTGTAAATGTGAGATATGCAAAAATGTTAATGATGTTTATTTAGTAAGCAAAATAGGTCTTGGAAAATCATCATGGCCTTTCTTGACCCTTGATTTTTATTCCTCTTTGATTCATTCAGACATCTTAGCCATGTATCTTTGTATCCCATACAAGAGATGATGTTCCTATGGTTTGTGATATTAAGGTGTGATGGGTGATTAAGAGTTGTAAATAGTAGTCACACATGATATTAAATATGTTTGTTACATTGTTCTGGATTTGTGCCATATGAAAATATAGTTTAAGGGATCCAAGACTTTTGAATTTTTTTGTTTTTAGATATGAGTACTTAGAATATTTTCAACTGTATTGATATTAATTTTGGATTCATTTGGGCTTACTTGTATGATTAAATTTTGACTCCCCCTAGCATCTTAAGGAAGGTTTCACCAAAAGAATATGACTTTTGACTTTGCTAATTATTATTTTGATTTAAATTTTTCCATAATGGTATTTGATTTGGCCTATTATTTGAATCACTTTGACTTGGAACTAGTGATGGATCAAAACTATATTTACCATTATGTTTGCTTGTTTGACTATTATCATGGTTCTCGATAGATTTGGCATATGATTTAATGCTTAGAAAAGGGTCTAACGATTCATGCTCCTATGTGTCCCTTGGGAGGAGTGTGATGAAGTGCCTATCTAGGGGAAGAGATGGAATGACGATGGATGGATTGGTGATATTTTTCATGCCCCTTTTCTAATCAATTTTCATTTAATAATTAATTAACACAATTTTTAATTATTAGAGAATAAGAAAAGAAAATTGGAATAAATAATTGGCAAGGTTGAAAAGTCCACTTACTATTTACTTTTGATTGATTTTGGAAAGAGCATATATTTATAGAAACTTTATGTCAAAATATATGACAGTTGTAAGAGAGTGGAAGTGGATAATCTTTAGGGGCAAAAATTAGCAATGTGTAAGAAGGAGACTATGACAAAACTTTAGTGTGTCTATTTTGGAAAGGTGAATATGGAAAATTTATCATTACCTATGTTGGAGATAGAATATGGAAATATTATATTATTATTATTTTGGGACATCGGGAATTATTGAAAATTTTACCCCCATAGGGAAAATTGTCACCCCTACTATTTGAAACTTTGCTATGGTCCCAGGTTTGTCTTATGAATTAGTTTTGGGGTTTTTAAATGTGAATTTACAACCACCCAAGTGGCCATCTATAGCTAGGTGAAGTTTAGTCATTCAAAGGTTTCCAAGGAGCTTTATTGATTACAACCAACACAGTGTATAAATACAACCATGCAAATGATGATGAAAAGGTCTCTTATGGCCATGTAAATTTTGATGGACTCTTATAGCCATCATATAGAGCCTACAGTTCATTCAAATGGAGGACATATGCAATAGTTTTAAGAGGGTTTTTCTCCTTTTAAAAACATCATCTATAGTAGTTTGAAAGGGTTTTTCTCCTCTTATAAGCATCACATACAACCAAAATCCAAGACATGCAAGCTGTAAGTTCATTTATTTTTGTCTAAGCAAACTTTTTTTTGGGGGCTGTAAGAGGAAGATTATTTCTTCAAAAATTTTGCCTAAAAGAAAGAGCTCTCAGAGGAATATGTAAAAGCCCATAAAAATGACTATGTGGATATTAAAAAGTTTATTTCCTTTGAATTTTTTTTGAAGGAAATCAATTGACAAGAATATGTAGAAAGAATTCTGGCACATTTTTTTTAAGGGCTCCAAATTTCTCAGGGTATATTATGAAAGTTTCTTTCCTTCAAACTTTTTGTCTCAAGGAAACAGGAATAGGCAGCAAAGGGACCTTTAGAAGAATCCTGAAGGGTTCTTTCCCTTCAGGAATATGACAATTGACTTAACTGAAGGGCTAGGTCCATGAAGGAAAATGGATTTTATCATAAGTCCTAAAGGGTACATACCCTTCAAGAAAGTTCTTGAAATTTTACTTGAGGGGATACTCTATAGGGTGTTGAAGGGTACTTTCCCTTTAGAAAAGACAATTGTAAAAGTCTTAAAGGGTATGTACCCTTTGGGAAGGTTCACTTAGAAGAGTTGTGAGAGATTCACTTGGTAGAAAAAGGATCAAGGCAAAAATCCTAAAGGGCACCTACCCTTCAGGAAGGTGCAAACAAAAGTCATGAAGGGTAAGTACCCTTTGGGAAAGACCATTTTAGAGATTTTGAAGGGCACCTGCCCTTCGAAAGGAGGCAAAAAGATAAGTCCTAAAAGGCACCTACCCTTTGGGAAGACTTCAGAGGTGCCCTCCAAAAAGCCTAGGTGCCCTTAAAAAAACTTGAGGAAATAAAATAAAAATAAAATAAAGAAGGATGGAATTCTTCAAACAAAAATTCCAAAGGAATTCCTTCAAACTTTTTTTCTAAAGGATTCCTTTAGGAAAAATGCAAACAAGAAAGCCAAAAGGAAAATAATAAACCAAAGAGAAGTCAATAGGAAAAATGGTTAACAAGAGATAGAATTTTGAAGGAATAATTGGACTTGGGCAGGAAATGAAAGATCTGAAGAAGATAAGACCAGGGAGATAACATCCACAGAACATAAAGTTTGAAAGAAATAAAAAGACCAAGTTAAAGTCGATAGAAAGGGTCAAAAAATAAAAACTCACCAAAAATAGACACAAACAGTTAGACCAAAATAAGAGAAAATATATGCAAATAAGGGCTATTTTTGGTGGATGGATAATTTTTAGTTGACTAGTCATCCAACTTAGCCATCCAAACATTCTAGTTTGTGTCCCCAAACATCCATCTCAAATTTTAAACAACTCAAGATGAAGAAGCCAAATTTAGAGATGGGCATGGATTTCCATGCAAAGAGAGGTTTGACTTTCAAATGTCTAGCCATCCACTTTTAAATGCCCAAGAGCTAGTCTCTAATTTTAGACATGGCTCAGCCGAGCATGCATAAACAAAGGCAAACATTTTAGCCCACCATCCATTTTAATGCAAGGAATTTTCATGCAAGACACAAATAGAATTTTGTAAAGGCTGAGTTGGATTGAGTTTAATCTCTCTCTATTTTCCAATGCCAATCTCTTGGATTTTTGTAATTTTCTATATTAATGGCTTTTTAGCCTTGTAAAAAATGATCCCTCTTTTGGCAAGACAATATTATACCAAAGTTTGGGTTGTAACCTTTTTTAGAATCAATAAGAAGAGGACTATGTTTTTTTTAATTTCTAGTAGCTCGTATAGTGTAATTTTGTTATAGATTTGCCTAAGCAATAGATATTCTTTCTTCCTTGTCAAATTTGGATTTGTACCTAGTTACTAGCTGATCATTTATGCAGGTCACATTCTATGTTAGATTATCTTTTGCTAAGTTTATAGTGGATATTATTGGCTATTAAAGCCTTTAATCATGCCTATTTCTATGTTTCCCTCAAGCTTAGATCATTAGATAGAACCTTTTTGTGAAATACTTATGTGTATTGATCAATTAGAGTTGATGTTTTGCCTCTTCCTTGTCTAAATCAGTGTTCTTAGAAGCTTGATTTGAGTGGAGCAAGAAAATTAGGTGTATCACCATTTTAGCTAGGATTTCCTTTCATATTATTTATCCCCTTTTCCCAAGGTAGTTTGTAGCATAGAATTTGAGATCCTGATAGACAGATCTTATAGGAACCAGCCTTCTTTGGAGGTTCTTCTCACCATTGAGGCACCCAACCTCATGAAAAGATCCCATTGTTTCAATTGGAGAGAGGATTAGTCATTTCATCAAACCTTCGATTTAGGTTGAAAATTTAATTTGACAACAAGAATCATGCCTCAAATTTACTTAAGATAGGTAACCTCATCAATTTCTATCTTTTACCAAACTAATCCATTTCGCTTGTTGGATAGTATTCATCAAGCCATATTGGAATGAAAAGTATTAGATGTAGGAGATATTTGGATGGAAACCCATTGATCCCAAGGATTATAAGAAGAAACCCTAAGATCCATAGATACAATTCCACACAATAATTGTAACTAAGCTTCAAGGAGTGTAGATTCAACAAATTTTCAGTGTTTTATGTGAGTTTTTGGTGTGAGTAAGGTTGAAGGAGTGATTTAAAATTATGGGTTTGTAAAAAATATATAAATTTTCTTGTGAGTTTAATTTAAATTTATTTTATTATTTTCTAGTATTGTGTGATCAACCTATAAGTGTTGTGAATTTATGTATATTTTGAGCAGTATTTATAGTGTGTTCGTGTAGATCTGAGAAGGGTTTTGATCACTCTTTATATTTTCATATAGATCCATTGTGGAGAGATTATTAAAATGTTTTTAAAATATTTTTCAGCTAATTTTTATGTAATATAAGTCACTGTATGTTCTAGTTTGGATTTATTATGTTGTTTCACAAAAATTGTCAAAGTTTGGGTCTCACTAGCTAATGTAGAAAGGGAATAAATTTTACAAAAATCATTCCAAATATAAAATTAATTACATATATGATATTTTAATTTTATATTTAATAATTGGACATGATAATATCAATGAGTGGATAAGGGACAACATGATCCTCATAGAGGATACTAGGACACTTAGCTTCAATTCTAGAGAAAACCTCTGAAAGATTTTCAAAAAGGTCACTAAAGGTATTTGTATAACACACACATATATGAAATATATTATAATAATTTACATTTAGATCTCATCTTTAAGTCCCATAATTACTTCTATGACATTATTTTCTTGACTATTATCACTCAGAAGTGCACCCTTATAAGAATGTGTGCTTGTTCTCACTCATGTTGATACAATGGAAACTCTCCAAGGTGTGGGTGGCATTATTTTGGAGATAATACCTATATTAAGGGTTGGTTTTATTTGGTAAACTTAACTAATTATCTCTAAACTCTTTAATTTTATGATTTCTTGACTAGGAAAAGGGTAAAAAGAACAACAGTCAAACTGGAATGAACTTAAAAATTGAAAAATTTGGGGTAATGCACCAGTATTAAAGTTAATTATGCATATAATTGACACAATTTTAAAGATAAATAAATTTAAAACATTCACTTTATCTTCATACAATGACTCTTGCATCAGTGTTTCATATAGAGGTCTTGAGAAATATTCACACTAGCATGGAAGGAATTAGCATAGTTTGAACTCACTTCCAAATTAGGTAGAAATCAGACTGAGACACTTGATACGACCTATAAGAATTATAATATTATGTATAAATCCAAAAAATTTAGACATAAACATAGTAAAATTATTCATTCACTAAGTTACATAAATGAATATTAAGCACACACTTCATAAACAACCTAAAAATAGAGGAAAAATCAGCTTCTTATTTCTTCAAAGGTGATGTAGTATAAAATTTTTGGTAGAGTTTTTGTATATACAAAAATATAATTTGCTAATATTATCTAAAAAATGAACATACATATAGAAAAGGAAGGAAGGAGAGAGGAGATAGAACAACCCCAAAATAAGGATGAGTCATAATGTCTAATCATCCTTAACTCTTCCTTCAACTGCACTACCAACTCGACCTTCAACTCAACCACCAAACTCCTAATTCATACATAGTACAACTAGAGTTAATTTTTTTTTTCATGGAATATGGTGTAGGAGAGAGAGATAAACATGTTTAAATGTTTTTAAAAAGTCAAAGGCTATCATGCATGTTTTGATGGTCTTCAGTCTTGAAGAGATCTCGATCATTTCTAGTTAACTCCTTTTGATCTTCACGTAACTCCTTTTGAAAAAATTATTAAATCTCCTTGAGACTCTCCATATATATAGTGAGTGACTTTAGTTATCTTTATTGCATCTTGGAGATTGACCTCAACTATCTTCCTCATATCTTACATGCATGTTTTTCTCTCTCAACCTCCTCAAATAGCTCTAAGGTGGCATAGTAGGAGAGACATTGCATGTTATTTGTTGAAGGATTATCTTCCTTGAAAATAGGTCTAATTTAATTGATCAAGTATTCAACTTAATTTATCCATTCTTGCATGTTGGTTCTTCACCTTTCTAGGGTTGATTGAAGGCTTATTCTTGTTTGACTTGACTTTTTCTAAAATTAGCTCAAATGGGGTGTAGAAAGAAATAGAGATTTCATGTTTAATTTGACTTTATTTTCATGAAATATTTTTGATAAAATTTCATTTTATGATGAACAATTACAAATCTCCATACTGATCCTTCTTGGAAGTGTACATCTTCTCCATTTCAACAAGCTTCTTGAATACACACTGAGAACCTAGAGCTTGATGAATTTGAATTATTTGAATAGATAAGGAGTATAAATAGGATTGTAAACTAATAACCATGGTGTCACATATCTTCAAATAAAATTTTAACTCCAAACTCCATAAACAACTTCAAATAATGCTCTTTTGTGCTCTATAGGCCTCAAGAAACCTTGATTTGGATTTAGGAGTATAAAATGAGTTATAAGCCTCACCATACACTCCTAATATTATCATTGGATATGTATAAATTATTTAGATATATAAAAAATTTAAAATCTCAAAAATTCTTCACCAAACTCTCCAACAAAAATTAGCTTGCTTGTTGCTTGCAAGGTGGCTTAGAGATGTTTTTATTTGATTTGAGCCTATTTTGAATTGGTTTTAATTTTATAACCATGTATTAATAATTTTAAATGAATTATAAACCATATAAAATAATTTTATTCCCTTTAAAATATCTAAAACACTCATTTTTAACTCTATTTATGAGCAAAAATAATCAAAACCCTGATTTCATTCATGGTGCAGACTTGTGTTTTGACATTTTATCTTATATAAAGTACAATATAAAAATTAAACCAATTTTAAACATTAAATGAAATTAAATATACCTCCATCTCAAATTTCAAGATATTTTAGTTAATAAAATTCAAAATATGCACTTTTTAGTGTTTCATAGCTTGCACAATCTCATTTCTGAATGCTTATAAATATGAGTTTTAGCATTTATTTTTATTTTTATGAGGCCTAAAAACCATATTATTTTTTAATAATAACCTATAATATCCCCTTTAATAATTCAAACCATTGAATACACTCAAACAATCACTTAAACTTCTCAAAAAATGCATTTTTTGACTGTCTCTCTTACATGCTTGAAACCCTGCAACATGTACCTTTACCTTAATCCATTATTTAAATTAAATTTTTTATTGAATAAGGTGTAATAATGTTATGGTTTCCACATAATAGATCACACAAATTTTCATTTGCAACAAATAACTCAAAAATATGATCACATCTCCTAAAACTAAACTTTTAGGGTTTTAAAAGGGTTTTAAAGCACCTTTCCTTCTTAATGATTGTTCGTAAAGTTAAGCCCCTACCTAAAAAAATGCATATAATATTTATGGAATATGGGTCCATATCTTTCCCTAAGACCATTTAAACCAACTCTTCTTCTCCTTCATAAACTGAACATCTAAAAATTGCCCTTACTAGATTGCAACTAACTTTCTAGAGGAATAGAAAAAACTTCTGCCAAAATTTGGACCTATGAGATGTTATTGAGCATGGTTTTATCTTAATAAAGGATGTAGGATGTTTGGGAGATATTATTCAATCTTATCTTCATGAATGGAGTCTTCTTGAAAACTTTCACATAAGCAATCTTGACCAATGGTGGCAAAATTTGTCAACATTCTTAGCGACCCTGTTAGGATGTTTACCTACTAACACTCAAAAATTATAGCCTTAACCATTGGGATATGGAGTTATTAAAATCATCACCAAATATGATATGAATATGATAAACACTATTGTATCTTTTCATGCAAATCTAAAATTGAAAATGCCTTCCTAAACAACAAAAACACTTGTTCAGAAATACTTAGGGAATTGAATACTAAAATAACTACCAATTGAAAATGTGTATAATGACACTTAGAGGGAAGTGAAAATATAACACTCCTAAATATAATAACTATAATCCACCTAGATCAAAACAAAAACCTCTCAGGTCCTCTCCATATGGTTGATAAAGATGAGAACATGTTGTTATTTGAGTGCAATTTTAGTTGGATCAACTCTTTTTTTGCTTGTTAACCTCTTTATCTTATTTCAAATTGAATCAATTGAAGAAAACATATCTCCAATATAAACAAAATCTTCATGTGGTTCAATTATTACTATTATCAATTATACTCGCACCTTTGTGAAGGTAGTTTTAAGCCTTCACAGTCTTCTGAAACATGGAAACAATCCTAGGCTGTGGGTGGCCTAATCAGTGGATTGAGTCTCTAGATTCTAAGGGCTAGCTCCCTTTGGTGTATCAATTAGGATATATACTCTATTCTAAAAACTTACAAGGAAAAGGGAAGAAATAAACTTGAAGGAAAATCTTACCTAATGGTGGTGATACACCTAAATTTTAATTGATCCACACAATTTGAGCTTCTAAAAACACTGATCGAACAATAAACAAACTAAATCTTTAACCCCAATTGATCCCTATGCATCAGTATTTCATGAAAAAGTTTTATCTTGTAATCAAAGCTTGAGGTAAATGATAGAATAAGCTTGATTCAAGGCACTAACCAGCCACTTATATCCACTGTAACTTTATCCAAAAGATATTAAACATAGAACATAGCCTGCATAATCTGATCAACTAGTAACTAGGTAAGAATCAGGGCTTGACAAGGAAAAAAATTATGTCACATATGCAAATCACTGACTTAAATTCACTATACTAGCACCTTGATGTCTGAAAACTATCCTTCTATTAATCTGAAAAGGTTACACAACACAAATTTTTGGTAGAGTATGGTCTTGCCAAAAAGAGGATACAAATCAAGGCTGAAAAGCTAACTTATATAGAAACAAATACAACAACTAAGATATTGGTGCTAAAAATAAAAGAGGAGCTCAACTCTTACATTAACCAAGTCCAACATGAGCTATCATATCCTTCAAATAATATTTTTTTATATTTTATCTTGCATGAAAAGCTCTTTGGTATTGAAAATTATGGAGAGCCCAAGCTTGAGTCAAAACCTTCATCATGCATAATGCTACACCAATCTCCAAATGTGAACTGCTTGAAATGTTTAAAGCTTGAACTTGAAGTTGAGTTGGATCATTGCATGCAAGAGATGACTAGGAGACAAGCATGGCTTCAACAAATAGTCAACTGAAGCTTTGACTAATCAACTATAAATAACCTTCCATTGTTAAACTCCTCAAGCCTTTCAAGCATTCAAATCTCTATTTTAGAATTCAAAGAGTCATGCTTGAAGGCAGCAACATGTCTTTGAATGATTTGATTATTTCATTTATTATTTGGCATTCTCTTTACTACTGTCTGGGACTGTAGATCTTCCTATAGATGCAAGAAACAATACTTTATTAGATTTTTGCATGTTCCTAATTGTCTTGGATGCATCTAATCTTGCTTAGGCCACTTTGCATGCTCTATATGTATTCCTTCGACATTCTTTTTGTCTCTTTGTCTTGGAATTTTCCTTTGTCATGTATTCCTTCGGGCATTTGTTCTCATTTTTTCCCTTCATGCTTATTGCCCACGGCTTTATACCTTATGTATTTCCTTCGGACAAAAAGTCCAAAGGAATTATATCTTTAGGATATTTGTCTTAGACTTTTCCTTTTTGATTGGTCCATTTGCCCTTCTATTTTCTTTAGACGAAAATTCTAAAGCAATTCTTTCAGAACTGATCCTTTTTTTATTTAATTATTTTGGGTTTCTCTTTGTTTATTTCCTTTTGACAAAAGTCTGAAGGAATTCTCATAAATAGAAGCCGTGCAAATTACCTTACTGGCTTTCAAAACTACCCTTCAGGCTTTTTGACATTGTCCTCTTTGAAAAGTGCCCTATTTTGCCTTGAAAATGAACCTACCGAAGGGAATAAGCCCTTCAGACTTTTTGCTAATGACCCTTTGGGACCTTACCTAAGATATTTTCCTTCGGACATAGTTTTTAAAGGAATTAATGCCCTTAGATCAAAAATTTCATGGGTAAATTTTTTGAAAGAATTATTTCGAACAATTTGTTTGAAAAAATTCCTTCAGACTTTTCTTTGTGGCCTTTTCTTTCGATCTTTCCCTGTAGGTAACTTGTTCGAAAGAATTCTTTTGGATAATTTGTCTGAAAGAATTCTTTTGGAATTTTTGTAATGGTCTATGTTGCTTTGAAATTACCTTTTTCTAAAGGGCAGATACCCTTCGAAAAAGTTCGAAAGGGACTTTGGGAAAATGAACAAGCCCTTCAAAATTTTTGGTAATTCCCTTTGGGCTTTTGTGAACAGTCCTTTTTGAAAACTTTGAGATGAACTCTTCTAAAAGAGCCCTTTGGACTTATTGGAATGGTCGACTTGACCTTTGGAATTTTTGCAAAGGACCATTTTGAATTGATGAAATGACACTTTGACAAATGAATAAACCCTTTAGAAAATGAAAACTACCCTCTAAGAAAATGTAAGTGCCCTTTGAGAAAATGTAAGTGGACCATTACCAAAGAAAAAATCCTTTTAGGCAAAGTGAATGGGTCCTATCGAAACTTTTGAAATTGACTTATTTGAAGGAAAATAAAACCCTTTGGAAAAGTTGAAAAGGTCTTTGAAAAAGTTGTCAATGCCCTTAGGATTTCCAAAGTGAAAATTGCCCTTTGGGAAAATGAAAGTGTCCTTCAAGAAACTATGTAATTATCCTTCAAAAAAAAAAATTCAAATAAAAAGTCCAAAACAATTCTGATACTTAGACAAAACCTAAAGTCTTCTTTCGTGAAAGCTCAAATTATTTCTTGTGCTTGTGAAAACCTTAAGTATTCTGACTGCCCCTTTAGAACTACTCTGATCAAAAGTAAATTGGTAATGACATGAAAATATTTGAATGATAAGGGTGAAAATTTGACTTGTGGGGTCAAAATTATCAACATTTTGGTGATTTTACTAGGGAGCATGCCTATTATGTTTGAGAACTCAGACCATATGCACAACATTTGAACTTATAAAACAATGGTAAGTCTAGTCCATGACTGTAAGTACAACCTCTGATTTGAAAAAGACAACCTTCATCCTTGAAACAAGAAAGGAAACACACAAAGTAGGGAAAATTAACTAAAAATTAAATGTGCAAACAAACACTTATTTGGGATAAATAGAATCAAACTAATGTGTTTGAACAACATTTGGAGGAAAGCAAAACAAACTAACTATGTATAAGGAACTTTGCTCTTCAGTATCAATGTTTTAAATGTATCCCATTTATTGGGATTGGAAGATCATCACCATCCATATTTGAAAGTTAAAAGGCATTATGGGATTTTTCACTAGAGATTGTGTATGGTCCATTCCAAATGGAATCAAACTTCATGTTCCTTTTTGGTTTATCTCTATCCTCATCTCACTTGAGGAACAAATCTAGTTATTTGAAACTTTGTGAAGAAGCTCCTTTGTCAAAAGCTCTCTTCACTTGTGCTTGATGAATCTCCATGGCTAGCATGGAATACTTTGTTATCTCTTCCAGATTCATAAATTTAACATACCTAATCTCTATAGGCTTGTTCTCCAACAACTCAAGCTGATGCATTAGTTCTAAAGCAAGAAACTCTAGAGAAATGGGTAACCTTGCTTCCTTACCATATACCAACTTGTATAAAGAGTTGGATATTGATCTTTTATAGGTGATCCTATCAACCCATAGTGTTGACTTCAATTTGAGATGCCATAATCTATGATTACCTTCAATAGTCCTTCTTATGATCTTCAACAGGTTCTTATTTATAGATTTAGCAAGGTTGTTGCCTTATGGATAATAGTTTGATGAAGTGCTAAGATAAATTCTATGTTGGACAACCCATTTACTGATCTTAGATCTCAAAAAATCCATTGCATTATTAGAAATAATAGTTGAAGGAGCTCCAAACCTAGTAAGCAAACCCTCATAAAAATTAAGAACATTAGTTTCATTTACTTCTTTCAATGCCATTGCTTTTGTCCAATGTGTGAAGTAATCTATAGCAGTTAGAATCCATTTATGTCCTAAACTTGAAGGAGGATTTATGATACCAATAAAGTCCAATCCCCATTAGACAAAGCACTAATCCACCACAATTAGTTGAAGAGGTAAGGCTGCAAGTTTCACTTTTCTTATAAACATAATAGACTATTTGCACTTCTTAACCCATGCATGGCAATCACCAAATATACGAGGCCAATAGTACCCACCTCTCATGATCTTGAGGGCTTTAGTTCTTGTCGAAAAATGTCCTGCACCATGTCCATCATGGAATTCTTCAAGCAATTTCTTAGTTTGGCTTGGCTCTATACATCTTAACAACATGCCATTAATATTTTTCTTGAACAAAACACCATCAATAAGAGAAAATGGAATTGATTGCAACCTAAAATATCTTATTTTTGAAGCACTTAGATGAGAGGGATAAATATCATCTTAGAGATAGCTTACCAAGTCATGAAACCAACTAGAAGGTGAGGTAAGACCAACTGCAACCTCTTCATCATTTGACGTCATAAGAACCTCATTAGTCTCTTGGAAATCTTGAGCTAGATGCTCACAAAGTCCTTTGTCTCTAACCGATTTTGTGACCTTAATTTCCACATCATATTGCATTATCTTGGTTATGCAACCATATCTCTTCTCATTTATATCTTTATTCAAAAGGAACTCCTTGATGCTTGGATGAGGAACCATAAGGTGTATCTTATTGTTAGACAACAAGTATCTAAACTTTTTAAGAGACCTTATAATTGAAAGTACATGTTTTTCAACAAAGGAACACCTTGTTTCATACTCTTCTAAGCTTTGACTAAAGAATGCTATTGGTTGCTCCAAAGCCTCATGATTTTGTTGCATAAGAATGCCTAAAATGGTCTGTTAGCATAAGTATACATCATTAAATTTTCTATGAAATTTAGATTTATAAGTGTAGGTGCAATAGCTATGGCATTCTTAATATCTTCAAAACCTTTTACTCCTTTGGACCAGTTGAAGCTCTGATTCTTCTTTAGCATGGTTGTAAGTGGCTTAGCTATAATGGCAAAATTTGAAATATATCTTCTTATGAAGTTAATTTTCCCAAAGAAGCTTTGCATAGCCTTTTTGTGCTTAGGCAAAGAGAGTGAAAGAATAGAGTCTATCCTTTTAGAATCTATGCTTAAACCATGTTTTGAAACAACATGTCCAAGGAGCTTACCTTCATGAACTGAGAAGATACACTTTTTAGGATTTAAAGATATCCCTAATTATCTACACTTTTCAAAATCTTTCTTGAGATGAACCATGTGATCACCTACATTCTTTGAAAATACTATTATATCATCCAAATAAATAAGTACAAACTTGTTAAGAAGGCCTTGGAATGCCATATCTATAGCTATCTAAAAGGTTGCTCCAGCATTAGATAATTTTAATGGAATCTTTATATATAAAAATGTCCCCCACTTGGTTGTGAAGGCTATCTTAAATTGGTCCTCTTCTAATGCATCCAACAAAGAAAGGAGGCACATAGAAAAGTAAAGAAGCAAGTATACCACAACATCTTGCTAAATAGTAACATTGGGACAAGCATGTAATGTCAACTTTAGATATTTGATAATTCATACCATCTTTTTTGGTGACCCATCGAATTGCAATACCCATTTAGTATTTGGCTCATAAACAAGATCGAGCTTGTTTGCAATCTATTTAGGCATGATTGTACTACTAGCTCCACTATCCACCATATAATTATGAACCAAAGTATCACCTAATATCAAAAAAAGGTTAAAAAGAGGAGTATTCTTTGATTTTACCTTAGTTTTATCCATCTTTTCCATCTTATTTACTTGTTGTACCTATTGCTTAGTTGGCTGATCCGAATTAGTCAAGACAACACTTTCTTTCTCAACCCATTTTGGTGACAATTTAAGAACTAAACACTCTTAGATGAGCATATATTTTTCTCTTGGAATGGAAAGAGAATCTCATATGATAATGTTGATATTAGACTTCTTCATTTGATCCACTATACTAAAATGAGACCCACTAACCTTTGGTTGCACTTTTTAAAGCACTAGTTATTCATGAACTAGAGGTAGTTGATGAAATTTACTAACCTCTATATTCTAATTTTTTTGAGTTGTAGGGGCAACAAATTATTATTTTGTACTCTTAGAAACAACATTAGGAGTATTTGAAGCCTTTTTCACCTTCTGAAGCTCATCAATGGCTCTTCTTTTAGCTCTAGTTACAACTACAACTTGACCACTTATATTGTTAGTTTCAACACCATGAATAAAAGCAATGTGATCATCCAATTGCCAATTTATGTTAATGTCATCAAGATGCCCTTGAACTTGTTGAGTCTCTCCTTGTGATTCTAAACCTATATTCTGGTATTGAACTCCTTGAAAGAAAACTCTTCTTGTGTCATTTATGGCATAATGATGTTTTGTGATACCAAGGCTTGGTTTTGATTATCACTGAGATTTGAGGACTGCCAACCTGAATATTGCATCATGTTATTTTGAGGTGGGGTGAGAACAATGGCATTTAAAGTGGAAAGAGCATTAGGATTAACGGTAACATATGGCATAACTAGATTTATGGCTCCTTGTGTTTGGTAAGGTTGTCTATTCTCTCTAAAATCTTGACAAGGAGGCCTTTGATATTTGAAGTGCTGATAGGTGGTCTAATTTTATTATTGATAGGGCCTATTAGCCTAAAATTATTGTCTATTAATTTGCACTATTTCATTCCCAAAAGATTTTAACAAACTTTTAAACTCTCCTATCTCACTAGCTTGACTAGTATGGGCTGTAATTTGAGCTTGAGGTGCTGGAATAGAAGCTAAGGATGAGATTTGAGAAACTTGAGGGGTAGGTATATAACTTATTTCTATAAATATAGCCATTGGATGTCTTGAAGAGAGCTTACTAGCTTGTATCAAACTATTTACTACCCTTATTATGAACTCATAAGCATCTCATGATGTATTACCACCCATTGACCGTATCATCACACTAATGTCAGAATTAAGGGATTTTAAATAGTACAAAAATGAATATTAATAGGATGGCCTTATCAACATAGGTATTTTGGAATTTGAGGTTAAAATCAAACATGAACTCATGAGAAACCCTTGTTATGTTGGTCAATTGCTCAACTAAAGATAAGTGATCAGATTTATCCTCAAATTGATTGACTAAGGCTGCACCCAATTCATCCCAAATAGAAATGGAGTTCAGTGGGAGGTTTTTATACCATTACAATGCTTTTCCTTTGAAGAAAGCAACAAGAAATCTAATAGCAACATTATTCTCAACAACATTATGGACTTAACATATATTAGTTACATCTTGGATATGCTCAATAGGGGTTGTTTGATTTTATCCTAATAATAATGGGATGCTCTCAAGGGAAGACACTAAAATGTCATCAAACTAGACTAAATTCAGTGGGCTACCTCTAGGAATTGAATAAACACTTGATTTATGATGGCCATTTGGGTAGTGGGGGTTGTAGTGATTAGAACAGTAGGATAACTAGAAGATAAATATTGATTTTGAGGATATGGTTTTACCTCCTAAATATTGATCTCTTATATGAGATAAATTCAAAAGGAATACCTTTACTTGTTGACCTTTGGCGTGAATAAATTACCTGAATGATGCTATGAGCTCTACAACTAGATGTTGATGATAATGACTATCTTCTTCTACTGTAAAACTTATTTAGATATGCAAATAATTTATTTGAGGTCTCATTAGGCATGCCAAAAATTGTTGTCAATTAGACTCGCACCCTTGTGAAGGTAGTTTATGGCCTTCACAATTTAGCAAAACATGAAAACAATCCTAAGTTGTGGGTGGCCTAATCAGTGGATTGAGTCTCTAGATTCTAAGGGCTAGATCCTTTTGGTGTATTAATTATGATCTCTACTCTACGCTACAAATTTCTAGGAAAAGGGGAAGAAATAAACTTGAAGGAAAATCCTACCTAATGGTGGTGATACACCTAAATTTTGATTGATACACACAATTTGAGCTTTTAAAAACACTGATCAGACAATAAAAAAATGGAATTTTTAACCCCAATTAACCCCTATGCATTATTATTTCATGAAAAGGTTCTATCTTGTGATCAAATATTGAGGGAAATGATGGAATAGGCCTGATTTAATGCACTAACCAACCACTTATATCCACTGTAACTTCAGCCAAAAGATATTAAACATAGAATATAACCTGCATAATCAGGACTTGACAAGGAAGAAAATTATATCACATATGCAAATCATTGACATAAATTCACTATACCAACACCTTAGTGTCTAGAAACTATCCTATTAATCTGAAAAGGTTACATAGCATGATTTTTTGGCAGAGTATAGTCTTACCAAAAAGAAGATATAAATCAAGGCTAAAAAACCAACTTATATAGAAATAGATATAACAAACAAGAGATTAGCACTAAAAATAGAAGATGAGGTCAACTCTTACATTAACCAAGTCCAACTTGAGCTATCACAACCTTCAAATAACATTATTTTTGTATTATATCTTGCATGAAAAGCTTTTTGGCATTGAAAATGATAGAGATCCCAAGCTTGAGTCAAAACCTTCATCATGCATGATGCAACACCAGTCTCCAAATATGAACTGTTGGAAATGTTGAAATCTTTAACTTGAAGCTAAGTTGGATCATTTCATGCAATAAATGACTAGGAGACAAGCATGGCTTCAACAAATTGTCAATTGAAGTTTTGACCAATCAACTATAAATAGCCTTCCACCGTTAAACTCCTTGAGCCTTTCATGCATTTGAGTCTCTATTTTAGAACTAAAAGAGTCATCCCTGAAGGAAAATTCATGTCTTTGAATCATTTGGTTATTTCATTAATTATTTGGCATTCTCTTTACTATAGTCTTGGACTGTAGATCTTCCTATAGATGGAAAAAATAATACTTTATTAGATTTTTGCATGTTCATGCTTGTCCTAGATGTGTCTAATCTTTCTTAGGCCACTTTGCATGATTTGTATGTATTCCTTCAACATTCATTTGGGATCTTTGTCTTATAATTTTCCTTTGTCATGTATTCCTTCAGGTATTTGTTCTCATTCTTTCCTTTCAGGCTTATTGCCCGCAGATTTATACCTTATGTATTTCCTTCAGATAAAAAGTCTGAAGGAATTATATCTTTAGTCTCTTTGTCTTGGAATTTTCCTTTTTGATTGGTCCATTTTCCCTTCTATTTACTTTAAAAAAAATTCTAAAGGAATTTTTCAGAACTACTCCTTTCAGATCCGCTTCTTTTGGAATTCTTCATTTAATTGTTTTAGGGTTTTCTTTGTTTATTTCCTTCAAACAAAAGTTCGAAAGAATTTTCATAAATAAAACCATTGAAAATTTCCCTATGGGATTTTGAAATTACCCTTTAGTCTTTTTGACATGGTCCTCCTATTTGAAAAGTGCCCCATTTTGCCTTGAAAAGAACCTCCCGAAGGGAACAACCCCTTCAGACTTTTTTTCAGTGACCCTTTGGGACCTTGCCTAAGATCTTTTCCTTCAGACATATTTTTTGAAGGAATTAATCCCTTTAGATCAAATAATTTTATGGGTAAATCTTTTGAAAGAATTATTTCAAACAATTTGTTTAAAATAATTCCTTCAAAATTTTCTTTTCGGCCTTTTCCTTTGATTTTTCTCTTAAGGTAACTTGTCTGAAAGAATTATTTCATACTTTTTGTAATGGTCCACTTTGCTTTGAAATTGCTTTTTTCTGAAGGGCAGATGCCCTTCAACAAATTTGGAAAGGGACTTTGGGAAAATGAACAAGCCCTTCAAAATTTTTGACAATGCCCTTTGGGCTTTTGTAAATGGTCCTTTTCAAAAAGAAACTTTGAGATGAACTCTTTAGAAAAAGCCCTTTGGAATTATTAGAATGGTCCACTTGCCCTTCAAACTTTGTTTAAAGGACCCTTTGGAATTGATGAAATGACCCTTCAAAAAATGAATGAACCCTTTGAGAAATGAAAACTGCCCTTCAAGAAAATGTAAGTGTCCTTTGGGAAAATGCAAGTGGACCATTGCCGAAGAAAAAGAGCCTTTTAGACAAAGTGAAATGGTTCTGTTGAAGCTTTTGAAATTAACTTATCTGAAGGAAAAGAGAACCCTTTGGAAAAGTTTAAAAGGTCTTCAAAAACGTTGTCAATGCCCTTCAAATTTCCAAAGTGTCCCTTCAAATTTTGAGAACTGCCCTATGTGAAAATGAAAGTGTCCTTCGAGAAACTATGTGATGATCCTTCAGAAAAGTTGTTTCGAACAAAAATTTGAAAATAATTTTGATACTTAGTCAAAACCTAAAGTCTTCCTTCCATGAAAGCCTGAATCATTTCTTGTGCTTGTGAAAATCTGAAGTATTCTGATTGTCCCTTTAGAACTGATTTGAGCAAAAGTAAATTGACAATGACATGAAAAGCTTTGAATGATAAGGGTGGAAATTTGACTTGTGGGGTCAAAATTGTCAACACTTACCTCATGTTTCTATTCAATACTAATAAATCTTTCCAATGTAACCACATTCTGATCCATATTACAACTACAACTTCAACCTCTAATGGCTCACTAGAACATTTTTCTTGGCCTTTTATGACATCTTGAGATATGTCATCTTGATTGTCAATTATTTCAAATCATTCAAGCTATACAAGGAGATCCAAATACTAATTTATATCTTCATAAGGGTATAATTGAGATATGATTTGATCAACATCCTCCTGAACATGTTTTCTAACCTTCACAACCACTTTATCAATGTCTTCACAAAGAGATGTAGGCCTACAAAGATTTTCAAATTCTTGAATCAAATCAAGGTAATACTACTATAAGTCATGAAAACCTTCTTGGTCCTCACTTGTAGCTTCTTAAAGTTCAGTGGAAATCACTACATATTCTTTTATATCTTTACTTAGCTCATGTCTAGGGATGTTATCTTATGAAACCACTATTGCAATCTCACTAGCTATTGCCATATCATCTTGAACATATTCCTTATAGACGTCTTGAGGCTCACTTTTAGCTATAGTTTTATTTTGTTTTTCAAGGATTAAAACATGATCTTATTCTATGCTAAATTGAAGTTCATTTGACCAACACAACACTTAATCATCCTCTCTTATCAAATTCTCCTCTTTATCTAGATGCTCTTCTTTTGCCTTCCATATAATAGGTCCTTATTCAAAAAGGGAGATGGTGGGAGGGAAAGAGGTTCCATTTGGTGGCATAATAATATAGGGCATTATGGGCTACTCTTGAATGGGATTTGGGTTTGAAAAGGCATTAAAAAGACTTTGATATTTAAAATTAGTAATTTTATTTAAGAATTATTTTAATGGAGGGAAATAAACTTATTTTAGGGATATTTTATTCTTTTATTTCCATTCAATAATCAACCTCTCACATTCTATTATGTCTTGATCTTTATGGACAATTTCAACTTGAGAATTAGATGAGGGGCTCAAGAAACTTAGAATAATTATTGATTGAGGAGCTTGAGGGACTTGAGGAAGGATCGGGAAAGTATGCACAAGCATAGGGTCTTTCATAGGATTAGGAGTTCTAAAACTTGGAATCTTGAAGTAACTTGACTCTCTTGAAGGTTTAAGGGGTTGTTCTTACTTCCAACTTGGGATTTTAGATTCAGTTTCTTGTGTTCTTATAGGAAACTATTATATTTGTTCTCTTGTAGTCTCATTATATTTATTCAATGATTCTATCTCTTATTGATGTATATAAGCCTAATATGCAAGCATTTCTATATGCCTATTGTATTCCCCTTACATTTCACTCTTCACATATTATGTCTCAAAGTCAAGTCTTATCTCTTGCACATGTTTTTTAGGCTGATTAGAAAGAACATGACTTTGCCAAGGCTGATTGGAAACTTGATCAGGGGTGGGAGGGGTGTAAATATCATGAGAATATTGATATCTTGATGGTTCAAGGCTACTTTATGTGAATCCATAAATATTCTTAACTTGATATGAAAGATCTGATGGTATAAAGGATGTATTTTGAATAAAAGGAGGACTGAAATACATACCAATTGATGCTCTTTAAGATCTTAGACTACATAAACCAACCATATATAACTTGGATTCACTATATAATGAGTAATTGAGTAATGTCTTTTCTAAAAATTACTAAATCTAACACCAATCTGGGTCCCACTAGGTGTGCTAAAGACTGTTATCAATCCAAAATGTACCCTTATAAGAATGTATGCTTTTTATCACTCTTATTGATATAATGGAAACTCTCTAAGATGTGAGTAACCTTATGTTGGAGAGAATCTATAGATTAAGGGCTGGTTACCTTTGGTACACTCACCTACTTCTCTTTAAACTCTCTAATTTAGTTATTTTTTAACTATGAAAAGGGTAAAAGGAGAAATACTCAAAATTGAATGAATATAAAAACTAAAAATTTAGGGTGATGTACCAATATTAAAGTCAACTATGCCTATACTTGACATACTTGGGAAGCTAAATAACTTACACACATTCACTTCATCTTCATATAATGACTCTTGCATCAGTGTTTCATACAAAAGTCTTGATAAACCTTCACACTAGCATAGAAGGAAAGAACATAGGTTGAGTTCACTTCCAAATTAGGTGGTAATCAAACTTATAAACATGATATATACCACATCCTAATTTCTCTCTAAGATGAATAAATTGTTTGATTTGTGGAATATTATGATTGATTAGTTGACTAACTAATGTTTGATTAAGCTTATGTCATATGCTGATTATGGGACAATTATGTGTTACTTAATTTACATGATTAATTTGTTATGAGTTAGTATTAATTTTGAAATTTATACATTTTGATCATATTTGTTAATTATATTACATTATTTTATGGATATAATTATGTTTTAGTCTAGCTACCTTTATTTTTGTGAGGTGGATGTAGGATAGATTCTTCCCTTAGAATGCAATGGAGGGAGAGCATCATCAGAGAGGGTGGTTTAGATGGAGACTTTGGGGAATGATAAAGAATATATGAGAGGTTCAGAATGAGTAAATTCATCATGAAATTGAAACCCAAAATTGGCTGTGAATTTTATGTGCATGGTCCATCTACCATGGATTAGGTGTTCAAGAAGGTAGTCAAGCAAGAACATAAATTGAAATCTCTTGCCCAAGTCAGAGATAATATCAAAAATAAATTTGGAAGTTTTAAACTAGATTTGAAGAATAACTAGAAGTAGAGTGGAGATTCCAGGTTAGTTCAAGAATTAGAACACTAAGTTTAATAGTGGTTCAGGAAATAAGAAACCTAGTAATAGTTTCAAGGGTGGTTTTAAGGGAAACCAATAATCTAAGAGGAAAGGACCTATTGGAGGTTTCTTAATTTGTGGAATAGACTATTTTTCTTGAGAATGTCCTTAGGACAAATTGAATAACAAGGGTTCAACTTATTAGTAAGGTATGTTTCAGAAATAGATTCATGCAGCTATTGACAATTGACAAGATGAGTATCAAGCTTCACCCATAAAATTATCAGGTATTTTGTTCAATCATCCAATTTCTATTTTGATTGACACTGGAGCTATAAAATGTTTCATTTCTCCTATAATGTTTAGTAAATTGTGTATAAAGGCTAGAGTTATGGCAAATGCATGGTCAATACAGTATGGGAATGAGTCAAAGGTAAAATTCAATAAGTGTCTAGTCAAAGCAGAGATTAGGTTATTTAAGTTCACTACAATAGTAGATATTTTTGTAGCACCATTAAGATCATATGATGTGATCTTAGGAGTCAATTGGCTTGTGAAGCATAAAGACAAGGTTGACTATTTTTTGAATAAAGTTGAGTGTCAAGATGATTTCAAAAATTAGACACAACTTCAAGGCAACAAAAAGGGAGTTAAAGCTAAGGTAGTTTTCTAAAATTCAACTCTAATTAAAATCAAAAGAAGGGATGCCAAACATTTATCATTAAGATAAATGAGATGGAGGCATCTAAGGAACCATCTATCAAAGATTATTTTTTTCTAATAAAATTTCATGACATGTTTATAGAACAATTACTGGGATTACCACTTAAACATGAGTTTGATCTCTCAATTGATATCATACCTAGATCAAAACCATAGTCTAAGGTGCCATATAGAATGACAACCAATGAATTGATTGAGTTAAAGGCACAACTTCAAGAGTTTTTATTGAAAGGATTGATTTGACCAAATGTGTCAGCATGTGGTGCACTAGTTATCTTCATCAAGAAGAAGGAAGGTACTCTATACCTGTGTATAGATTATAGGATGTTGAATAAAGCAACCATAAAGAATAGATATCCATTACCATGCATTAATGATATTTTTGATCAAATGTGAGGGGAAATAATATTTTCTAAGATTGATCTTAGAGTAGGGTATTACCAATTGAGGATCTGTGAAGAGGATATTCTAAAAAAACCATTCAGGACTTGGTATGGCCACTATGAGTTCATAATGTTACCATTTGGGTTGACAAATGCTCCATCAACATTTATGAATCTTATGAACAGTGTATTTAGAGATTACATTTATCTTTTTGTTTTGGTATTTCTTGATGACATAATCATTTATTCCAAGGATGAGTAGGAGCACTTGCAACATCTAAAATTGGTTTTGCAACATTTACAAAGGCATTGGTTGTATGGTAGCTATCTAAATATGCATTTTTCTAAAATAAGGTGTAGTATTTAGGACATATTATCTCTACAAATGGTATTTCAATGGATCCAACAAAGATAAGAGCCATAATGGAGTCGCTAACACCAAAGAATGTGCATGAGGTAAGTAGTTTCATGGGATTAGCGAGCTATTACAGAAATTTCATTTGAATTTCTCTAAGATAGCTAGTCTAATTACCTCTCTTCAATGAAAGAATTAGAGTTTCATCTAGTCATATAAGTGTGAGGTATACTTTTAAGAATTGAAAAAGAGGCTTATTGTAGCACCAGTGCTAAGAGTTCTTGATCCTAATGGTCAATTCTTAGTGATCATTGATGCATTTGGGAATGGACTTGGAGGAGTTCTTATGCCTGATGGCTCAGTAGTAGCCCATGAGTCTCAGAAATTGAAGTTGTATGAGGTGAATTATGTCCCTCATGACCTAGAACTTGTGGTAATTATGCATGCTTTGCAAGTTTGGAGGCATTATCTATTGGGAAAACCATTTGAGCTCAAGATTAATAACTTATGACTCATGTACATTTTCACCCAACTAAATCTGAATGCTCATCAAAAGTGATGGTTAGAGTTCTTATCTAATTATGGTTTTGATATTAATTAATAAAAGGTAAGGAGAATAGAGCAACTAATGCTATAAGCCATAGGAGTTACATAGGAGTTGTGGTTACTATCAAGAGTACTTTCATAGATCAACTGATCAAATTCTCACTAAGAGATGAATTCTACAATTAGGTTAGGAAAGTATTGGTTGAGAATGCTCAGAATCCTAGGTATAAGGGATTCAATATAGATAATGATGGTCTTTTTTAGTATAATGGTAGGACATATGTGCTTGATAAAAAGAATATGAGAAGCACAATACTAAAGGAATTTCACAATGCCCCATATTCAAGACATCCAAGAGTAATCAAACTCATGGCTAAGATTAGACCACTCTATTTATGGAAAGAAATTAAGAGAGATGCAATGAATTTTTTGTCTCATTGTCTAGAATGTCAGCATGTGAAAGTTAAACATGTGCATCCAGTTGGATTGTTATATCCACACAATATACCAGAATGGAAGTGGAAGGTGATTAAGATGGACTTTGTCCAAGGTTTACCATTATCACAAAATAAACATGACATGATCTTGTTTGTAGTTGATAAACTAACCAAGTTAGCCCACTTCATATTGGGCAACTTGAAAGATGATGCACCTACGCTTGTAAAGATATTCATGAAAGAAGTGTATCGATTACATGGTTTTCCAAAGAAGATCATTTTGGATCAAGATTTGAGGATGAATTATATATTTTAGTTGACTCTGAATTTAGCTCTGGGTATGCATTTGAACTTCAACACTGCTTATCACCCATAAATTGATGGATAAACATATTGAGTTAACCATGGTTTAAAAGATGTCCTTCGTATGTATTGAATGGATCAATAATACAAGTAGGAGGAGTATCTTCCATTAGTTGATTTTAATTACAATAAATCATACCAATTAACATTAAAGATGGTTCCATTTGAGGCATTGTATGGAAGGAAATGTAGAACACCAATTAGTTGGATAGGTTAGAAGACAAAGTAGTCTTTGGACCTTAAATACTTTCAGAAATGGAAGATCAAGTCAGGATAATTAGGTAGATGTTGGCTGAGGCCAATGATAGACATAAAAGTTATGTTGATCTAAAGAGAATAACTATGAAATTTTCTATTGATGATAAAGTGTTTCTATAGGTTAACTCTCTGAAAAGCTTGATTAAATTCAAGAATTCAACAAAACTTTTATTGAGATATGTGGGCCCCTTCAAGGTTTTATAAATGGTGAATCCTGTAGCGTATAGGCTTCTATTACCACCATCTCTAGCTATTTTTCATAATGTCTTCTATATGTCTTATATTAAAAAGTATGTTTTTAATTCTTCACATGTTTTAGATTAGAATGCTTTACAGGTTCTGAATCCCATGGTGGTCATGATAAAACCAATCAGAGTAATTGACACTCATAGACTCTATTTACGTAATAAATAAGTGTAATAGTGCAAGGTCATGTGGGACTAGATAGTGCCACTTGGGAGGACTACGATGATTTTTATAGATTAATTTCACATTTGTTTACTTGATTTGGTACTACATATTATATTATTTTCTACTAAATAATGTTTTAAATTCATAACTTGGGTTTGAGTAATTGTCATTAGGATGATGACCAACTTTAAGGGGGAAGGATGTCACATCCTAATTTCTATCGAACCTAAATAACCTATTTGATCTATGGATTATTATGATTGATTATTTGATTAACTAATGTTTAATTAAGCTTATGTCATATGATGATTATGGGATAATTATGTGCTATTTAATTTACATGATTAGTTTGCTATGAGTTAGCAATAATTTTACATTATATATATTTTGATCATGTTTGTTAATTCTACTGCATTATTTTATGGATATAATGATGTTTCAGACTAGCTAACTTCATTGTTGTGAGGTGGATATGGGACAAATTCTTCCCTTAGAGTGCGACATAAGGAGAGAATTATCAAAGAGGGTGGTTTAGATGGAAACATTAAGAGTTGACAGAGAACGAATCTAGAAAAAATTGCATGCACCACATTTATATTTCATTATTATGTGTTTAAATTGTTTGATATATAGTTATAGTATGCTTTGTTTTCCATTTGAATGACTACTGTGATATTTTATGTTTTCTCTAGTCTAGTTATTGTTATTGATCATGATGTTTTATTTGAAGTGATTTTGCTAATTTTTTGATCATACGTAGCTTATCTTACATAATGTAATTGTTTGGTTGAATGAGTGAATTCATTTATGTTTTACTTACATTAATGCATTATTAGGTATGGCTATGTAGTATAATGTTATGATGTTATGTATGCATTAATTAGTATAGATGGATTCCATTGTTGTTATTGGATCTATAAGATTTAAGTAATAATTAAAGATTATTATTAATATGTGTGTGTGTGTCTCCTAATGTTAAAATATATAAATAGTATTGTTTTAAAAGTCATTATATTTGATTAAATATTGTTCAAGGGCTTAATATCCACAATATAATAGACATTGATTTTAATTGTTAAATGATTTAGGGAAATCATTTTTATAGCATAAAGGTTGTTTGTGAATAACATGGTAACTATTAATTATAGTCTTTGAATACATATTAGTATTTCCATAGTATATATTTAATATGTTAAATGAGTGGTCTACTTTGCATGGAAAGATAATTTTGGCTAAGTGGATATTTGTTGCATGGTATAACATGAAGATTGTGACTTGTGGTTTATTTGATTATTTGGTCGTGCTGAGAAATCAATGTCACACAAATATTTTATAAAGATTATATAATGATTATTTAGGTATTTTAATATAATTATAGAGATGATTAGGGTTTATAATCATTTGTTGACTCTAGTTAACCATCATTTTGCAAAATCATGGAGAGTTTACTGTGCATTACATGGTCCCAGACTATGGAGTTGGTTGAGTTATTTTTACATGCATTATGTTCAATCAGTTTTATTGGCCATTAATGGAGAAGGTGGTGGTGAGTAAGTTAATGGAAAATAATAAAAATAATAGAGTGAGGGATATGAATGGGATGGCACATGACATACATAGTATAGGAGATAAAAAGAGAAGGGTGAATGAGTGAAGGAAAAAGGATGATATTCGACTTCCTTGACATTCATAATTTCACATGTAGGTTTTGTAATTAAATTCATGTGTGTGAAATTTTGAATGGGTTTTTGAATTGTATGGTTATTGGATTTTTCAATTGATTCAAAGATTTGTAAAACTAGAAGGGTTATATGTAGGGCCCTGTGGAAGGCTCAACCTCCACAAAACCCTACATCCAACCTAGTGTAACCTGAGGGGATTGGTATAGAGCCATAGAATTTTCTATGGTTATTTTAGGATTTTAAGAAGCTCTATCATAAACTCCTATTTCAATTTGAATATCATTATTCAGTCTTAGATTATTATTCTCAATGGAATATTTTGATTTGGTTTCAACTAGTTTTGTAGTCAAACCGGTTTGATATATATCCATTAAGGTATTTTTGAGTATGACTATGTCTAAACCTATTTGGATTTTAGGTTTTGATGAATGAGTTTTTTTTTTAAAATGGACTATGTTGAATATATATATATATATATATATATATATATATATATATATATATGTAATACTCATTCTAAACTAATGAAGTATGTGTGTGTACACACACACACACACACACACACACACACACACACACACACACATCATCATCATTTTAGAGTGAGTATATATATACTATAATCAGTCTAAATTGATGAAGAGTGTGTGTGTGTGTACACACACACACACACACACACACACTTGTATTTTGGAATTATAAGGTTTTTGAGGAAAATTGTATGGGTTAAATTAATATGTACATAGGATGCCAGAAGGATGAAATCAATGTGTGGATTCAAATGGAATTTAATTGACTTATATTTCAAATGAATTCAAATGTTTTATATTAAGATCATAATATTTATGAACAACTTAGAATAGACACTGTAATATGCATAATTATTCCTATTTGGTTTTGGAAACTAAATGGTTAAAACCATAGACCTGTGTACGAGTAGGTGAGAGAATGAACTATTGTTATGAACTCAAATATATATATATATATATAGGTGCATATGTACAAGATGTAAATTTTTGATGGCTAAGTTAAGATGTCATTATATTCCTTATATGTGAATTATTCAACTATTTATCTGTGACTGCGTATACTGTTACATACCCAAATTGGTTTATATTTATGTAATAGTCTTGCACAATCAGTATAAAGAATGGGTATATGCTATTATTTATAAAATTATATAAGGAAGTTTATTTGGACAATTATGTTTTTTTATAACAGAATTTATCAAATTGGGTATAGCCGATTGAGTTTATATATTTGATGCATGTTTTTAATTTCAGTATCAATTTATTTGATGGAATTATGAAATTTGATTCAAAGGTTTTGGTATGAACTACTGGTTGTGTATGAAATTATGTATGTTTCATTTAACAAGAATATTTGGATTTATCTAGTTTAAAAAAAGGGATATGGGGCTATTTTTTTAGATGGATATATATACATTAGGTATACAAAATATCTAAAATGTTAAATAATGGATGTCTTCTTTGAGTATATTGTACATAAGATGGTATTTGTATGATACTAAAATGGTATTCAAAGATTTATATATATATATATATATATATATATATATATATATATATATATATATATATATAAATCTTTGTATATATATATATATGGTAAAATATGTAGTTATGGACTGTGTCATTAATTTGATTTGATTTTATAATTAGTGTATATATGTATATATATGCATAGCAGTATAGTGCTCAAAAATAGTTTTACCTTACGATGTGTAAATGGATGTTTGTTATATATTTTAATGTTTATATATAAGGCATTAAAATAATGTATTATGAGTTCAAATACAAAACATAATAATATGTTTGGACTACCTTTTATTTATATGTGGAATATATACAAATACATTAGCTTGTTTTATGATGATTATTTTGAGGATGAAATAACATTAAAAGTTACCTTATAATATAGGTAAAAGGAAATTTTGATGTGATCATACTTGGATGGTATGTTTAATATTGTTTGGAATCTATTTATTATTTAGTAATAAACTAGATGTATGGATTCATTTCATTTAATTTGACGGGTTAAATGAATGTATTTGATAATTGTATACTTAGCATAATTTTTATTAGCTAAAGGGAAATATTTTGAATGAATATATTGGTTTTTATATATTATTATATACTTTTACCGAATCTCACATTCATGACCCTAAATAAATAGTGGACAAATTCCATTGGCTTAATTAGTGTCATCAATACTAGATAAGCTGTAACTGATTGAGTGGTGTGTATGAATTTGAATGATCTTATAAATCATTAATTATTACATTTTTTGGCTAAAGTAATATTTTAATTAAACATTGTCATTTCATATATTGATATAGTTTTCATATTTATGCGATATCATATTAGAATGGATTTATTTATGGTACACATTATGTATTTGATATATTCAACATATTTGTTCTAGTTTGTTACTCTAGATTCTCACATCATCATTATTTACCCATGTGTGAAGGAGGGTCCATCCCCTTGTTTGGGAGATAGTGCAGGGGATCTATGGTCCATGGTTGGTGGGTAAAAACACTCAGATGATGCTCTCCCTCCTAATTGGAGTACTATAGTAGGGAATACACTTGAGATTATAGATTAATACTTGAGTCGTGGAGACTCTTGAGTCATGGATACTCTGCTCTATGGAGAATTTTAATGTTTTATCATTTGAGACATTTTTATGTATTACTAACAATTATAACATTTATACATTATACTTCTAAAACAATGGCTATATAATGTATTAGCTGTGGTTAAATTTATACTATTTCATTTATGATTAGATGCAATATTTATTGGTTATTAATTAATGTTCATGATTGCCATATCTATTCATGGTGATTCTTATCTAACTGGATTAGCTATAAACATATGGGTTAACTAAATTAATATAGTTAGTTAAAGACCACTCATTAGGTTTCTTATGGTGAAATCTATATGATGAATATGTGTATTTTTTTTACTGTATAATGGTAAAAACCAATGGAATTGTTTTAATATGGTCTAAAAGAATTCTCATATGGTACATAAAGGTGAAATATTCAGACATAAACATAAGAAAATTGGTCATTCACTAAGTTACATCAATGAATATTAAGCACACACTTCATGAATAACCTAAAAATAAAGGAAAAATCAACTTCTTATTTATTCAAAAGTGATATAGTATATAATTTTGACATAATTTATGTATTGTCAAAAGCATAATCTTCTAATATTCTCTAAAAATGAACATACATATAGAAAAATAAGGAATGAAAGAAAAGATAAAACATCCCAAAATTAGAGATGAGTCATCATGTCTAGTCATCCTTAACTCTTCCTTCAAATCCACTATCAAATCAACTTTCAACTCAACCACCAAACTCCTAATTATTTCATAGTAAATCTAGAGTTTAAACATTCTTTTCTTGGAATATGGAATAGGAGAGAGATATCAACATGTTTGAATGTTTTAGAAAAGTCAAAGGTTTTCATGCATGCCTTGATGGTCTTCAATCTTGAAGATATCTTGATTATCTTCAATTAAATCCTTTTGATCTTCAATTAACCTCTTTTTAAAATATTATTAAATCTCCTTAAGACTGTCCATATATATAGTGATTGACTTTAGCTATCTTCATTGCATCTTGGAGTTTGACCTTAACTATCTTCTTGTATCTTGCATGCATATTTCTCTCTCTCAACCTCCTCAAATAGTTCCAAGGTGGCATAGTAGGAAGATTGCATGTTTTTTGTTGAAGGAGTCTCTTCCCTGAAAATAGGTTTGATTTACTTGATCAAGTCTTCAACTTAACTTCTCTATTCTTGCATGTTGGTTCTCCACCTTTCTAGGACTGATTGAAGGCTTCTTATATGACTTGACTTTTTATAAAATTAGCTCAAATAGGGCATAAAAGAAGAGAAAGATTACATGTTTAATTTTCCTTGATCTTCATGAATATTATTTTTAAAATTTCATTTGATGATGAACAATTTCAACTCTCCATACTGATCCTTTTTGGAAGTGTACATCGTCTCCATTTTAGCAAACTTCTTGAATGCATAGTGAGAACCTAGAAATTGATGAATTTATATTATTTGAATAGATGAGGAGTATAAATAGGATTGTAATATAATAAACATGGTTTTAAAGACCTTCAAACAAATTTTTATCTCCAAAATTCACATACAACTTCAAAAACTTCTCTTTTGTGCTCCTTAGGCCTAAAAAAAGCCTGATTTAGATTTATGGGTATGAAATGAGTTATAGGCCTCACTAGACACTCATAATATTATAATTAGATATGTATAAATGGGGAATACATTTAAATTTTTTAAAATCTCAAAAAATATTCACAAAACTCTCAAACAAAAATTTACAAAAAGTGCCTACTTGTTGCCTGTAGGGTGACTTGGAGATGTTTTTATGTGATCTGAGCATATTTTTAATTAGTTTTCATTATATAAGCATGTATTAATAATTTTAATGAATTATAAACTCTATAAAATAATTTTATGCCCTTGGAAATATTTGAAACACTAATTTCTAACTCCAGTTATGAGCAAACATAGTTAAAACCCTAATTTTCTTCATGGTATAGACCTGTGTTTTGTAATTTTCTCTCTCCTTAGGTATAGTAAAAAATTAAACTAATTGGAAATTAAAATACATTAAAACAATAATTCATGTCAAATTTAAATATATTTTACTTAACAAAATTAAAAATATGCACTTTTTAGTATTTCTTAGCTTGCACAATCTCATTTATGAATGTATGTAGGTCTGAGATTTGGCATTTTATCAAGTTTTATGAGGATTAAAAACCTAATTATTTTTTAATTAGAATATATAATATCAATTTTAATAATTACAACCATTTTTTTTCTTAAACAATAATGTAAACCTCTCAAAAATGTCTTTCCTATCTCTCTCGCATGTTTAAAAACCTGCAACATATACCTTTACCTTTATCCATTATTTGTATTGAAATTTTAATTGAATAATGGGTAATAAGGTTATATATGGAATATGATATCTCAAAAAACTTTTTTTTTTCAACAAATAACTCAAAAATTCATTCACATCTACTAAAACTGAGCTATTAGGGTGTTATAAGGGTTTTAGAGGACCTTTCCTTCTTAAAGATTGTTCATAAATTTAAACCTTTATAAACTATGAAAAATGCATTGAATATTTAGGGAATATTTTCACCTATATTCCTATAATACCATTTTAACCAACTCTTCTTCTCCTTCATGAACTAAACATTTGAAAATTGGTGTTACTAGCTTGTAACTAACTTGCTAGAGGAATAAAAGAAACTTCTACCAGAATTTGGACCTGTGAGCTATTCTTGAGCATGGTTTTGACTTGATAAAGGTTTTATGATGTTTTTAGATCTTAATGAATCTTAAATTCACGAATGAAATTTTCTTGAAAACTTACATATAAGCAACTTTGACTAATGGTGGTAAAATTTGTCGACGCTGACATGGATCAAGAGACATAAAAGAGTTTGGTGTTGGCAATATATTTGATATATGTAAGGGATGATTATTATAACATGGAATATAATAATGGTTGAAATTTTTATGATATATTTTTTCTTATTATTAATGCTAAATCTGATTCTAATTTTGATGTTAATGTAGATGATATTATTGTTATGATGCTAGAAGATGATGTTTAGATATTGGATACAAGGAGGGACTTTTGGATAAAATTATTCACAATTACCCTCTTAAATTTTTAATTGGTTATGGAGGATTTAAGATGAGGTGAATTTTATAAATGATAGATCTGATGTAAAGGACATAAAGTGAATGGTTGGTGAATGATGGGTTATTCTTTGACAAATATGGTTTCATTGTTTTAGCATTGGTTTAGAAATGGAGTGGTTTAATCATGATCAAGAAACATATCTTGACATATCTTTATTTTGATATCACTATATTTGATTAGGTCTTGTACATAATTTTTGAAATTATGACATTTATTAATAAAATGACCCTAGGTTATATGGTATTGATAGTATTGGCCTTCTTTATACTAGGAAGGTTTAGGTTTGGTCGAATTAAGAAGATTTGTGTGTGGGTAGATGATCATGTTTCCAAAAAATAGTTAATGATAGATAGATTATAAAGATATATTGGGAGAAGTATATTATCACTCTTCTCAACTTGGCTTGGACATGGAAGCATTTGAATCTAGACCCAAAGTTTGTTTAGGGTATAATAATGCCCAAATATATGGGATGATGTTATTTAAAACAACTTAAGGGATGTATTAATTTTAAATATGGTTACTAGGATATAATTACCTTTATTAGTATGATGGGGAAAGTCATGATTAAGACTATGATTGGTGGACAAAAGGTTTGACTTTGAATGGTGTGTTTGGTGGCTATGAGTAGATTGATTTTGATGTGGATGAACAATATGACTCTTGACTATGAGGCAACTTAGGTTTTTAGTGTCAAAGTATATAGGAATATGGGCACCCATATTTAGGAGTCACAAAAGGAATGTATCCTTATTAACAAATATATGTTTCTCAAATAAAGTGGTATCCAAATCTGTTTGGGAGGCCATTGATCAGGATGGGAGAAAGTATGGATGATGTGATTATTTATCCCTAATCAAATGATTTAGGAGATTTATTTAAAAATATTTAGAGATGATAGTGGGATGTTTTGGATATAATTGGATCTTAGACTATTTGATGAAGGCTTGATTCTATTTTGATTTCAAGTTTGATTTTGTGATGTGAAAATTTTGAAGGAATGTGATAGGTGTGCATGAGATTGAGTAAAATTGGTTAGGATCTATGATAGGTAAACTCTTGATGGTTTAAAATTTTTGATTAATATTTGAAGACAAGTTAAGACAAGCTCTTAGATTTGAATAAGAAGGGGGTAATGTTTGACTAACCAAAGAGACATGACTAGGTTGTAATTGACCTTGGACAATATTGACTTGATTTGGTTTAGACTAGATTAAAGGATTAAAAGATATACTCAAGTTATATTAGATGACTTGGATGAGTTTATTTAATGGAGTGTATGAAACCCACCTTGACTAAGTTTATATTCAAACAAATTTATGGTGATTTTACCAACATAGACGAAGGCAAGTGTATTGTTGACTTGGTTGGTGATCAAGGATGATTGTGGAATTTTTAATGGGATTAGAGATGAAAATTATGGGTATGGAAAAGCCTATATACTATAGGTGATATTATTTGATGAATTAATCACATGATTAGACTTTATTTGGAATTTTGACTTATTTGGGGTAGGACTAAAGATGTTGGTTGTTGTATAGTTAGATGAATGGATGCAAATAAATGTTAAGATTAGGGGATGTTAGGTGAATTATATGTTTGGACTATGATTGAGGTAGAATTATGAATTTTTTGAGATGATGATGAGATGTCCAATTTTTGGTTTGACTTAGTTTTTGATGGTGATGCATCTCGTATTCTCGAGTAAATTGATGATGGTAGGGTGTGTTACCCTAAGTTTGACTTGGTCAGACAAGTTTGATATTTATTATGTTGGGTGTTAGGTTAAAACTAGTATAATGATGGGTTCCAATAAGATGAGGATGGGTACTAGATTTAAAATAGCAGAGTGATAGTTTATATAATATTTGACTAGGGGAGGGTATCCCTAATAGAAAATTTCACCAAGGACTAGCTCATAAAAATAAGGTAGATGGTTTTTCTTAAATTAGACAAGGTTGATAGTGACACAATTGGTTACAAATGTGTTGAAATATGTTGTAAGGGTGATGAGGATATAGATGGGTTTAAAATATGTTAAGAGGGATGAGTAAGTCTTGGATGAGTTTGATTAAATTTTTTGATGTTTAGGTAAACTTAGACATGACCAATATGAGATGATGATTAAGCAAACTTAGGTATGATGATGGGTGATAGGGTTTTGACTAAAATTATATGGGGCAAGGTGATATCTAAATATTGGACAAGGGATTATGTTTGGCCTAGGGTTAATTTTTGACTAAGTAATTGTTTTATTTGTAGGATTTAAGGTTTGAAAACATTATTAGTATTGATAACACACAAACAAGAGTAAATAAAATCCTATGCTAGTGACTGATATGGGAGTACAACTCAACACCCATCCAACTACATGACTCATGATGAGAGGCGACTAGATTAGTCTCCCAACCCTCTCTCACTGACCATACATGATGAGTGATATGTAGGTTTCCCTTACCATGGATGCTTGTTTTGGCCAAAATTTCTTATCATAGGTTAAATAGGATCTTTAAGGGAGTCCCCTAAACACCTTATAGTACATGGGGCTTGAGTCCATTTAAAGTGTTGTATGATGCCTACGTATTAGAGTGTTACCTCCTCACTTCAAAAATATTATATGGGGAGGTTTGTTTAGGTTAGTGATAACTATCCTTGATATTTATAATCCATTATAAAATAGAGTTTGGTGTTGTGCGTGGTTATGAAATACATGTCATAATCTCCCTAATGACCATGAAAAGTGCATGGGTATGAATTCCATGTCATGTTACCCTTAGAAAATAAAAATGTGGAGGTTTATCGACTATTTTTGATCAATAGGAATTTCCTTATGGGTGAAAGGGGAGAGAATACATAGTATTATACCTGAGTGATAAACATGAAATAAAGAATTAAGTTAAATTAATTGAAAATTTACACACACAATCAAGTTTAATTAAACTTGATTATAATGTGACAATAAAATATAAAAAAAAAACATTTTTAAAAGTTAAATTCTTGGACAAGTAGCCTGTAAGACAATTGGTGAGTATTTTTAGATTGGATTCTTTAGGGGTAAACCTGCAAAGAGGGTTATATCAAGCACAAAGTGTTATACTAAATAAAACTAATTCTGTGCAAGACAAGCTAAAATCAGATAATAATCAATTTACAAAAATCACTACTATAGTTGACAAAGCTATTAGTCTGATAAAAAAATCCATTAATTATGAAAGACAAAGAGCATCAAATTTGTAAAAACTATATAATATTATACTTGATAAATCATTGATCTCTTTGACTAAGTCATTAGTCACAGTGACAAAACCACTGATGAACTTGATAAAGTCATAAAATGTGAAGTTATGCTAGTAGTGACTTCGTAAGCCCTACACATAGACCATAAATATCTATTCAAATTTATTATTATAATTTACAAAGCTACTACTATAGTCAACAAAGATGCTACTTGCGAACTAAGGCTAATTATGGATTTGAAATCCTATACAATAAAGCTGAAACTATAGTGAACAAAGATATTTCTTGCAAACTAAAGCTAATTGTAGCTTTGTAATCCTATACAACAAAGTTACTAATGTAATCAATAAAACTTCTACTTTCAAACTAAGATTAATAATGACTTTTTAGTATTATAAAAATAAAGTTATAAATAAACAAAATCATTACTATAGTTAACAAGGTTGTGGATTAAGAGGAATGAAAATAATGACTTTTTTATATTAAATCAAAAGGTCAAGGAATTTATAAATAGTTAGTGATCTAGAATGATGGTTAAAATAAATTTGTGAATGCTTTGGATGAAGTTGATCTTAAAAATTTGATAATACGTAGGTATAAAGTTGATTCTAACTTGTAGGTGAAAATTATAGAAAATTATGAGTTTGAGGCTACCAAATCTTCTTCAAATTGAACCTGCAAGCCTGCCCAAGTACATAAAAACTCAAAAAGCAAAGGTTAAATTATTTCTCCCATTCTGGTCACCAAAATGTGATATTATAAATTGGAATATAAATCAAACAAGGTAAGTAATAATGGGGTTTAACTAGAATCACTAACAATTAATCCAACTCATAATTAAACCTTTGATTGGGCAAGGTAGATAAAGAGGAATGTAAAAAATAATGAAAATATGAAATTATACCTTAAATATGCAATCTAATTTACCTCTAAAATATATTTGATTTGCCCAAATGACAAGTAGATGCTTGATGATTGATTTGTAATGTTATATTTCCTTGTGACTCAAGACTTGGACAACATGCTGGTATGATTTGGAGTAATTTTTAGACAAGATGATAACATGAAATATTTATCCTTGAAGCTCCCATTTGCATGGATATGTGGTTTTTTATATAGAGGATAGTGCAGAATTTCCAAGGAATTTGAAGGTCCTTAGAGAATTCTAGAGAGGAAGGGTGTGGAGTTGTTTAGAGAATGTGGAGAATTCTAGAAGAGTTTAGGATAATAAATTTGTAGGAAAGAATAGTGGGGGTAGGTGAGAGGGAATTTTAAATTACAAAATAATATGAGGACTTGATTAATGATTAAATGAAGTGATAAGAAGATGATTAATTGACATGAGTGATGTTGTAAGGTTAATATGATGTGGGAATGTAGAGGAAATGTTAAAATGATGCTAGGATAATTAGTAACATGATGTTAGTGTGTGATGATGATAATAATGACATAATTAGTAGAAATGAAAGATTTTATATGTATACAACTTCTTCATTGCAACCCTAATTTAAAATAATTTTGTAAGAATAAATGTGCAAGCTTAGTGTCTCAAGCACCCTCTGAAGGGGTTGTATCTACATATGTCACATGCTTAGAGTCAAATATTAATGTAGTCATAGTGTTTATGAATGTTCCTAACCCAAAATTAGAGAATTGAAGTTCCCTCCTCTCTCAAGAAAATCGATTGTAATTATATTCTTCTATATAAACTCATTTGGTAAAAAATATGTGATGGAACAAGATTTTTAATGATTATGTTGCAATGTAGGATAAATGTGTTGGATCCTTTATTAATGTGTAATGGATATACTTAATGTGCATCTCATTAGGAAATTACTGAGTGGAATTAATTGATAGGAAATGGTGAAAGCCTATGGGTAAATTTTAATATATAGGGATATTTGAGTTCAAAATTGGACACATACATGTAAAGGTTGACCAAAAAAAATACTAATAAGGGATAACCAAGGCACAAACAATTAGTCTAAGGTAGAAAGGACCCATAAAGGAAAGAGGTTTGGAATTATATGACCATTGATTATGAATTGTAGATGAAAATTGGTACACTTAGGAATAATTATAGAATTATGGAATTAGATTTGGGCTTTGTAACTATGATACACTTTAT
This sequence comes from Torreya grandis, assembly GCA_037957365.1. Taxonomy (NCBI): domain Eukaryota; kingdom Viridiplantae; phylum Streptophyta; class Pinopsida; order Cupressales; family Taxaceae; genus Torreya; species Torreya grandis. The sequence goes on along the minus strand of JARHVA010001236.1, from coordinate 899,561 downwards.
GAAATCTGAATAACTGACTCTATCTAGACAAAATTTAAATATTTAAAAATGTGTATAAGCCATATTTTTTAGGTCACCAATTTTCAATCGTGTACATCTATTGTTGATATTTTTATACACTAGCACCAATTTTGTAACCAAATTAGGTTTTGAATTTGTAATATTTTAAACAAGTGTGTAAGCTGATGGTGATTAGGTTTGGACGATCACTTTGTAGAATTGTTAATGAAAATGCATTATATTGTCTCTCTCTTTCACTTGAACTAACCCTAAAATTTATTAACAAAACAAGTGTGTAGGTTAGTTAAATCATGCTACCCTCGAGGAGTTGAAACTACATATCCTACAGACTTATAATCAAAATCAATATGGTTCTCTTATGCATGTGAGTGTAATCCCAACCCAAGTGTATTAAGGGTTTCTCCTCTTCTCATAGATAATCAAACACAACTATATGATCCAACTATAAGACTATTTTAGAATAAGGTGATGATGGTACAAGACTTTGAAATGACTTGCATGCTTTTCAAACTAATTGTGCACACTCCTTGATAAGTGTAATAATAGATAATATGAATGTGTGGCTCCATAACTTAGAGATCAAAACATATGGAATGAATTAATATAAACTTATATATATGTAGAAATCTCTAAGAAATGATGCACATAGCTCGACCATGGAACAACATGATAAGTGAAAGTTAAGGTTAATGAAATCAAACCATGTTGGTAATGGGTAAGAGGCTAATTCGAGATCCAAAATATTGTGAAGTAGAGTATGAGAGTCTATTTAGTGAGTAGATTTAGAGACACCTTGTTCTAATTACAATATTTTAGCATGTAATTCTAGAATTTTTTGCTCAAGAGAGGATGCATTTGGTGGGGTTGAAGGTGGACCTTGTGTGGTTATCAAAGGAGGTGTATAGGATTACCTTATAAAGATAGGCATATTTATCTATTGTAAACCAAGTGATACACCCTACCTATATATGTTGGCACATATGTAATTGTAAATGTTGATATAAGAATATAAATAATATTGGAAACTAGAGAACATGAAATTGGTGGATTAAAAACTTTAAAAGGCACCTCTTGTTGTTGTGTTTAGGATGATAAAATATTTTATTGATGTATAGTATTAAATGCTAAGACTAATTAGACAACTTTATCTACTTTTTGGAGAAATTTTTGAAGTCCATGATGAAAATTGGGAAATTATTTGATTTGTTCAATATTTGCTCCATAAATTTCATTTGGATCAATTATATTAGAGCTTTCAGGATTATTTTGATTATCATGCATAGTTTCATTATCTTGATTATCATGTTCATCATTAACATAATTTTCAACATGCATATAATTTGGTAGATTTGCATTATCATATTGTTAAAAAGTGTTAATTCCATCTATTTTAGAAGATATTAAAGGGATTTAAATATGCTCTAAAGGAGTTTCACTTAATCTAGTATTATGCCTTGGAGTATAGAGGAGATAAAATTCTTGACTGGCATGCAAAGGTATAAAATAAAAATGAAAATGGGTGGAATAATAAGTTTAATTTTGAAACTTTGAATTTTTCAACAAACATTAAAGGGTGCAACTAGTCAAGGTGTGATTGCTTTGTAGGTTTTCAGATATACGGATTCTAGTCGTAAATAATGAACATGATTGCAAAGGCACTAACTATAAAGGATTATACCATTAATATATCCTAATTATATTTTTTCTAGTATATGTTAAGAGTAACTTCTTGGGGCTAACCACTTACTAGTGCATTATAAAAACAAATGGTTAAAGGCTTCTTATGGTTGAAAAATAAAACCTAGGCATTTATGATATACTATGAGGTATGTAAAAATTAAAATCCATAGATAATGTTGTCTAATGGATTGAGTATTAGATAATTACCCCTCACACCATAACTCAAGAAAAACTAAAGAATTCTTTGCCCAAAATGACAACTCATATGAGTTAAAAAATAGTCATAAGATAGTTTATAGGAAAACAATGAAAAACAAAATAATGAAAAACTAATAATAAATAAATATTTTTTGTGCAAAGGAGATGTTTAACCCTCAAAGATATATATTAGAGTTATATATGGTTAAATTTTTATAGACATCCTAGGGCACAAGGATGATAAACTATCTCTATAACAGGGCAATTGGGTGCTAAACCTAGATATAAACATATGCTGAATTCATTAAATTGAGATAGGCTAAAAATAATAACTATGCTAGATATGGAAATGAAAAAGAAGTAATGTACTTATTTTTTTTATTACAATGAATTTTTGGGTCTAGAATAGGTATAAATCATACTGGAAGAGGATTCTATAAAAATCATTAGATTCTAGATTGAATGCTTCTAGAGCTGTGGAGACTAGTGTCAGCCTAGGATGATTGCATCAATGCTATTGTCTAAACCTGACACATGTGTCCTATAAAAAATACATATTATAAAAGGATGTGACCTCATGTATTATTATATATTTAAATTTTATTTTGCTCTGGTGCATTCAAATTTGGGTCATGGACTGTCACTTTTCATGAATTTGCATAACCCTAGTTATTTATCTTCATAGTAACCTTGGGTAAAAATGGGTCAGTGAGCACGTAATTCAAGCTAACCCTAAATACCCCTCTATTAATGAGTAATGGATATATATCCAATAGTTTTAATAGGGAATCAAAATTATGTAGTTCTCCCCTATGTGTTTTATTTGTGTGTGAATTATGCAATATGTGCAAAGCAAGTACAATAATGACCTAGCTTGTAACTTGGAAAATCAAGCTCTTAGGCTGATATTTCAGTACTTTAGACCAAAAATTAGAGAAAATAAGGAATAATTTATTGATGGAGTGCTTAATTGAATTTTTTTATAGGCTACCTTGGTCTATGCTAGGTTTTATACGTTAAGAATGCATGAGGCATGATATTATATTTATATAAATCCCTTAGGAGAAATAATTTGCATTAAAACACTTGGGCCAACCATTGGGATACATTTCATTTATAAATTAGATGAATTTATGGCATTTAAAACTTATGAAAGGGCATGAAATTGCTATCGACATAGGTATCTATCCCAAATGCAAGTGTCTAGTGAACAAAAAAGTAGGTACAAACTTAAAACTTGTAAAGGTGTAAGATAATTAGGTTTTAAGCATTCTAGACAAGATATAAGGTTTGGGTCATCAAAATAAGATTAGTCAAACTAATAAATATGCCAAGGGGCATAATATAGAGTAGATGAAATAATTCAAAAAAAGGAAAGGCCTAGAATTAAGAGGAATAACCAAGGCTTGAGTTTTCTAAGTGTACAAAACTGAGGTACTATATAATCCATAAATATTGTCTATGTTTCTCACCCTTTTTTCTAGTAATGAAATCTATTGTTTAAAGGAAAATTATGCATACTTAGGTGTGTATAACACACCTTGCCTTTGCTTGAGTCTAACTTGAGTGATTTGTTAGTGACTGACCTATAACCAAGAGCATGTTATAATACATAATCAATGTGTATAATCTAGAATTGAAAGTAATTGAAAATATTGAAATTGAAAGACCAAGGTTTAGGAGTACACCTATGTATCAATGTAATTGACTTGTTTATTTTCAAATTAATTCAAAATATGTATCATTTTAAGGATATAAAACTGATATTAAGATAAATATATATAAATATGGAAAGTGCATATATCTAAGGAGATATCGAGAGATAGAGAGAGATTGGAAGGCACATGTCCCCAACCTTGGATAAAAGGTGAGTTTACACTTGACAATTGAGATTATCTCAAATATACAACCCAATCATACTTATAACTTGGTCAACATGAATGAACAAAGTCAACCTATACTGTCAAATTAGTAAGGTTGGATGATACAATCAAGTCCAACCTAAAAACTGAGCAAGATTGAGTGATTTTTATTGCCTCAACCATACTAAAAGTGAACTAATTACTAAAATAAATTGTCTCAATATAATCCATAAAATTAAATTCTAGGTATCAATGCATAAAAGTACATCCTGGTGGGTGATGACAATACTTGAGAGTGTTTTAAAATCTAAATTTGGTTTGGATTTTGAAATATTAGGTGCACATTGCATAACATATGTACCTTAGATATGTCTCATATTAAAATTGTGTATAACAATACCAATGTATATAATTCTACCATAACTATGAATCTAATTATATAAGTATGTGGAGAAATATGAAAAATAGAATAAGTACTAATGTGGAGGATATGTTTCCAAAACATTCCCCTATTTAATCTAGGTGTACCGATTATTGAATAAGTGTGGATAACATGCTTTCAAAGCATGCCCACATTTAATCTAAAATTATGATTTTGTGTAATCCATGCCTATATGACATGCCCCCACTAAATATTAAACTATGAATGTGTGAAATCCATGCCTATATGACATTCCCCCAGTGAATCTAAAAATTGATATAAGTACCAAATACAAAATGAGAGTGGAGAACATGTTTTCAAAACATGCTCCCACTAAATCTAAAAACTATGCCAAATGTGAAGAACATGCCTACATTACCCCATTTGAGGTGAGGTAAGAATATAAATTGTTATTTACTTAACCTTAAAAGGATAAGACAACTATATAATCTGTAAATGGTATGTAGCATATTGAAGGAATATGTCTAGCTAAATGTAGCAATGATGCACATAGAAAAATGTGATCACATGAATGCCTAAGATGCATGATAAGGATCATGGAAACATCTAGATAGTAACATTACAATCTCAACAAAAAAAATTAAGCACACACACAATATCACTCAATATAAATTCAAAAGGCAATGGTCCAAGGAGATTGTAAATAGAGGGCATTTTCAAATGCTACATAATCAAAGGGACATGACTTAGTAAAATTTCCATACAATCAAGGATGACATATTAAAATGTCCATACAATAATTAATGACATGTTTAAATGTTAAATAAATCACACATAGGGATAGGGGCCACAAACAAAGGAGCATATTTAAATTCTTTAACAATCAAGACAATAAAAATGTAAAACACTCAAGCAAGTGCAGAAAGGAAAGCATAAGCAACCAACACAAACATGTCATAGTAGCCCATGGATCAAATGTGTTAGAAAAAATGTCAAGTGCATAACATATCAAGTACCCTATGTAAGATATAATTATGGATAAAATAATGTGTAATTACATCTATGAATTTAAAAAATGATAATGTAGAATGACCATAGAATTATATAACCTAGAAGTATTGTGATCATAGAGGTGGATGCCCCCAATGTCCATAGGACACGAGTAGAAGAAAGGACCAACATCCAAAATAGGAATAGATCATTTAAATATGTATGGTTTTATCAAAATTGCATAAAATCATGACACACATGTTTGTAGGAGTAACTGAAATGCCATCCATTAACATAGAAGTAGCACATAGATGCCAAAGAGCCAATAAAACATGTTGGCACTAAAAATGTTTTTGTATTTTTTGAGTGTTTTTGATTTTTTTGGTATTTTTGGAATGTGAAATGGAAATGTTATCCTATGATAAAATATAGAGGGTGATCATAGATATGTCTCCACTATAAACATTGTGTAATAATATGGTGATGCTATTGAGGAACATTTATACGTGCAATATTTATTACTGTAGTGTTTACGATGATCTGCTTATGTAAAATAAGAATTTGTGGTCTTGGAGAAATAATAGGAGTAATAGGAGTAAGGGTTCAGGGAACCCATCATTAAATAATATATGGTTTATTTATAATATAAGTAATAGGAACATGTGTAGGTGTTGTAGATATCTGAACATGGAGCATAGTAGATCAAGATTTCATGGAATCCACTATATGTATCTAATGTAATGGTATATCAATTATTTGCCACATAATAAAAGGGATTGACTATTACTTACCCTTATACATTGTATTAAACTTAGTAGGTTTGATATTTAACTACTTGGGTATAATTTTTTCTTGTTTAAGGGGATGTTCATATGGGATTATTAAAAATATAATTACTTGATTGGCATGAATGTATTTAACACAACCATGCACTATATAATGTAATTATTTAAGTGTATGGATCTAAGGTCTTCCCAATAACATATCAAATATGCTTGCAAAAGGTATAATTAAAAATTTAGTAACCACATGTGTGGAACTAACCTATAAAAGTAGGTTAGTCTTACCAAGAATGTTTTGGGAGGTCCCATCAAATGATCTAATTAATCTAGTAGAATGATGAAAATTATGATGAGTATAACCTAAATGTGTAAGTAATTTCATAGTGTAAATATTCTCACTTTTACTATGATCAATCATAACATTGCATATAGGGTGTTTATCAAGGTATGCTTGAATGAATGTTAGATTCATCATCTTTAATCTCACTGTCATCAAAATAAATAGGTCTCTAAACTATATGAGGTGTATGTCATGTATAAGTACCAATAATGCAATATAATGGGTGTCTATAATGTGATGAATGGGGATGTGCATTATATACCATTTGTACTTCTAGTTCCTTCTTAGAATGGTCTTAAAAAAGATTGATATATGTTTTCTATTTGTGGTGATCACCAAGTTGTGAACCAGATTCCTTTGGAGGATCATCAAATATAATCTTTTGGTCATCAATAAGGTCTTAGATCTTATGTTTTAAGGTAAGACATATGCTTGTAGAATGTCTTGGTCCTTGGTGATAATCAAAATAAGAATTAACATCATATCCTTTGGGTAGAGGTCTATTGATATCAACCTCTATAATATGAGGGAGAGATATAAGCTGACACTCTACTAAATTTAGGAGTAGTGAGGTGAGAGACTCATATAAGTGTGTAAATTATCTCTTTGGTGCATTCGATAGGATAAATTAATTAATCTACTATGAAACTATGTTAACCATATTAGTAGTTTCATTTTTAAGCTTAGGAGGTTTTACCTTATAGCTTGATTTGATTATAAATTTGGTACTAGATGCAAATGTATCTTGTGTGTTTACTACATAATTGAGATTATTTAATGAAATAGGATTCATTTCATGGTCCCCTACAACATGGCATATGTCATCAAAATATTTGAGCTTATAAAAAATAATGGACTCATATAAAAGAGAAAGAATTTTTTTCTTGAATATGTCTTTCAATTCCTTATCTGCCATAAGATTGGTTATTTTAGTTAGTGTTAACTTGTAGCTCGAGACATATTCATTGATTTGTTCCTTGTTTTATTTTGGCAATTTGAGTATAAAATACATTTTTGAAAATATTAATGGAAAAGTTTGCTAAAAAATGATCTGTAAGAGTTTTGAATGCTTTCATAGATTGGAGAGGTAAATCAGAAAACCATCTCAAATCATAGTCCTTGAGGCTTCTTGGTAATAATTTGGTCAAAATTTTATCATTGGAGTCAAGGCATGCCACATAAAATGTTTGATGCTATTTAGGATCACCCTTGTCATTATAAAATGTGAACTTAGGTGTAACAAAACCAATTGGTAAAGGGTGCAAAAATATCTCAAGTGCAAGAGGGTTATGAAACACATCTTGGGAATCAATAGCATGAGGGGAATTTAAAGAATTTTTTAAAATATTTGTGACCATGTCCTCTAAGGTTTGTATACCTTGAAGGAGTGTTTGAACTATGGACCCATTAAGATTTAGATTAGAAAGCTGAGTAGTCACCAAACGAGATGTAATCATGGTTTGATTAGGCATAGAAACTAGTATTTGAGTTAAAACATTTGTTATCCCCATGGTTTATGTATTAGGTTGTAATGTGTTTTTTGGTAGAGTTGTTAGTATATGGGGATGAATCATAGTTCTAATAACATGATCAAAAGATGGACCTATTTAGCCATATATGATTTTTGAATTCTTAATTTATAAAATGGTGCTTAGGATTTCATCAAGACCTTTAGGGATTTGATGAATATTCTCAAAAAATAATGTAATTTCTTTCACTTACCCATGATCTAATTGCTCATGTTCATTGGTTTCATTAGACTCACAATTTTCATTATCAAAATCTTCTTCGATGATATCCTCATTAGTATGTTTTTTATTCTTGACCTTGGTATCATCATGATCTATAATATTACATTCCTCATTGGTTTGAGACATATTAGGTGGTGGGAGGGGAATTTCATTGTGTTCAATATGCACACCTCCCAATCTAGGGATACACCTAGGTTTCATGTAAAATAATATAAGCAAGAAATGAAAAAGTACAACAATCTAAAAACCTAACTAACTGAAGATCCTAAGAATTAGGTTTTTTTGCATTCATATGAATAAGGTTCACTACCCTAAAAATGTCTAGATTATAATTATCTATGGTTAAATGGGTAGAGATATCCTAGGGCATAATGATGTTAAACTATCTCTATAGTAGGCCAATTGGGTGCTAGACTCAGATATAAACATATGCTAAATTCATTAAAATGAGATAGGATAAAAATAGTAAGTACAACTATGCTAGATATGGAAATGACAAAGGAGTAATGTACTTAGATTTTTTTGATGATAATGTAGTTTTGGATCTAGAAACATGTTGAAATTAGACTAAAAGAGAATTCTAGAACAATCATCAGATTCTAGATTGGATGCTTCTGATGTCATGGACACTAGTGTCAACCTGAGATAATTGTGTCAACACTACTATCTGAACCCAATGCAGGTGTCCTATTGAGAATACCTACTATAAAAGGATGTGACTACTTAGATAATTCTATATTTGAATTCACCTTTTTTTTGGTTTATTCAAATGGGTCATGTATTTTCATTCCTCATGAATTTACAAAACTGTAGTTCTTCATCTTCATAGTGACCTTGGAGATAAAAGGGTTAGTGGGAGCACGATGTCAAGATGACCCCAAATACCCCTATATAAATGAGATTTTCATACATAGTAAATACTCTAAATAGGGCCTCAAAGTGATGTAGTTATCCCTTATGTGTTGGTTTATATATGAATCATGCATTATGTGTAAAATAAGTACAATAGTTCCCTAGATTGTAACTTGGAAAATCAAGCTACTAGGTTGCTCCTTTAAAAATTTAGAGATATGTATGTGATGTCCATATGACTGATATGAAAAAAGGGAAGATTTGCTTATTAAGTGCTTGATTGAATCATTTTGATAGGTTTCCTTGGTCTGTGCTAGGTTTTGTAGGCTAGGAATGAATGAGGGTTGATATTATATCTATATCAATCCCTTTGGAGAAATAACTGATATTAAATCACTTAGGTTAACCATTAGGATATGTTTCATTTGTAAACTAGATGACTTTAGGGAACTAGACACTTACATCAGAGTAAAACACTAGTGTCAATGTAGGTGTCTATCTAATATACTAGTGTCCAGGGAACATGAAAGTAGGTACATAATTATAACTTGTAGAGGTTTAAGATAAGTAGGTTCTAAGTATTTTTTGAAATATATAAGGTCTAGGTTATCAACATAAGACTGGTTGGATTAAGAGATAGGCTAAGGGGCATAGGATAAAGCAGATGCAAGACTTCAAAGGGTGAGAAACGTCCAAAACTAAGAGGAACATCAAAGGTCCAAGTTTTCAAAGTGTACAAGATCGAGGTGATATATAATCCATAAAATAGTGTCTATAGGAGAAAATACTTCAATATGAATCTCCAAGTGTAAAGATAAATTTTCTCTAGGTTTTGGAATTCATGAATTCTAAAACCCTAGAACAAAAATTGAATAAGAAAATCAATGCTCAAAATAAAATGTGCGGGTTCACCAATATATTTTACCCTATTTTTGATAAAACACCATATAATTTATTATATAAATATAAGTGTAAAACTAGAGAATATCACAATACTAAATATGTATAATAATCAATTTTTTTGATTTTGACAATTTGCTAAATGTGGAAAATTGTTGTGTTAGGAAATCACTAAGAAGAAAATAACTTAACTCAAATTAGGAAAATTATTTTTATTTTTAATTTATGATAGTGTAATTTAATTAAAATATGAATTTGAATGTTCTATAATAAGAAAATTTTATAAACTACTTTTAGAAAGATCCACTGTAAGTTGATGGAAACACAAGTCACTCTTATCCATTGACTGTAGACTTGTCCCAGTTTATTATGACAACTGATTGACAAAGGATGATAGATAAAATAGTAATTTTATAGTGATATATTATGGGAATAAGTAGATAACATATCTTGACATTACCATTATAAATGGACACCAATGTAGGCCACTCAAGTTTGTTGACTTGGACTTATCCTAGTTGATAGTGATAAAAATTTAATTGTACTTCTTGTTCCTATTTTTGCTAAGTAATATGATATATCACACTTTAATTATTCTACATACAGGTCATTTTTTTATATTTTATTGTATTTTAAACTCTAAGCTCACTTTGATAGCTTAAAAACCTATAACAAAGTGGGAAGTGTAATGGGATGAGTTGACCTTAATCACCCCCTTGATGATTGGTTGTTGCCTATTTATCTAATAATACAAGGAAGTAAATAAGATCCATATAGTTTTAACACCTTGAATGAATGTGAATTTATGCTCCTTGAGTATATGTATGCATCTAAAAAATGGATTTGATACTTGATAATAATAACTCTTGACTTACTTCAAAATGCTATTGACTTGGCTTATAACTACTCCTTGTAAGTGATATTTAATTTGGAGAGAATAGGGTAGATTTTATAATGTGAAATAGTATGGATGATTTACAAAATTGGATACTAAGTGGGTAAAAGGTTTTGATAATTAATAAAATTTCATATGTATTTAAAGGCAAATCTTTTGATAACTTATTTTAGCCAACCTTATAAAATGTGTGAGAAGACCCAAAAGAATGTTTTGAATTTTAGAAACTAATTTTTATTTGTAAGATGTGGTTGAACTAAATGAATAGGATTTATATGACTTAATTGAAAAGAAGTGTGACATCACTCCCATCTACCTAGGGTAGACTTATCCCAAAATATTAAGGATACCTATCCTGAATTATAGATAGTATAAGGGTGCTTTTGAGCATCTTGATCATTTGAATTTGAAATCTATGTGTAGTAGTAATAGTAAGCAAAGGGTTGAGCCCCCATAGAGATAAAAGGATTAGAGTAATGGTGACTAAGAATCATGTATTTGTATGCAAGTTATGTGGTTTAGGATGTGTCAAGAATTAACATTGTCAAGTACATGTAACTTGATTTATGTGTCTACATTTGTCCCCCCATTTATTATAGTAATGGAATTTATAAATGAAAAAAACTTGAGTGTGTATAACACACTTTTTATTTGAGTGGATATTTAAATTGTACACAACATTCAAATTTATAAAACCATACAAGAACACGTGAAGTAGTCACTTTTTCTACTTTGAAATTTGAAAAATCTTGAATTTGAAAAATTTAAAATTTTGAAAAGAGAGCAAGGAAGGAGTACAGCTATATGTATGTAAAAACAAGTTGATCTATAACCTATAAATGATGATGGATAACTATGTCATTTTGCTGAAGCACTTAGATAATTTTAACCAATGCAAATTTGAGTGTGATCTAATTCCAATTTTAAACAACTAATCAAGCTCTTGAGTTGGAAAGATTCATTATTTTAACTCTTATGAATGAATAGTAGTAATCAATTTACTAATAGAAAAATTTGGAACCTTGATGGATTCTCTAGAAGTGATGCCAAGGCCATTGAATGTAACTAGACTTGAATGTACATCACCTACAATAGAATATGGAACCACACAATGGGTTCGCTAGAAGTAATGCCATGGTTGTTGAGTGTCGCTAAACATTAACATACATTAACTACAATAGATCAAATCACACCATTTTAAATGGATCAAGATTATATTTTTCATGATTGAGAGATAATGAAGAATATTCATTCCCTAATCATGACTGCATTGCTCATAAATTTGAATTGAAATGACTATTTTGCCTTTGAAATTGTAACTTTGAATTTTGAAACAATGTGTATGAACAAGTATCATGCATTTTTAAATTTTAAATTTTAATAAGTAAGAGCATGAATAATTATCATTCCCACTTGAATTCATGCCAATAATTTAGAATGCATCTATATGGTCACTTGTAATTATATTTTCAACCTATAACTTTGATCTTGTAGTTGATTTTCACATACCCATACATATGTATTCAAGTGTGTATGATTATTTAATTTAAATATTTGAAAAATCATGTGCATATTCATGTCATATGCCCCCATAATTTGTGCCAATTTATGTCATATGTTTGATTTTTGAATTACATTAAATCTTTAAAAACTTGCACTTTGTTATAGAATCTATTTTTATAGTATTTTGAATCTTTTAAAGATTGTATTCTATATTTTTGAACCATATGCATTTTCCCAAATTTGTTCATTTATGATTGGATCTCTAAGAAAATCCTATTCTGATTCCCCCTTTTTAGATGAGGGATGTAGCCTATAAGTCACTCATCTCACAACAAGAGTTAACTATATCATGTGATAAAGATATAATCATATATTAGTATGTACACATGTTGGAGAGTATGTCATCATAGAAATGTAATTGACATTGAAGCATGTATGCAATAAATTGAATGTAAATCATATGATTTTCATGTATAGATATATTTAGAAATAAAACATGTAGTAAAGTAACCATTTTTGAGATAGAATATGCAAGAAAAGTGTATGATATGTATCATGCCACCATTAATCAATCTCAACAAGCACACAAGCACAACACACAATAATATCATGTAATGCCATGTAATAAGCCCAAGGTATGCATATAATGGGAATAAATATGTTGCCACAAAGAAGGCCAAGGTCTACACGAAAAATACATTAAGAATGTCACATATAAGGGAGATGCTCAAATGTTTTACATACTAAACACAAATATTGTAGATCTATTTAAGAAATTCTACACAAGGGCCAAGGGTCACATACAATAAGCAAACAACGTCTAACCTATCATGAAATAAAATTAAACAATAATGAAGGAACATATAACAAGTGAAAACTAATCAATTCTATTCATATGTATCAATGTCATATTATAGAAAACTAGCCTATCAATGTAACACAATGTAAAATTGTAGTAACATAAATTTGGTCACGAATACTTGATCATGTCCATTTTATCCTTATTTACCATTAATTGACATGTTCACTTAATTAACATTTATTTCATAAATTTTACCTATCATAAGCATAAGAGGATACCTAATTTCATTACAAGGCCATACATTATGTCCACTTTTGGTGCTAGTGTCTTATTGTGCTATTTTCTACCAATTGAGTTTGATCACTATCTGACTATTTTCTAGTGTGTTTTCCTAAAATGAAGCTCTACATTCTATGCATGCATCCTAGAAACTATAATTTGAGTGCATTTAGATGGTTTGATAGCTGTGACAAACCTCTATGGATGCCCCCATCTTTTAAGGGATTTTTTTGAACCTATGTAAGAATTTTCCTCAAAATAAAAATCTTTGCATGATATGTGTGAGCTTGAGCATATATGATATATCCATAATAAACCAATATAATGTGTATATATGACATTAGAATGTAAGATAATCTGAGCATGAATTGGTAAGTATGATGTATGTTAAATCTAATATTCACAAGGCTGTCAAGATAGATATAATAATGTAAGTATATGTATGAATAACAAATTTGAGTAACTACCTATGGGGATGGGGCATAAATTCCATCATTCCACCCAAGGAGGATAGAGAGATGCATGAGGTCCCTCATGGCATCTAAAACTGAAGTGTGTAACAAGCAAGATACAAGTGTCATGGCCATGACACATACATGAAAGCATACATACAATACACATGAGGCACACAAAGTAGGCAAAGGGGCCACAATACAAGTGACATGGATACTTGTCACTAAATTTGGGAAAGTAATACATACAAGGACATGTTAAAATGTCCACATACATAAAGAGATATTAAGTTGGCATGGATCCACATGGAAGGACATGTTCAAATGTCTACATACACAATCAAGAAGGCACACACAAGGACATAGGCACATGTATAAAACATACATACAATGAAAGGAAATGGTATACAACTATAGAATAATGGCATATTCAAATGCCCTTAAATAGATGTAGAAGCATAGAGGCACAAACACGTCTAAACTAGTAAAGCTAGAAATGAAAGTATGCATGAACATGTGGTAAAAAATTATATAAGAGCAAAGATGCACATAAAATAAGTCTAGAGTAGTAGTAGTCAAAAAAAAAAAAAAATTAGTGTAGGATGATTAATATCAATAGATAACAATGCTAAATCCATGATATAGAGTTTAAAAATATGTAACCTGACAATTAGAACTATGTATAGGATGCCCCCGAATGTGTGAATGTATCAAATGAGAAACATGTGTATGTGTCCCCAATGGGTAGATAGTAGCAAATCTAGATTTGTGTGATGGAATTGGGTCTTGTAAGTATCTGTAAACACTTTAAAAGAAAAAGTGAAGCATGTATGTATGATAAAACTGACTATTATAAGATAGCTAGCATATATAGTACCTAGAAAGTATAAGAAGTGTAAATATGAAAATGCATACAATCTATAATTAGTATTTTTTGCATAAATATTTGAATGTTTTGACATATTATATTGTTTTTGTATTTTTTGGATATAAGATATATATAAGAAACATGAAAATGAAACTATATACAAGGAACAATAATAAAGGAATCTATGTATAAGTAGATGTTGGAAAAAAAGAGATAAAATAAAAATGAAGTGTAATGTCTCTATAGACCTAAGAACACATCCATGAAATGTGGATAATCAAATGGCATACATGGTGGGAGGTCATCTAATTTTAGATAATGAATCTTCCCAAACTCAAATAAATCATCATCATAATAATCATACCATGTTTTCTATATAAGTGTATCCTTACCCTCGGTGTTAGTGTAGATTATGTGCATCTGAATAACATTGTTCTCTACTATGTAAGAATATTCCCATGTGGTCCCAGGTTAAACCACATTAGACCAAAGGGTATATGTATAGAATTTGTGATTCTCATCTAAACCATTGTGTAAAATGTGAACTATGTGTCCCTCATGACTGAAAGTTAAGTATCTATCTATGCAATCAATTTTTGCATCCATTACATGCAACCATGTGCTACCAAGTGTAACTTGTATATGAATACCTATGCTCATGATAAAGAGTAATGTGTTATTCACCTTTGGGCCACATGAAAATAGTAGTGTGATATGTCCTAAGGAACCTTGATAATGTATAACATGTTGTAGCTCACTCTCTTGATGTCCTATGCACTATAAGAATGCTAATGTGCAATTATTGGGATCTAAATCCTCATCTATAGAAACATTATGGATGTATTAGTCCTAGATGAAAACTCAAATAGTCAATGGATTGTTTGAAAAATATCTATGTTGTCAAATATTTTTTCATGGTGCCTGTACTACCAGAGGTGGATACTATATAATTTGAATAGTGCCCTAATCCTTGAACTTATCAAAATTCTATTGTAATGTTGGGCATGTATCTATAACATGTCCTATAAGCTTGTGAAAGTTATAAAAGGGTCTACTATCCTACTGTGACAATCTACTGATGGATCTATGATGAATTTTGGATAATGCCATCAATCCTCTATCAAGTAATATCTATAGAATCTGATGTGGTCTATCTTATGAATTACTTGCCTGAATCTATATAATTTGGTAAATATACATAGATGTAATCATATGTACTAAGTGTATGGAGGAATATACCTATAACTACAATTGAGTGGCTGAGATTACAACTGTACGACTATGAATTCATGGTGATACATGTGTGGGAAAAGATATGAGTGCCTTAGAATAATCTCTATACTCTCTAGGGCCAATTGGTGTGAAGATCAATCCAAATAAGTAATCATTAATGCCAATGGGTGTTGGATCATCCTCTATGGTGGCCTAATAATATGTATTAGAGTTTTAGATATATACTTCATTTGAATTAATAATTAATGGTAACTATGCTGTGAGAATCCCATCATCCACCATGGGAAGGGATAACTATACTATAAGAGGGTCATCATCCATCATGGGTGAAGGTAATTGTGTTGTAAGAGGATATATAATGGGTGTAATAATAATCATGGTAGATTACCCAACCTCATTTGTATGCATTTTTTCAATCAAAATATTTTTAGGTGGGGGCTCTATAAGAACATGAGGTGTCCCATCTAACGGTGTACTCAGGGTGGTAGGATCGATGATTCTACAATATTTGAATGGTTGAATATATATTAGACAAGTGTATAAGTATCCATAATGTAAAAACTTGACACATATATAAAAGGTAGAGGGTAAGACCTCCATAACATGTATCTAAGGTCTCCCATTTATTAAGTTTTAGTGGAAATGATTAAACATCACCTGAACCTATGTAGGTAGGGTTTTTGGCCCAACCAAAATATCTAATGTAATAGCTATATATAAATATCATCAAAAACTTTAATGTTCTTATATTTATTCTAAATATATGCCATATCAATGCCCATAGTTTGTAGAAATGTGAGGTTGCATATGTTAAGTCCTAAACCAATGTCAATTAAAACTCATTTAATAGTGGTGGTATTGATTTGTGCCTAAATGAAGAGCAATAGATTCATATCAATAAGTGAATATGAGGGAAAATCCTCATTGGAAAAATATATAATGTCCTCAATGTCTTTGATAGTGTTCATAATAGATGCAAAGTAAGTGGGCTATATGCCATGAGGCAAGGATACATGATTGAGTGTGTGAAAAATAATATCTTTGAAAATAGTTTCCTTTTGGAGTAATTCTAATAAACAAATCTTAGCTGGTGTATTTCTCAACTGATCCACAATATCAAATGATTTATACTGATTCCTAGGTCATGTTGTAGTGTTTTGGGGATGAGGAGGGATGGTGGGATTACACTACTCTTGTATAGGCCAAGGAGGCATCCTGTTCTATCTAGTAACAACTAGAACTATAAGATCTACTATTTTTTGAAGGTGAGTAGTAAAGTTAACATGTGAGTAAAGGTAATCAACTAGTTTAGGTGGAGGTAGAATACAATGAATCCTTTGAGCTCTCTATCATCAAGTAGTAATTAGAGGTAACTAAAAGTGAGCCATGTAACAATGATCTACATACAAGTGGGACTCAAGTGAGGGTGGACCAATATGTGAAATAAGCTAAGTTATAACATGATCCATGAGAGGAGTGACATACATGTGCATCTTTATACAAATGGTAGGTAATAGGAATGAAAGATAAACCATAAGAATTTGTACCAAAAATTAGAAAATGACGTCCATCATGATGAAAGGCTACAAATTTAAAATTGAGTAATTCTAGAAATAATAAGGGAAACCCTAATAGTGCACTAGGGTTTGAAAAAATGTGCTCAAATTAAGTCAGGTTGACTAAATGAATTAAATTTTTAGGATTTATGGAGTGTAAGCCCTAGGTTGTTAAAGGAGATGATTATAATAAATCATGGTATAAAGTATTTAATAAATATATCCTTTGATTTGTGAAAGAACTAAGCTAAACTGGTATTTATAATAATAAAAATGAAGGAGACAAATGAATACGTAGCTAGAAACAACCTAGAATGAAGGATTTAGAAGTTGAAAACTAGTACAAGAGCTGATATGAGTGTCATAAATAAGATCTAAGTGTAAAAAACCCTCATGGATGATAGTACCCTACCCTGGACAATAGTGTTTTGGTGCTAGTGTCCACTTATGGCAATAGTGTCATCTTTGTAAGAAATATTTTGAGCTTTTTAAAGCACACGTGTCTAAGTTTTACAAGCCTTTTCCTATGTGGACAAATCTTGATTCATTGTTTGTGACCTATAGTGACTAATTTTATAAGCAAACCCTAAACCTCTATGTTATTAAGTAATTTAATTTGGCACAAGTAGTAAATGTGTGGTGTTATTTGGGTAGTTGGACATCCCAACACCCCTCTCTGATGAGATTTGCCTACATACCAATACTCTAAGGAAGGATCAAGCCCAATGTAGTTATCCCCACCTAGGTGCTGGTGTAAGTGTAATTGAAGCTAGTATGAATGCTAGTTTGAGTGCTTTGAGTGAGGATTGATACTAAAAATATATTTATTCTAAGCTTAGGAGGGATATAGATGACTGTATGTAAAATTAGGTAAGAATAGAGATTAATAACCTTGATTGTGCACAATTTTTTTGAACTTGTTTATGTGTATTTGCATCTAATTTCCATCTAGTGGATAAAGGGATAAAATTCATACATATATTTATATTTTTCTTGTGCATGGTTTTAAATAGGTCTAAACCAACCCTAGGTGTCTTAGGAATTAAAAAGATATCCATTGGAGCTAAAAAGAGGGAAAATGACAATAGTACATATTGATACCTCTATGTATATCATAGGTGCTCTAAGTGTTTAAAGAACACTTCTCATTTTAGAACTTAGGGAGTTCAAATCACGAGTTTTAATTTTTGATAATTAGATTATCCTTGGTGAAATAGAGGCAAAGCATGCAAAATATTCCAAAACATTTATATTAGTTGGTGGTTGGGATCCACTTTTGTCCTTGATAATATTTGTAGGGTATGCAACATTTATGCTAGTACTGGTGAATTATGATCAAACTCTAATCTAAGACTATTATAAAATGACTATTTACAATGATATTTAAACTAGAGTGATTTGGTTAAAAAGGAAGAAAAAGGAAGTGTAGGGTGGAAAGAAGGTATGTGATTATTAATCTTTGTCTCAATCATTATGACAAGGTTTAAATTCCAACTGAGCATGCATTCAATCAGTGTATAACATGAAATAGCATATACTCAAATCCCATTACACACCAAACTAATTTCTAAGGATAATATGAAAGTATACAAGTAAGAACTAGATTTAATGCTGCAATAAAATAACATAGCACATCCTCATGCAGAGTAAAATGAAATGAAGTAAAATTAAGTACATTCAACTAATCTAGCATTTTCACAAATTAGAAACCTTGAATTATAGATGCATGTCTAGAATTCTCAAAAAACAATTCAAATCTAAGACTTAAAATAGAAAATTGAGAGAGAATCCATGATGCTACTTCACACAAACAAATTAGGATAAAATTTGCAACATTCCCTTCTTGTCTTAAATTGATCAAAGGTTTCAATGTAGTCCCTATCTCTTATAAATCCCTCCTCTTTTATGAATGGTAATACTACCTTTTATATGAGGCTAAGGCAGTATATCAGTTAGTCATCATAGTAACAAATGTGCAAAACTAAGGAAAACTATCCATTTTTACAAAGTTTTTAGAATGCATTTCCCTTTTCCCAAGTGGACTGACCTATAGGCAAATGTGCTAACAAATTTTCACATGCCTTTACAAAAAGAGCATTCCATTTTCAAAATTAAAAAGTTTCCAAAAAATAGAATATTACTAGTTATATGGTGGGCCCTATGGTGAATAACTCCCCTATTGTTGCTAAAGAATTCCCATGGCCTTTTTAATTTTTTCATCAACTAGATTTAAATTGATAGCTAGCTCTAGGAGGCACTCATCTTCCTATTCAACCAAGTCTTCAAAATCCTTATCATTCTTGTCATGGCTTCTTTGATGCTCCTTGCTTTAGAAATATTTTCTTCTATAGTTAGGATCATACTCTTGATCCTACTATTGTTAGTCCTAGACTTACCTTAAATATTGATTCTTACTTATTTCAAGACCAAGGTGACTCTGTGCTTGTATTCATCATCTATAATGATGCATAGGGAGCTAAGTTTTGTAGGTTTAGTAATCATGGTTCCAAGGAGTTATCCAATTCTATCCATCAGCCTTCATCATCTCTTAGGAGCCTTTCCAAGTTCCTTGACCATGTACCTAAACCTTGGATTTTGTCAACAATTAATCCCATGATTGTGTTTAAATGATCCAGACTAATGGTTTTGAAACTAGGAATTTGATCCTAAACTAGTATGTTGATTAACTCCATTTTGTCCTTTTAATTCTATCATTGGACTATTAAACCCTTGGATACTACATCTTGATGGGTTAGTGGACTTTTAATTTCCTTCATTGTCTTTAAGGAGTCAATCATATCATAAAAATATGCCTAAAAAATCTTGATCATTTCCTCAAGGACTGACAAAATAGCCTGTGTCTCAAGATTTTATTTTTATTTTTATAGGTTCTCTATTTTTTGATACAGGCCTTTGATGCCTAATTTTAGTTGAGCTAAATGAGCATAAGCTAATCTAACTATATCTTATTCATCAATTAGTTCTTCATTGGGTCCCTGACCTCCTACTAGAGTCAAACTAACAAATAGTTCAAGTCTCTAAAAAGTGAGCTCTTCACCCCCAACCATGACTTTTTTTGTTGCCACTTTTTCTAGTCCTACAACCTTTGGGTTGAATTGCACATTGATTGATGATTCTATCACCTTTGAAGGATATAAAATCTCCATTTATGTTCTATTTCAAGCCCCAAGAGTGTCCACCTGAATGCCACTTGAATCTCTATGGGATATCATCTTTATTTCTTGCTCTTCCTTCATCAGAACAACTATCTATGGCTTGAACTTGTCATGGACAGTGATGTTGACTACCTTGGTCATGGACCATGAATGGTGTAGCATTGGAATATTATACATTTTCCCATATAGGAAGCATTCAAGGATGATTGGCCCATGAATAGGATTCTCATCACTGAATAAGTTAACTTTACTCAAAGGATGAGTGAAGGTTAACTTTGGTTTCTTCTTTCTAACCAAGACCAATGCTAATTTAGCCTTCCTCTTTTTTATGGGTGCAACTAGAACTAGGTATAAATTAATCTCCTTTCCCTTTTCCTTTTCTATTTCTTTAGCTTGGGATTGAGGCTCTTCTACTTGTTCCTCTTCTTTATCTGATCCATAAGCATCAATAAGTACTTTGAGTGCATCCTCCACTATCTCCTTAGGATTTAGTGTAATCATGTCAATGTAATTGATTGGGGACCCTAGTTTACTAGGTTGGGTAGAAGATGATGCCTTTTCACTAGGTCTCTTTTTCAATATCTCCTTCTTGAACATTTTTGCAACTTGTGCTTGAGGTTGTTTTCTACTTGTGGCTATTCTAGAGGGGGCCTAGAAGAGGGCTGAGGTAATAAGTGGTATTGCATGGGTCCTATTTTCCATATTTCACCAAGCGGTTTCTCATCTCTGGCCAACCTAGCCTCAAGCCTGATATTATTCTTCTTTACCCTAGTTAATCCTTTTGTGAAATTAGAGGCCCTCATATACATTATGTCATGGACACTAGGTTTGTGTTCATAGGTCTTATTTATTGTTTTTAATTTCAAATGCTTCATAACCCTATCATAAGGGTCCCATTGCCTCAACTCATCCAACTATAAATTAAAGGAGTCTTAGTGTCTATAGATAGTGTCTACCTACTCCCAATTCTATAATATAGTCCTACTGATGGCTAGAAGAAAAGGGTGGAAGAGTACTTTCCTTTTGATCTTGAATACTCATTGTATACCATATAATAATTGATATGCTATTTCCTATTTTTCCAATTTAGTAGGCACATGGACTGGTAATTTGAGGGGTTGAGTCAGGGTCCCTTCTATTCTAATTATAGTGAAATATGGATTTAACTAGATATCCCCAATTAGTTCTACATATTTATTGATTAGAGGGCTGACCCTACCCATAGGGATCCTCTTCTACTAAAGTTGGATATACATAATCACAAATGAATTATATATTATGTCTATACTTAAATATATTCAATTTGGAATAGTGATGGGAAATAGTTGGTCTACGTTCAGGTGACCAATTATTCATGTCAAGGATTTTGGTGGTGGCTAGTAGGGCATCTAAAAGATAGGACATCATAAATAAGTGATTGTTGTTTTTGTTATTTATGGAAAAAAATTACTATATCAAGCAATTGTTGATCATCTCACCTATTGGGGGAGTGAGTCCCTTTTCCACCATGAAATATACATAAGCCACCTAGATTTTGTTAACATAAGTGGTGGAGGGGACCCCAAACAATTTATTCAATAGTGTCATGATTATTCTAATTCCTTCCCTAAACAAAGCAATTAGGATTTTACCAGTGGGGTCTATGACTATGTGGGTTCCTGAGTATAACCATGGGGTAAGGATGGATTTCATGTCATTTCTACTTAACCATTCTCTAATTATGGGAAAATATACTTGAGGTTTGAATAGATTGTAATAACTTTCAAATGCAAGAGGGGAGATATATGCTACTTTTTTTGAAATTATGTTTGTGTACTATCATGTCCTGATCAATCTTGTAATCCTTGAAAATAGGAGAAATAACATCGATACAATGTAATACCTTAGTATTTGCTATTGCATACTAGATATGAGTCATTTGAATGAATAGTATGTCATTGTATCTCTAGTTGATTGTGGCATTCTTTTACTCTTCCCTTGTGATGGCTTAAATATCCTCAATAGTCTAGAAGAGTTTGGACCAATTGTTATCTCTAGTTTTTAATGATTTAGCATCAAATTTTGTGTCTTTGAAGACCCTTCCTTCCATGTCTGAGGTTAAGTATAATCCTATGTCCTCCCTTTGTTAGTCTTCGAGCCACCATGACTGTGAGTTTTGTACATTGCTCACTAGTGGTCTACAAATTACCTCTAGATTAGTTCACACTCATTTAAATGGAAATACGGATCTTATCTGGCTTGCTGTGATTGATTTGGGATAAAATTAGGGTTTGTTATGAAGGTTAGGGTTTTTTTACAACTTTAATGGTGATGGTGTTCGGGTTTAGGCGAATTCATGCCTTGGATTTGATTTAGACCCTTACCTTTATACCTTTGCCTTTTTATGCCCACAAAATATTTGATTTTTTCATTTTATGATTGTTTGGCATCTATGTGGCATCCATATGGTAGCTTTCATGTCATTTTCATTAATGCTTTTAAAGCACTAGCCATTGCCTTTTAAAAATTTACTTTATCTTGTGTTATTAGATCTTGATGCAAAAATCAATGCATGTCATTGATTGTGATCTTAAGACTTGCACACTATCAGTCATTATCTGGATTGGGCTATATGGATATGCCACTTGGCATCCTTGTGGGCCTCCTAGGCTCTGCACCTCATTAGTCACATAGGAGACATTCATTCATCATGCCTCAAACCTATGATCCTTCGACTATTTCATCAAATAGTCCATGTTGATTACGCTCTATTCAATCAACTT
This sequence comes from Torreya grandis, assembly GCA_037957365.1. Lineage (NCBI taxonomy): Eukaryota > Viridiplantae > Streptophyta > Pinopsida > Cupressales > Taxaceae > Torreya > Torreya grandis. The sequence continues at coordinate 876,277 of JARHVA010001236.1, read as the reverse complement.
GCTCTGATTAACCATGATCCATAAATATTGTAAAGGTGCACATGCTTTAATTAGCATTGGGATATAAAATGGAACATAGGATAAAGACTTTAGGTTAAATTTTATATTTCATGTTAATAAACATGATATAAACTTTAGGCTAAAGTTTTAAGCTAAGTCTGAGAACATAATATAAAGGGGCCTTTGAATGATTAAAAGACCTAATGAAAGGATTTAACCTAGGGTTTTATCATGTTAATAAATATGATAAAACTTTAGGTTAAAGGTTTTTTAGCTAATTTTTATGGAAATAGGACCTCTTGTTATATTAAAACATAATTTAAGTCTTTAGCCTAAGGTTTATTGTGTTAATAAATACAATTGGAACCATAGGATAAAGACTTAAATTAAGTCCATGTATAAAATATTAGACCACAATATTATTTTAAAATAGAGGTTCAATGACCCTAAGCATTTTTATATTTTCTAAAGAGGGTCCCATTGATTTAAAACATAAGTAATAAGCTTTAGCAATGTTTAAAAAAAATTCATTTATTTAAGCAAGGTAGTTGATGGGCTTAAATTTAATGACCTTATAGACTTTAATGATGGCCTCATGGAAATCAAATGACATTGGTGAGAACATTAAATTTAAGTTCATAAAGTTCATTAGGTTCCATAGATCTTGATTTTGATACGCTCCATCCGATCATCCTTTATGAGCAACTATAGATTGTCGATCATAATCTGAGCAGATGCAAACCATTGGTTCCTTAAATTAGAAGAGGATTGAGTTAGCTTAGGGTTGTGTATGAAAACTAGACAAATTTATAATCATAAGTCCTCAAAGAATAATAAAATAGAACCTTTTAAATATTATAATTATAATCTAAGGTTTTAGCTTAAGGTTTCATTGTATTAAAAAATAAAATAAACCTTAGGGTAACAAAACTTAGGTTAAGTCTATGTTTTGATACATGGGGACCTTTTAATATTAAGCTCAAATATGGGAGAACTACATGGTGATTCTACAAGGCTCTTGAGCTTTAACCCTGCTGACCCTAAGAAGGACCCACAGATTGTCGATCATGACTCGAGTTCCTGAGATGGGGGCACTTGTCATCCTTGCAAGGCTTCCATGGGTTTTTGAGATTATAATGTTGTGTCTTCTCTGTTAGATCTATTTCATGTGAGTAGCCATGGATCATTGATATTTATCCAAATACTTACATATTATTGGTTCTTGTGATTAGAAATGGATTAAGTGAGGCTGGGACTATATAAAAATGGGATCAAATTATCATGAGTCTTAAGCCTTCAAATAAAGGGGATTTTAGAATGATTAAATCCCTAATATAAGTTTTATCCTAAGGTCTCATTGTATTAATAAATACAACTGAGACCTTAGGGTAAAACTTAGGCTAAGTTTATGTTTAATAAAAGGGATCTCTTTTAATCCTTGATCTTAGTGTTGCATCATCGGATCTTTGACCTCCACTTAAGCGTGGACCATCGATCTTGATATGGGTGATCACGTGGGATTGGTTTGATAGATCAAGGCCTTATATTTGTTGGGACTCCTTCACTCCATCTAATCATTATGTCCTTATAAAGTGAAAGCCATCAATTTTGTAAAGAGGTAAGATACTTAAGTCAAGGCTAATTAATGTGGGGACTCAGGCTAAGGTTTTAGTGATAAGGTATAGTTCATGTTAATAAACATGAATAGGGATTTAATACTAAGACTTTATTCCAAGTTTTTAACAAAGAGGACTAATGACATCAAGAGAGACCAAGTTAAAAAAACAAAATGTCCATGCAAACATAAAAGTTAGATCCTATTTACAATAAAAGGGGAGCCAAAGGGGCTACAAAATATAAAAGGACTAAACCTATAATTTTAGAACAAGGTTTGGTCATGTTTAAAAACATGACCAAGCCTTAACATAAAATTTAGGCTTGGGTATAAAGTGTGCTTAAAATGTTCCCACCAAGTTTGCTCTTGCCAAATTGGATTTGAACTAAGGGTCTAAGTTAGGGTTTTTTGGAGGGCTTCAAAACATGAATTCAACTTTGAGTTCTCACAAACCAAAGGCTAGTAAAATATTGAAGATGATTAATCTATAAAATCCAAGTGTAGTCTATTATATGAGGGTCCCATGAAACCTACAACTAAACTTGAAGGTCCATTGTTAGCAACATTAGGAAAGGTTAAAGTAAAACCATGAACACATAGGCCAACCTTATTAGGTGTGGATGATATTCAAATTAAAATGTGCAAAACATGTCAAGTTTTTTCAATGTTAAGGTTCAAAGTTTGCATGAGGGTCCTTAATTTTTAGAAATGGGGTATGTTGACCTCAACAAATGGTGACTTTTGGGGGAAAAGTATCAATATGTTAGAACTTTGAGACTCTGGTTTAGACAATAACTAGGTCACTTATTCCACTTGATCAATGCCATTATCAAGATCAACTCAAGGTTAAAACAAACCTTGCACATGCAAAATTAGGGTCAAATAGAAAAACATAGCCATCTTGTGTATGCAATTTTATTCCACTTACTATTTGTCATGGGATTCAGGGGGCAACTTCCAAGTTTCATGCCTTTAATCATTAACACTAACTTGGAGCATGTTTATTTATTCATTAAGAATCATATTTCTAGTTCAGGTAAGGCTTCAGCATTACTCTGCTACTAGCTAAGCATCCATATCCCTAAAAGAGATGCATTTGGTTCCACTCATGACCTTGATCCACTTCCCTCTAGGTATCTAGAGCCCTAGTGGAGATTATAAGAATAACCTTCACTTGAAAATATTTTGATTTTTTAATAAGTTCTTGGTTTTTTTGTATTTTTACGTCTTTTAAGATTTTAAACAAAGGTTGGGAACCAAGATAGTTAGGTTCAAGGATTTGGTCAAGTGTTTGATCTTTAGATAATCACCTATGGTTACAACCTTTATCCCAATTATGGATGTTTTTTAAGTGCAAGCGTGACTGTGCCTTAATAGATTAAACTTTCATTCTACATGTACAATTCTTCTTAAAACCAAGTTTAGGTCAAGGCAATGTTTAAGGTCTTATAGAATAGTTAACCTATCCATTACTAGTTTCTTTAAATTATAACATCAAGATCATATCTAAAATCCAAGGTTAACATATGCATAAGGTTCATACCTACATTTTGAACTTCTGGAGTTTTTAAAGAAAACTAAATGAACTTTGAGCTGAGGGATGTCCAAAAAGGACTTATTAAAAGCAAGGGACACAACAACATAAAAGAAACACACAATAAAAAGCAACAAAGTAGAAGGCAAAGAAAATAAATAAATATGTATGAACCTACATAAATAAGGGACATGAAAGAACTAAAGGAAGCTAACTAGACTACCTACACTAATTCTAACCATTCTTATAGATTTACTCCATGAAGATCCTAGGGGGAGCAGTAGAGAAGTAATGTTTAAGATTATGCCCATTGGGGGTAGTGTAAATTCTAATCCTTTTAGGTCTTTCATTTTAAAGGTGTTATCTCTAAGTTTATTTACAATTTGATATAGGCCAATCCATAGAGGTGTAAACTTGCCATGTTTACCCTTGGATTTAGATGTTTTTCCCAAAGAAGAACCAAGTCTCTTTGTTTGAATACTTGATATTTGATCACTTTTCAAACAACCTTTTCACTATGTTCTAGTGCTTAATAAAGTTGGAAAAATCTTCTTCTCACGCATCTTCCATCTGAACTATGTCAAGTAACCTTGAGTTTGCAAATTTTTGGTCTTCCACCATATATTCTTGCATAAAATTGTAAGTTGGTAGTTTGAGTGTGATGAGGAATATAGGTTCTTGGCCATATACCAATAAGAAAGGGGATGATTTCAGGGCCTAATTGACTCTTGTGTTTACTACCAAAGGGCATATTTGAGCATCTTATGCCATGTTCTAGGTTAGTTTTCAACAAACTTCTTAATTGTTTTCATCAAGTTCTTTTTTGTTAATTTAAACACTCTATTACCTTGAGGGTAATGGTTAGATGAGAACTTGAGGATAATACCATTATAATATGTCCATTATATCATCTCTATGGATATGAATGTAGACCCATTGTCACATACCAAATAGAGTAGAGTCCCAAATCTAGTGCATATGTTTTCTTCTAAAAACTTGATTACTTATTTAGTTTTGCACTATTTGGTGGCAATCATTTCAGTCCACCTAGTGTAATATTCAGTTGCTATTAGAACATATTTATAATATTTTTATGAGTTATGATTCATGAATCTAATGAAATTTATCCCCCACTATGCAAAGGGTTTATCAACCATTACTAGTTTTAATGACATTACTGCTTTTGGTTCTTTTGTGCTAAAGATTTGGCATGAATGACATTCCCTCACATGATTATGAGCATATTTGAAGATGATGGGACAATAGTAGACAAGCCTAAGGATATTATGAGTTGTGGTTCTTATGCATGTATGTTCACTTCCTAGATTATCATGAAAAGTGCTTATTATCTCGGTAATATCTTCCTTAGAAACACATCTCAGGTACACACCTTCAAAGTTCTTCCAATACTAGATTCCATCCTTGATTAGGTAGTGAGATACTTTGAGCCTTATAAATATTTTTTACTCCTTGGTTAGTCCTATATGACAAGTTCCATTTATTAGTAAACAAATTATGAGATCATACCAGTCACTAGGTTAAAAATTTTGCTGATCAACTTCCATAATACTTAGTTTAGGGTTAGTATTGGCAATCATTTGGATCAAACCGTGACACTTTACCAATTTTTTTGTCTTCATCTCTATATCATATTATTGGATGATAGACATCCACTTACCTCTTCATTATTTATGCTCATTCTATCTTAGCATTAATTTAGTGGATGGATCTAGAGGAATGGCATGCACTTTATTCCTAAGAATGTAGTGCCTAAATTTCTTGACTACTTTAATTAATGAAAAGTCTTGTTTATCAATTAAAGGAAAATTTAAATCATAATTTTTCAAATTAGTGCTCATAAAATAAATTGTATGATCACACCCATCTATCTTCTATGTCAAAATAACAATAATGGTGTGCTCAGAGGCAAATGAGTAAAGGAAACATTCCTTTGAAAAGTTTGAACTTATCAAGACTGGAGCCTAATTAATTGCCATTTTGATGTCCCCAAAGGCCTTCTTTTACTCCTCATTCCATGAGACTTTATCATCCTTCGTTAGCATATCATTTAATGGCTTGACAATTTTTGTAAACCTAGAAATGATTTTTCTCACAAAGTTTATTTTGCCAAAAAATGATTTCAATTTTTTTCTTGTATTAGGAGGCTCTATCTTCGATATGGATTCCACTCTTTCAAGATATATGGAGCTTCCATATTTAGTGAAAAAATGACCTAATAATTTACCCTTAGTGACATAAAAAATGCTTTTCTTAGGGTTGAGGGGAATTCCATACCTTCTGTACCTTTCAAATATCTGCTATAAATGCATAAAATGGTCCTTCCTATTCTTAAAAAAAATAGTTTGATTATCCATGTAAATTATAATGCACTTACCAATTAAGCCTTGGAAGGCCTGGTTCATGGCCATTTGAAAAGTGGATCCTATTTTTATTAGTCCAAAAGACATTATTTTGTATGCAAAGGTGCCCTACTTAGTTGTGAATGTTGTCTTCATTCTGTCTTCCTTGTAAACCATCCAAAAAAGACATCATAGTTGAATCTAAAATAATTTGTATTACTTGGTCAAGAGAGGGAAGAGGATAATTATCCTTTTTATATGTCGTATTCAAATTTATAAAATCAATACAAATCTAATTTCACCATTATTTTTCCTAACTGGTACCAAATTGGCAACCCAGGTAGAGTGTTTGATGGGAAATATAATTCTAGCATCCAATAATCTCTTGACTTCCTTAAAAATCATGGGTTCTTAAATAAGATTTATAGGTATCTGCTTTTCCCTACAAGGTTTGAAATTATCTTTGAGAGGTATGGTATGAGTGGTTACCCATGGATAAAAAATCTTCAAGTGATCACATGACCAATCTATTACATCTTTGTACTTTATCAATAGTTCTTTGGCCCTTTTGTTTTCAAAATTGGTGTAGGCTTTCTCAATGTTGAATACTTGAGGTTGATCTTGAGGTTCAAGGTCAATTACATTATAGTTTTTTCCCATTTACTTAGGGGATCTTAAAGGCTTCAACTAACTTATCTTGATCAAACAACCTTTTTAAGGCAATCATTCCCTTGGGGATCTTGTTAGCATTTAATTAAATGACTTTGCCATCAAATCTATTCTCAAGGGTGGTTTCATCGACCTCATCTATGAGTTGGGCCTCAAATTATCTTGAATTGGTAAAAAATTTAGGATTTATTGGTCATCACTAAATAATTATAGATGGTTTACATTATCTAGGACAAAAGGATAACTATTAACTCAATTCTAAAGTTTGGTGAGTCCTGTTCAGGCATGAGGTTAGCCACAATAAAGGCTAGTTTATCAATAGCTTTATTTTCCTCCATAGGGATAGGCATAATATTTACGGCAGCAAAAGACTCAACTAGATCCCAAACCTTGAAATTATAATTATTGAGGTAGGACAATTTGCATTGATACTTCATTCTAACGTGGTTGACTACCAATTCTGAATCACTGTAAACTAGTAGTTCCTTGACATTGTTCTTAATGGCTAGTTATAGTCTTAGGGTGAGAGCCTCATATTCTACAAGATTGTTGGTACATGGGAACTAGAGTCTGTAAGCAACATGATGTTTCTTACCAAAAGGGTTAGTTAAAACAATGTCCACCCCAGATCCATATTTATACCTATCCCTATCAAAATGCATCTTCCATAATCCAAGAACAATATGAGAAGGCTTAGAGTTACTTTAGTAATTTTGAGAGTGAAAACCCCCAAATTAGAGTCAACTATGTTCACCTTTTCATTGATAACATTGTATTCTATGATCATATGTTTCATCCTTGGTTCTCTCTCCAATCTGATTTGATTTAGAACTCCTTTCCAAGGCAACGATATATGTGAATAGTCTATCGACATATATCCATTTAATTTTTTTGTCCATTCTCTACTTAAAAGTAGTTCATATGAATCAGGGTTATATACCACTTGTATATCTATGAATTATTGGACTCTTGGCTTAGAATCTAGTTGCATGTGGACATTTAACAATTATCCAACCACCTTGACCTTGGACTTATCTAATTGGATGATGACCCTATCAGACTTAATGGGGGTTAAACCAAGTTACTTACAAATACCTGTAAGCAAAATATTTGTAGAGGCACCAAAATATAACAAATAATTATGAAAGTTCTTACCAAACATTCTGACTATAAGGAGGAGGGTGGGGACTCTATCTTAGCTTTGTACATAGCTAGATTTATATTATCAGTCTTGGACATCTTGTTAGATTTCTTGGACAAAGATTCCAGTGTTAGATCTCTTTTCTCAATTATCTATGTTAATTCATGCAAAGTAATGTTATATTTAATTTTATTCATGTCCCCTACAATATTATACCTAGTTTTATTTGAAGGAATAGATGTATCATTACTTTGTTTAGAAGTACTTCCCTTTGAAGGCTTTGGGTTATTATCTGATGTGGTGTCTAGAGGAGTGCCAAAGTTATTCGAAGGAGTAGAAGTAGTTAAAGGCTACCTCTACTCCATGTTCATTAGAGGATACATCTTCTTTTGGAATTTCTAGAAGGCATGAACTTCTTTAAAAACATCATCGTGTTCATTATCTTCTTGGAAGGGGAAATCAAACATTTCCACCAAGAAGGTTTGATCAATAAGCTTGGATCCTAAAGCACCTGTATCATTATCCTTATTAGGTACTACCTCAAAAGTGTCTAAATCTTACTAAAAGGCTTTAAAAGCTTTACAGAACTCAATGTAATCGATTTGTCCATGCTTGGTAATACAATGAAATCTACAATAATTTGTTAATGCAATATCAATAAGATTGATTTCCACATTCTTCTTGTCAATAGACAATTCATTATTCTTATTGTTATGGAATCTATCATTATAAAACCTATTATTGGGTTGAATAAACCTCTAGAAAGAGAAGTTCCTTGCTAAGCTTTCACTAGTATGACTAACCTATTTTTTTAACTAAAGAAAGTTCGTGCTAAGATTTTGGACCATTTTTAAAATAGAGTCATTCTCACTTTTTGGGGTCTCAAAGTTATGAACTTGGTTAGCACCATAGGTTGGTATGAATACCTTTTGATCACTTGGACTAAATCTAGTTGCAATATGGCCCAGGAATCCTAAGTTCTAATTAGGGGCAACATGGCTCAAGGGTAATTGGTTTGGCACTAGGATCTGATTTAGGGATGGCTTATTCTTATTATTGTTGCAAAATATATTCAAGTTAGGCATATGTGGATTCACATTTGGGATAGATCAAACTATTTTTTGTTGGGGATGCATTTGGTTGTTAATGATCACTACTTCAAGAAAGGCATGAGCTAAAGTGGTTATGACTAGGAGAGATCTCTTCTAGAACATAGAATTCATAAGATCTACTATATCTTTATAGATTTATAAAGCCAAAGCATCATTAGGCATGTAGGGCCCTATAGTTTAGTTATGAATATTTTGAAACCTAGTATTGAATGCCCTTATGGACTTACTAGCATCTCTTTTGATGGTGGTAAATTGTTGGTACAGGATGTAGGGACTGATAACCTTGCCAAATTGGTTAATAAAGACATTATTAAAACCATCCCAATTCGTAATGTAATTGTTAAGCAAATTAAGAAAGCATTCATATGCGACATCCTTGATTGTAAAAGGAAATAGTCTACAAGCTACATCTTCATGGATAATATTTAATAATCTTAATGCAAATTTGAATGATTTAATGTGCTCTTCAATAGTTACAACACCATTTGGGCTAAACGTTGGCAAATATTTCTCAAGATTATAGGGGAGATCATGAACTACACCTAGTATATTGATGGAAGAATCACCTAACCACACCATACCTCGATGAAGGTTGAATACATGAATAACTTAGAGTGGTGAAGCTAGGAAAGACTTCAAACATCTACACCTACCTTTGTCTCACCTAGATTTCTTGTGGATCTCTAGTTCTAGTAGAGGCTCTCTTGTTTATGAATGTGATCTCATTATAATTTTAGGCAATTCCAATTTGATAATTTTAGATCCTATTTGAAATACAATGTGTCAAATCAAACTTTACAAAAAAAAAGGATTAGACTTACACAATAAGCATATTTTGTAAAGATTTATATAAAAAATAATAAAGGATGCCAACCTTTAACTATGTTAGCTCAAACATGTGTCCAATTGCATAAATATGATCAATATTTACACTTCCAAGTTCAAATGAACTTAGATTTTTAAAAATCTATCAATCTTTGACCAAAACAAGCTATTCTAACCTCAAATAATTTAAATTTTTAGATCTTAAGCTATCTTTACCAAAATTAAGCATCTATCTTAAAAAAACTTTGATCTTTGTCTAAAGGAATCACAAAGATGGGTCAAAGACCATGAATATTGATGATATTTACACTTTTGAGAAAATAACTACGTAAATATGTAAGGATAACACCAATATTTGATCAAAACACACCAAAATTAGTGAAGATCCTAAAAATTCAAAAAGATTGGCCCTCCTTCTAGTCTTAGTGGAGAGTATGCCTATTGATGCCTCTATGTGTATCATAGGTGCTCTCAGTGTTTAAAGAACACTTCTCATTTTAGCACTTAGGGAGTTTAAATCATGAGTTATAGGTTGTGATAATTAGATTATCCTTGGTGAAATAGAGGCAAAGCATGCAGAATATTCCAAAACATTTATATTAATTGGTGGTTGGGATCCACTTTGGTCCTTAATAATATTTGTAGGGTATGCAACATTTATGCTAGTACTGGTGAATTATGATCAAACTCTAATCTAGGACTATTAAAAAATGACTATTTACAATGATATTTAAACTAGAGTGATTTGGTTAAAAAGGAAGAAAAAGGAAGTGTAGGGTGGAAAGAAGGTATGTGATTATTGATCTTTGTCTCAATCATTATGACAAGGTTTAAATTCCAACTGAGCATGCATTCAATCAGTGTATACCGTGAAATAGCACATACTCAAATCCCATTACACACCAAACTAGTTTCTAAGGATAATATGAAAGAATACAAGTAAGAACTAGATTTACTTTAAATATTTACTGCTACAATAAAATAACATAACACATCTTCATGTAGAGTAAAATGAAATGAAGTAAACTTAAGTACATTCATCTTATTTAGCATTTACACAAATTAGCAACCCTATATTATAGATGCATGTCCAAAATTCTTAAAATACCATTCAAATCTAAGACTTAAAATAGACAATTGAGAGAGAAGCCATGATGTCACTTCACACAAACAAATTAGGATAAATGTTGAAGCATTCCTTGCTTTTATTAAATTGATCAAAAGTTACAATGTAGTCCCTAGCTCTTAGAACTCCTTCCTCTTTTATGAATGGTAATACTACCTTTTATAGGAGGCTAAGGTAGTATATTGGTCAGTCATGTTAGTTACAAACATGTAAAAGTAAGGACAACTATCCATTTTTACAAAGTTTTTAGAATGTATTTCCGTTTTCCCAAGTGAACTAACCTATAGGAAAATGTGCTAACAAATTTAGACATGCCTTTACAAAAAGAATATTCCATTTTTGAATATTAAAATTTTTCTAAAAAAATAGAATATTACTAGCTATCTAGTGGGCCCTATGCTGAAGAACTCCCCTATTATTACTAAATAATCCTCATGGCCTTTTGGTATTGTTCATCAACTAGATTTAAATTGATAGCTAGCTCTAAGAAGCACTCATCTTCCTAGTCAACCAAGTCTTCAAAATCCCTATCATTTCTTGTCATGGCTTCTTTGATGCTCTTTGCTTTAACAATATTCTCTTCTATAGTTAGGATCATACTCATCTTCCTACTATTGTCAATCCCAAACTTGCCTTGACTCTTGATTCTTACTTCTTGCATGACCAAGGTGGCTCTGTTCTTATAGTCATCATCTGTAATGATGCCTAGGGAGTTTATTTTTGTAGGTTTAGTAATCATGGTTCTAAGGAGTTATCCAATTCTATCCATCATATATTCATCATCTATTAGGATCCTTTCAAAGTTCCTTGGCCATGTACCTAAACCTTGGATTTTATGAACAATTAATCCCATGACTGTGTTTAAATGGGCTAGACTAATGGTTTTGAAACCAAGAATTCAATCTTCATCTAGTATGTTAATTAACCCCTTAATTTTATCCTTTGAATTCTTCCATTGGGCTATTAAACCCTTGGCTACTGCATCTTACTAGGTTAGTGGACTCTGCCTTTCCTTCATTATCTTAAAGGAGTCAATCATATCATAAAAAATGCCTCAAACATCTTGATCACTTCCTCAGGGACTGACAAAATAGCTTGTGTCTCAAGATTTTACTTTTATTTCTACAAGTTCTTTATTTTTTGATACAGGCCTTTGATGCTCAATTTTAGTTGAGTTGAATGAACATAAGCGAATCCAAATATATCTTATTAATTGATTGGGTCTTCACCAAGTCCCTGATATCCTATGAGAGTCAAGCCAACAAATGTTTCAACTCTCTAAAAAGTGAGCTCTTCACCCCCAAGAATGACTTTCTTTGTTGACACTCTTTCTAGTCTTGTAGTCTTTAGGTTGAATTGCACATTGACTGATGATTCTATCACCTTTTGAGGCTCTAGAATCTCCATTTTTGTGCTATTTAAGGCCCCAAGAGTGTCCACCTAAATGCCAATTGACTCTCTATGGGATATCATCTTTATTTCTTTCTCTTCCTTCATTATAATAACTATCCATGGCTTGAGCTCATCATCTATAGTGATGTTGACTACCTTGGTCATGGCCCATGAATGGTGTATCATTAGAATCTTTTGCATTTTCCCATATGAGAACCATTTAGGGATGATTGGCCCATGAATAAGATTCTCATCAATAAATAAGTTAACTTCACTTAAAGGATGAGTGAAGGTTATCTTTGGTTTCTTCTTTCCAACTAGAACCAATGCTAACTTAGCCTTCCTCTTTTGCAGGGGTGCAACTAGAACTAGGTTGAAATAAATCTCCTTCCCCTTTTCCTTTTCTATTTATTTAGCTTGGGATTGAGGTTATTCTACTTGTTCCTCTTATTCATGTAATACATAGGCATCATCAAGTACTTTGAGTGCATCCTCCACTGTCTCCTCCAGACCTAGTGTAATCATGTCAATGTACTTGATTGGGGACTATGGTTTACTAGGTTGGGCTGAAGATGATGCCCCTTCACCAGGTTTATCTTCCAATATCTCCTTCTCAGATCTTTGTGTAACTTATACTTGAGGTTATTTTTCTTCTACTTGTGGCTATTTTGGAGTGGACCTAGAAGAGGGCCCAGGTAATAAGTGGTATTGCATGGGTCCCATTTACCATATTTCACTAGGTGGTTTCTCATCTCTAGCCAACCTAGACTTAAGCCTGATATTATGACTCTTTAGCCTGGCTAATATTTATGTGAAATTAGAGGCCCTAATATACATTGTGCTATGGAAACTAGGTTAGTGTTCATAGGTCTTGTTTATTATTTTTGATTTCAAATGCTTCATAACCATATCATAAGGCTTCCATTGCCTCAACTCATCCCACTATAAATTGAAGGAGTCTCAGTGCCTAGAGATAGTGTCTACATGCTTCTAATTCTATAATAGAGTCCTAATAATGGGCAAAGGAAAAGGGTGGAGTCCCTTCCTTTTTATCTTACATACTTTGTTTATGCCATGGAATAATTGATATGCTATTTCCTACTCTGCCAATTTAGTAGGAACATGGAATGGTAATTTGAGGAGCTGAGATAGGGTCCCTTCTATTCTAATTATAGTGTATTATGTATATAACTAGATATACCTAATTAGTTCCACATATTTATTGATTAGAGGAATGACCCTGCTCATAGGGATCCCTATAATGGCTTCTACTAAAGCTATATATACACAATCACAAATGAATTGCATATTGTGTCTATACTTGAATATATGAAATTTGGAATAGTGATGGAAAATAGTTGTTCTACCCTTAGGTGACCAATTCTTCATGTTAAGGATTTTATTGGTGTCTATTAGGGCATCTAAAATATAGGACATCATAAAGAAGTGATTGTTGGTTTTCTTCTCTATGGAAAAGAATTGCTATTTCAAGAAAATGTTGGTCATCTCACCTATTGGGGGAGTGAGTCCCTTTTCCACCATGAAATATACATAAGCCACCCAAATTTTGTTAACATAGGTGGTAGAAGGGCCACAAATAATATATTCAGTAGTGTCATGATTATTCTATTTCCTTCCTTAAACTAGGCAATTAGGATTTTACCAGTGGGGTCTATGACTATGTGGGTTCCTGAGTATAGCCATGGGGTAAGGATGACTTTCATGCCATTTTTGCTTGACCATTCTCTAATTGTGGGAAAATCAACCTGAGGTTTGGATAGATTGTAATAACTTTCATATGAAAGAGGGGAGATATATGCTACTTTTTAAAAATTATGTTCATGCACTATCATGTATTGATCAATCTTGTAATCCTTGAAAATAGGAGCAAAGACATTGATACAGTGCCATACCTCAGGTTTTGATACTACATAGTGGAGATGAGTAATTTTATTGGAGACCACGTCATTGTATCTCTAGTTGATTGTGGCATTCTTCTAATCTTCCCTTGTGATGGCCTACATCTCCTCAATAGTCTAGAAGAGTTTGAACCAGTTATTATCTCTAATGTTTAATGATGTAGCATCAAATTCTCTATCCTTGAAGACCCTTCCTTCCATGTCTAGGGTTAAGTAAAATTTTGTGTCCTCCCTTTGATATTGTCTTTGAGCCACCATGATTTTGAGTTTTGTAAATTGCTCATTAGTGGCCTAAAAATTACCTTTAGATTAATTAACACTCATCTAGATGGCAATAAGGCTCTTCTCTAGCTAGACTAGATCAATTTAGGCTCAAATTAGGGTTTTTTGTGAAGGCTAGGGATTTTATATAGCTTTAATGATAATGGTTTCTTGGGCTTAGGTGAATTCATGCCTTGGATTTGATTTAGTACCCTGCCTTTATAGCTTTACCTTTTTGTGCCCACAAAATATTTGATTTTTTTATTTTATGTTTGTGTGGCATCTATGTGGCATCCATCTAGTAGATTTTGTGGCTTTTTCATTAATGATTTTAAAGCACTAGCCATTTACTTGTAAAAATTTGATTTATCTCATGCCATTATATATTTGTGCACAAATCAACATAGGTCATTAATCATGATCTTAGGACTTGCACTCTATTGGTCCTTGTCTAGCTTAGGATCTCTGAATATGCCACTTGGTATCCTTGCAAGCCTCCTGGGATCTACACCCTCTCAATCACATAGGGAACATGTATTCACCATGAATTTAACCCAAATGCATTTGAATGTTTCATCAAATGGTCCATGTTGATTGCACTCCATTCGATCAGCTTGTTTCGATTAACTATAAACCATCAATCTTGTAAAGCTGCATGAGATTTAATTAGAATCATGATATAAAAGGGAACATATGCTAAAGAATTTAGGTTAAAATGTATTTTATGTTAATAAACATGATTTAAAATTTAGGCTAAAGTTTTAAGCTAAGTTATAGAACATAATATAAAGGGGCCTCCGAATGATTAAAGGGACATAATACAAAGCTTTAACCTAAGGTTTTATTATGTTAATAAATATGATAAAAACTTAGGTTAAAGGTTTTTTATTTAATTTTTATGGAAATGGGACCTCTTGTTAAATTAAAACATAATATAAGTCTTTAGCCTAAGGTTTATCATGTTAATAAATACAATTGGAACCTTAAGATAAAGACTTAGATTAACTCTATGTCTGTGAATATTAGACCATAAGATCATTTTACCATAGAGGTTTAAAGACCCTAAGCATTTTTATATTTTCCAAAGGGGGTCATACTGATTTGTAACATAAGTAATAAGCGTTAGCAATGTGTTAAAACAAATTCATTTGTCTAAGCAAGGTAGTTGATGGGCTTAAATTTGATGGCCTCATGGATGTCAATGGTGACCTCACATACATCAAATGATGTTCACAAGAATTTCAAATTTAGGTTCATGAAGTTCATTAGGTTAAATATACCTTTCTTTTGATATGCTCCATCTAATCATCCTTTGCGAGAAAGCAAATACCATTGATCATGATTTGAGCAGATGCACACCATTGGTTCCTACAATCAGAAGAGGATTACGTTAGCTCAGGGCTATGTATGAAAATTAGACTAAGTTATAAGCCCAAGTCCTTAAAGTATGATAAAATATAAGCCTTCAAATATTATAGTGATAATTTAAGGTTTTAGCCTAAAATTTCATTATATTAAAGATATAATAAACCTTAGGGTAAAAAATCTTAGGTTAAGTCTATGTTTTAATGAATGGGGATATTTTAACATTAAGCTAAATATTGGAGTGCCACATGGAAATTCCATAGGGATCCTGAGCTTTGACCCTATTGACCCGAGAAGGACCTGTAGACCATTGATCATGACTTGAGTTCCTAACATGGGGACACTTGTCATCCTCATTGGGCTTCTATGGGTCTTTTACATTATAATGTTGTGTTAACTCTATTGGATCTATTTCATGTGAATAGCCATGGATAATTGATCTTGATCTGAATACTTTCATATGATTAATTTCTATGATCAAAAATAGATCAAGTAAGGCTGGGACTATGTAAAATTGGGATCAAATTACCAATGAGTCCTAAGCCTTTGAATAAATGGGATTTTCAAATGATCAAATCCCTAACATAAGTTTTATCCTAATATTTAATTATATTCATAAATACAACTAAGACCTTAGGGTAAAACTTAGGCTATGTTTGTGTTTAATAAAAGGGATCCCTTTTAAGCCTTGATCTTAATGTCGCACTATCAGATCTTTGACCTCCACTTAAGCGTGGATCATCGATCTTAATTTAGGTGATCATGTGGGATTGGTATGATGGATTAAGGCCTTAGATTTTTCTGGACTCCTTCACTCCATCTAATCATCAGGTCTTGATGAAATGAAAGCTACCAATTTTTTAAAGAGGTAAGATACTTAAGTTAGGGCTAGTTAATGTGGGGACTTAGGTTAAGGTCTTAGTGCTAAGGTCTAGTTCATGTTGATAAACATGAATAGGGCACTAAGACTTAGACTTTAGTCCATGTTCATAATAAAAAGGACCAATGACATCAAGAGAGACCAATTTAAGAAAATAAAAGGTCCCTATAAACATAAAAGTTAGACCCTATTTATAATAAAAGGGTACCCAAAGGGGCTTTAAAATATAAAAATACCAAACTTATAATTTTAGACCAAGGTTTGGTCATGTTTAAAAACATGACCATGCCTTAACATAATATTTAGGCTTGGGTATAAAGTGTGTTTCAAACATTTATGACAAGTTTTCTCCTGCTAAATTAGATTTGAACTCAGGGTCTAAGCTAGGGTTTTTTTAAGGAGGGATTCAAAACATGAATTCAACTTTGAGTTTTCATAGACCAAAGGCTAGTAAAAGCATGAATAGGATTAATATACAAACTCCAAGAGTATTCCATTAAATGAGGGTCCCATGAAACCTACAATTGAAACATGAAGGTCCATTATCAACAACATTAGGCAAGGTTAAAGCAAAAACATGAACAAATAGGCCAACCTTATTAGGTGTGGATGATCTTCAAATTCAAATGTTCTAAATATGTCAATTTTTTTCAATGTTAAGGTTCAAAGTTTGCATGAGGGTCCCTATTTTTTATAAATTGGGTATGTTGACCTCATTAGTGCCCAAATAGGATAATAACACTATGGTGCCAGTGTCCAGTTATGTCACTAGTGTCCAGGTGGTAAAACTTAAAGCACTAGAGGCTTGGATGCCTAAGGAAGGGTCTAGGACTAATTTTGAGATGTCTAGGTATTTGTGCAGCCCACATAAATATAGTTAAGTGTCTAAATATATCCTAAAATAGGTTTAGGGCTAAGCTAAGGATGAGTGGTCTCAAGTAACACTCTTGGTACTCAAGTGACATTTTTATATGATAACAATTATAAATTGATAAAGTTTTAAGTTAATGATTAAAAATTAATAATTAGAGAGTGTACAATTACATATTGAATAACACAGGTAGTCACAAGGACATACTCATTTAAAAAAGTAAGTCAACAAATAATATCTTAAAAATTTGAATTTTACTAAAAGAATCTAAAAGTCAAGAAAAATATACTAATAGAAATACAAAGGAAGTCATTAAAAAGCATTCCTCATATATAAAACCTCTATTTCTCAATCTCTTTATTGATGGAAAACAATGTACCAATGTTGAAATTACATCCTTTTATGATGCTAATATTTATAGCATGACACCTCTCTAATATATTAGATATGATCATCAACATCTGGGTCATATTATAGGGCCTCAATGCTCCATTTGATCCATTGACTACAGAGTAAACTTGAATAAAAAACATGTTCCATTATATTTCATGTTGATCCTACTTTGGATGACTGTAATGTAAAATTGGGTAGATCATGGATGAGATCCTTGGGGGAAATATTGGGCAAGTATCATGATTATATCACAATTTAGCATGAAATTTCCATTAATAAAATTTCACGATATGACCAAATAATTACATAGGGGCAAACAAATAAAACCATGTATTCAAATAATATCTGAACAAATAATGATTACTCATCAAAGGTCATTCACTTACCAATCCTCACAAATTGATGTGATCATCTTGAGAACATTGGGTATCTCATTAAATTTTTAAAACATATTGAAAATAAAAATAAAAATATGATTAGACATAGTTTATGATTAGTTGCATATTCTTCTTTTAATTATTTGCATTTGCAGTCATTTGATCCATTCTTCAATGCACTTGGATTTCATTTAATTTTTGGCCTTTTAACACTTCTATTTCTCCTTTTAGATCTAGATAGTCTCAAAATAGTGATAAAATGGGATATAAAATCAAATTTACCTATCTTCTTACACGGTTTTCACCAAAATTATATCATCTTGCCTATAGGATAAGATCACCTGGTACATGACATAAAATTTGACCGTTATTGTCCTATTTGGTTGATCCTTTCCTTTAGTTTTTCCACCCAAAATATTCATTTCTAGAAAATAGAGTCTTGAATGATTTAATATTTAAATAAATTACTTAGTGACAATCTGAAATTTTCTATTTTTCATGTAAAATCTCTTGATTTCATGCATGATTCTTCATCTTTTGAAATGAGCATGTATAATATATTATGTGAGCACATTTTTCACCCTCATAATACATATGATAAACTTGGATTTTATATGACAAACTAGTCTTGTACACTTGATAAATGCCACTCATGGCTCAATCCTTTAGTTTAGAACATTTTTACTGTCAAAATGCTCATTTTTGCCATCTCACTATGCTTGAATGCTTATCTTATACTCTAACCATGATATTATCATTATCCAGGTCAAATCTATCCCACAATTTTCATAAAACCTTATTAGTATCCTACTCTAGTAGTTACATATATTTAACATCTTTCTATCCTCCTAGATACTACCATACATACTAGGACACTATTGTTGATGCTAGTGTCCCCGGACTGATATTAATGTTAGAACCTTACAAACAATAATTTTTGAAAATATTTTGATGTGTATAGGTTGAAATTTTTGTCTCAATTAACCCTTAAGTGAGATAATTTCAAAAGTTTTTGCATAAATATAAATCAAAGGCCATTCATTATCATCATATATAAAATCAATAAAACATCTATATTATACCATAAATAACACTTCTCAAGCTTAAAAAACTACCTTATTGTTCTATATGTCCAAATAGGTCATAAAAATAGTATTCTTATAGGTCTAAATCATTCAAAGAGTAGCCCATGAGAAGTATGTATCAAGTCACAATCTAGATCACTACATGCACTTTCATATAACATATTACATACTTATTCACACATAAGGCCATATAAGGGGGAGAACTATATCAGTTTGAGCCCCTCTTCAAAGTATTATCTACATAGGTAGTTCTCATTAAAAGAGGTGTATTTGTGGTCAACATGAATTCAATAGAGCCCAATAACCCCTATTTTGAAAGATAACATGCCCTAATTAGAGGACCTAGTGTTTGAGCTACATACTAATATCTAAAACCTATGCATAAGATCCAAACAAAGAATTTGTAAGGTGAAAATAAACCCTAATAGGCAAAAATAAAATTTATAGAAAAGGACTTATTATTCATATGGATATAAGTGTTGAAATTGAGATAAAAACATTGATTCTAGTGTCTATATTCTAACGGTAGTGTCTAGGAAGTTAGCGAGTTAATTTACAGAATTAGAAGAGTTATAATAGAGTAGAGCATCAACCTATCTTATACAACACATGTATAAGTTAGATTTACCTACACATCAATGAATAAGATAAGTATTATTTCTATAGAGACTGTTTGTAAATTATATCACACTTCCATATTGTACACTTGGCAAATACATATCATGGATGTACCTTCAACTTCTAGACCTTTCCTACTATCAAAAGACTCACATACACTATATATTTATGGATAATTGATTATATCTTAGTCTAAAAAATGTTATTATGATAATTCAGACCTTCTATCTTACCTAGAATGTTATAAACTTGTTTATTTTCCATCTTTGTAAGTTTTGAACCTATACCTATTTTTTAACTACCAAACATTTGTATCCTAGTCAGATAGCTATGTTGATGCAAGTGTCCTATTCCAATGCAAGTGCCAAGTGCCCTAAAGTTATTTAGTTTTCAAATGAATTGTATTCTTATGGCCATCATAAGTGATTTAATGTGAGATATTATCAAAAAATATTGGTATAAATATAAGATTAACCCTCATTAATTCCTCACCTAGTAGAGACCTATAAAATCATAAGGCAACTTATCAAAATAATTATATCAAATACTCAAGTGATAAAAACTTCCCTATTTTATCCTATTTCCATATTAGCCATAGGGACAACACATATACAATTCTTAAGTACTAAAAGAACAACCCAAAAGAAATATTTTTTAAGTTATAAGATAGGTCACTATTGTACTTTTTTATCACTTATTACATGATTCGCACACAAGCTAACACATAAAGGAGAACTACATAAGTCTGAGGCCCTTTTCAAAGTATTAGATATGTATGTAATGATCATTGATAGAGGGGTATTTGGTGCATCTCAACACCATGTTCCCATTAATCTATTTTTTACATAGCCATTATGATGATGTAGAACTAGGGTTTCTCTCTTTAATAAGGAGTGAAAATCCATGACGTAAATTTGAATGCACTAGAATAAATGTGACACATAACCTATAAGTATATAATGGTTGCATCTAGTTTTTTTAAGAATTCCATACTAGACACCTATGTCTGAGTTAGATAGTAGCATTAACATAACTATCCCAGGTCGATGCAAGTGTATGTAGCTACATGGGTATAATTTATAGAATCAGGGAATTAATCTAGAATCTAGATACAATTTACTTTTTATTTATTCTAGATTCAAACATGTATTAGCATCATAACCAGCTAAGTACCTTATGTTCATTAATATTTAAATATCTAAGATATCTATAATTTATATTCTTATCATATCTTAGAATAACAAATTTAGTATATGTTAATCCATGTTCTGTAAATAATTGGTCTTCTTTAGAAGTAATCTATCATCCTTGTTCCCTAGGCTATCTCAACCCCTTCAACCTTAGATTCACCATATTAAGATTTTAGGGTTAAACATTTGGTAAAATCAGTTTGTATGAATTTTTTTTTGATTTAGGGTTTCCAATCTCCTAGAGTTTCAACTTGTTGTGATGTATTTTTAGATCTAAAAATTTACCCTAGGGTTTTACCCTCCTCTGGTCATAAAGGCTTCGTGTGCATATGCTTGTAAGTGGATTCTTCCTTGATTGGTAAATTTTGGCCTCTAAATAGATCTATTTTAAAATTTTCAAAGTTATTTTCTACGTAGGTTGGTATACTTAAAAACCTCTTTTTGTTCTCCAAAATTCAATACAGATTTTTCAAAATTTTTAATTTAATATTTTTAGTAAATATTGGCATATAAGGTGAATGGTATACTTATTTTGTAATTAATTTTTGGTTTTCATCAAAAATAATATTTTATTTTAAAAACCTCTCTTAGATATTTAAAATAAATTCATGTTTAATCTAAATTTTTGATTCTTTATTGGGACTAGTCTAGGGATTTCCCTATGAGAATTTCACTTTGTTTGGCCTATTTCTAATTCCTAACAGATCAAATTACAAATTCATCAAAGTTTTTTCAAACTTATATTGAGATAGAAAAAAAATATTTTTGTTTGATAAAATTTTGTATGGATTTTTCAAATTTAGCATTTTACTATTTTTAATAAATTTAGACCTATAAGCCATACATTGTACTTTTGTTTCCCTATTTTTCTAGGTTGATCTAATTTCCTATTTTTATTGAAAAAAATATTTTAGATTCTAAAATTTCTCAACCAGTCACTTTATATTTATTTATATTCATTTGGCATATTATGGTGACCCTGACCTTTGGTCTCAGAACCCTACTTGACCCAGGGTTTAATAATTTTCTATTTTCTAAATTTTGATTTCTGATTTCAAAGTGATCAAAATTTAAAATTCAAAATTTTATCTTTTCCAAAATCAATTTCAATATGGATACATCTCTTAGTTACTTCATTATACAATACATGATGGTCATTGTTAATTTCTATGTTTCATGCATGATTCGATCAATTAAGGCTATAAGGGGTTCAAAATATAATCATTTAAAAATAATAAAATCAAATAATGATACTAATCAAGATAAAATTCAAACTTATTTTACCAATATTATTTCAATAATATTGAGTCTTTTCCTCCTAACCCTAAAGAAAGTGATAACTACCATCCCTCTAACTAGGTCCATGATATCACTCCTTCAAGGGGTAAGGTAGATGGTGTATGTATGTATGCTCAATATGAGGTACCTAGGGTTTGTGCTTGTTAAGCCTTAAAATATCAAATCATCTTTAAGAGCAAGTCAATAAAAGTGTGGCAAAATAATTTTAGTTCAAATATAACATTGTTGGAAAATCAAATTACATACCTAAAAAATCCAACACATGGTAGTGTTAACCATGTGTTTACATCCTCATCTACAATTATTGTGCCAATAAATGTTTCACATCCAAATTCAAAGCTACAACAAGACACATTCAAAATAAGTGATACAAATATTATACCAGAGGTTACTAAGAGACAGTGAAATATTAAGAGAAAGGATTTGAGATAAAGTAATCAAATTACCTCCTAATTTTATATGGATATATAAATATATTATGCATATCAAATAAGGCATAGGCATCATACATATTGTTGTTTTGAATTATAGATCAAAATGTAAAGTCTTATAAATAATGGTGATCATATAATTGATGCATCACTCAAGAAAACCATTCACATTATGAGTACCTCTCCTAAAGTATATGTACCAAAATAAAAAATGTGGGTACCAAATAATAATTTAAATAAAACATAGTTATAAATACCAAACACAACACAAGGAAATTTTCAAAAAGTAAAATCGGATCAAGAAAAGGATCAAAATATACCTCTTCATAATGGTACTCAACTTTCTAAACCATATAGTTTTGGGCATAAATATTTAAAACACTTTGGTTATCATGTCAAGGGTTGGGAAAACATTCACAAGTCATAACTCATACTATCTCCATATCTGATAATAATGAATGTCAAGGCTTTGGATATATTGGAAATAATAATGTAAATCATTCAAAGAGGCATATCCATTTTGTTAATGCAAAAGAACAAGAGCTTATAGATGAAATAAACACTAAGAAAAAGGAACATATAGAATAAGATATATTACCTAAAAACTAGGAAGATAAAAACATGATACAAAAGAAATAAGTATAGAAAGAGCAAAAAGTGCCTAAAAAGGGTAATGTTAGATGTGTGCCTTCATATGAAGCAATTAAAACTCTTTCATCAAAGAATCAAATCATTGAACCTTGCATAGATGGAAATAAAAGTTAAAATATTATAGTTGACCCAACTTGTGAATTCAATATATGTACCTGAGAATTATTTACATCTATGGATATGGTATGAAACATGTGAATAAATCTATGACATCTAGTTTTTATGTTAGATCTATTTAGTGTAATGTCACACATGGATAAAAATCATACTCTAATATGCTACATATTAGTCCATTTTTGACCAAATATAATGCAAAACTCGAGAAATCATGGTTACTAGAAATGAATGAAAACATATCTAAAGTAAAGATACCAAAAACAAATTTACCAAAAGTCCATGATATAGCTATTGCTTCTACTATGCACATATATAACACATATTATTATAAAAAGGTTATACATGTACCACCATCATATATTATCATCTATTGGATGATATAATAGGGTAATTATTTATTTGAAATATTAAAAAAATACCCCCCCACCCCCGCAAAAAAAAAAAAAAAAAACTTCAAAAATACAAAAGTATGTTTAACATTTACATATCCTATTAGCTCCTTAGCATACATGTTAATGGTTCCATGTTTGTATATGTCATATAAGTATTTCTTATATACACATATTTTACACAATTTTGAATGTGATACATGGATACACATGTACATGATCTATGCACTTTTGGATGTTGAGTTTTCCCTCTATTCAAATCACCATGATATTGAGGCATCCACTTATTTGACAGATACACCCATGTTATATCATTCTGTGGTCACTTTAAATTATCATGTTTGATCTTATATATGTACTTACACATGAATTTAACCATGCATATATATTTCATAGTCTATTTTATATGTTATGTACTTAACATTTTTTGCCAAACACATGATCCATGGGCTAATATGCTATGTTTATGATTTCATTCATGCACTTCTTTGAGTGTCTTTCCTTATTATTATCTTGATTCTTTGAGAATTTAAATATGATACATTGTTTACATATCCTATGACTTTATTTGCCTCTTTGACATTTGAATATATCATTATTTGTTTTATGTTGATATTTAAATATGCCATTCTTACTTTTGTGGACATTTGACTAAGTCACATCCTTTAGATTTTGCAACATTTAAATATGACCCCTCTTTGTGGTCTCCTTGGACCTTTATCTTTTAATTTGATTTTTGAGTGATCTTGTGTGTGTGTGTGCTTGATTTCTTATTGAGTTTGTACTATTACTATCTAGACATTGCTATGATCTACATCATGCATATTAGGACTTAGTGTGATCAAATTCTTCATGCTTCAACAATATATCTACCTAGACATGTTACCTCTATATGCTACATGGTACATTCACAATTTACATTATTATTTTATCCTTTTAAGGTAAGGTAACTACCATTTTATACTTTATATTAACTCAAAATGGGGGGAATATTATTGGGGGCATGCCATAGAGGCATACATTCCATATTGGTTCTTAGATTGAGATTGCAATGGGGGCATGTTCTAAAAGAATGTTCTCCACATTTGTCATAGTTTTATATTCAATGGGGGCATGTTCTAAAAGAATGTTCTCCACATTTGTCATAGTTTTAGATTCAATGGGGGCATGTTTTAGAAACATGCTCTCCACATTTATTCAATATATAACATACCCAAATTATAGTCAGATCATGTTTCGAAAACACGTCCTCCACATTGTCACTTACACTAATTCTTAGATTCAAATTACAATAGGGGCATGTTTTGGAAACATGTTCTCCACACTTACACTAGTTATCAGATTCAGATTGCAGTGGTGGCATGTTTTATAAATATGTTATCCATACTTAAACTAGTTTTAAATTTTATATTATAGTGGGGGCATGTTTTTTAAACATTCTCTCTACACTTAAAAAGTTTTAAATTAGCCAAATTCATAGTTATAATGATTTAAATACACATTTATGGCATAATTCTATGCATTGGTACCATTATTATACATAGTTTCAACATGAGACATATCTAAGGTGCATATGTTATATGATGTGTGCCTAATAATTTCAAATCAAACTAGTTTCATATTTTAAACACTTTCAAGGACTATCATTATCCACCAGGTTGGACTTTTATAGACTATATTGAGCCAAATCTAATGTAATAGTTGGTTAAATTTTTGGTATGGTTGAGGTGATTAAATCACTCAATATTACCAAGTTTATAGATTATAATTGATTACATCATCCAACCTCACTAGATTTATAGTGTAAGTTGACTTGGTTCACTCACACTCAGTAGGTTATAAGTATGATTAGGCTGCACAGTTGATCTAATCTCAACTATCAGGTGGTAACTCATCTTTTATCCAAGTTTTGGGGTATGTGTCCTCCAATATCTCTCTATATCTTTAAATACATTTACTTTATAGATTTTATATTTATCCTAATCATAAATCTAAGGATTCATAATGATACATTTCTTCAAATCAAAGTGATAAAAGGCAAGACGGTGTCATCTGTAGACATGTAAATTTGGCCACCAATGACTTCATATACAACTTTAGACCAATTCTTGCCAATAATTAAATACCTAGCCCAAAAATTCATAGTAGTCTTAAAATTAGCTTTATAACTTTGAATTAAAATAATTTAGCCTATTAAATCAATTAAACAAGGTAAATACACACATTTAATTAATCAAAATCAAACAAAAGACCAAATGCCTAAAAAAATTAATTAACTTGCACACCCTAATCAAAATAAATTATCAAGTTAAATAAATTTCAAATCCTAATTGAGTTCACGCATGAGCTAGTAAATCAATTAAATCAATTACTATGCCAAACTTAACCAAAGTTAATAAACTCAACCATGCCAGATTTAACCCATTCCAAGGGATTTGAAAGCCTATAAAAGTAAGTCTAGAGATCTTTATTTAGGGAGCTCAATAAAAGTAGAGTTATTATGTAGGAATAGATTCATGAAGCTAAAATCCTAGTGTTCTAATGTTGAAATTAAGCCAAGCCATCAATCAAGCCAAGCATTCAACAATGGTGCATAGAGGAGATGATGTTAGCCATATGTCATTGATGAAGACTTATTATGCATAATACGAGCAAGCCAAATAAATAAATCATTTGGAGCTCTCAAATAAGGTAAATATTATTGTTCATTGCATTTTAGTTGGGTTTTAAATTGTTATTTGTTCATTAAGTTCCCCCTAAGATATAGGCTTAGAGATGTTAGTATGTTAGTGTGTTGATTTCATGATTTTATGCACTAACACTTGATCTAATCTCCTCTCTTTGTAAAATTCCTTAATCACAAATGACATGCTTAGTGGGACTATCTTCATGAGTGTGCAACCCACAAATTTCTTTGTATTCATAGTTTTAATTCTTTTTTTGTTATTTTTTCTTTGCTAGAGTAAAAATGACCCATAAAATATTAATAACATTTTATTTGCTAAATATATATTTTTTAAAATTTTGTATAAGTATATCTAAATATGTTATCGATATTATCTAGAAATTTCAAAAAAAAAATCTTTATATTTTATAATTTATAACTCTTTTAGTGACTGCCACTTTCTATTTTTTAATTTTATGGTAAAAATGGTTAGTATAGAGCTAATAATTTTTTTATTAACTTATTTGAACTAATTTTTTTTAGAGAGGTGCACCCTGGACTTATAAATAATTTATAAATTTTTTGTGATAAATGGATGTACATTTTAAAAGTTATATGGAAATTACTGGTTGCAAGTTTTTATGATTTTTGTGTTCGATTTTTTTGTTTTAAACCTTCTAGCTTGTTATTTGCATGTTTCATAGGTTTATTTTAATTTTTTGAGATTTTTTGAGCTTCTTATTGAGATTTTTTATAAACTTTACCTAATCTAACATGTTTGATTTTTTGGGGTTTTGCCTTCGTGTTGACAGATTTTACCCTTTAATGTTGCTTGTTGAGCTCAATTGATAAATAAGCTTCAAGGCTAAACGAAGTTATGACCTTTTATTTGTAGGACCTGTTTGAAGAAAGCCATTTCAATATAAATTAGTCTTTCCACACTTCATTTGGATGTCAAAAAAAAAAACTAGTAATCCTTCATTTTGGTGTTTAAATAAACTTTTAAAGGTGTTTTATTGGTTAAGTTTTTGTGGTTTCTTTCAATGTTTACAACTTAAAGCCAAGGGGATAAAAGAAAACCACCACACATTTCATTTAGTAATATAAAATAAAATACACTTCAAAGTTTTTACAATTTTTTTTGATTATTTGTTTAGTCTAAACTTATTTGATTAAATAGGGAGTTGTACGTGTATGCTCTCCCATTCGTCCCTTTTAGAAAACTTTTGGGATTAAAAGCACCAAATTATTTTTGAGTGGTTTGTACTTATTTCTATTTTCAATTATTAAATCCAAGGGGATAATAAAAATCTAATCAAACACTTTCAATTTAGTTCAATGAAATTAACCTCACTTTAATTATTTGTAAACTTACTTGTTGATTGTGTGTTTTAGTGAAAAGAGATGTGTGTGTATGCTCTCCCATCCAACCCTTTTAGGAAACTTTTGGGATCAAAAGTGCCATCTCATCACACTTTGAGCCTAGTCCAAGGCATAGAAATAATGTCATTTAAATCCCTCTCTAAAAAATCCTAATAGTATTGGGTGATCTTGAGGTGACCATAAGCTCTTTCTATTGTGTCATTTATTTCATTGCATTTTGGCTTGTGAGGGGGACTTCATTACCTCCCACAAGTTATTTAGGGAAGCTTTGACCTAGGGTTTTATCTCCTAACATTGAATTCATCACCTACACTAAGATTGGGGGTTTGAATGGTTAAACCACCTTTTAATGTTGGGATTAAGCACCGGGACATATCTGCACATTGGACATTGCACTACACTGAGAAAACAATAGATGTAGTGGTTACAAAAAGGGCAAGACCTTTTCATAACAAGACAAGTGTTGTAGACACAAAATTAAATTGCACTTATTTTATATGTTGATGTGAAAGTTGTATGCAATTGATCCATCTAGAATGATTGAAAACTAATTAGTTTCAGTCAACCCTACATTGCCATACCCTTGCTAGGATTTGGACAATTATACTTAGTGTATTTTGGTAATTTTTACTTGGTATGTTTTGAGACTAAAAATTGTTTGTTTGTTTATAGCCATGTCCAAACCAATTTATTTATATGCCATTTTTTTGTCTAAAGAGGCATTATGCTAGCCATTCTATACCACACTTGTGCCTTATAATTTTTTCTAAACATGTTTGTGTGTATGTTACTTGTTTAAAGTGGGTAGCATTATGCTACCAAAATCATTATCAAATTTATGATTTGGAGTCTTTGAAATAAAAAATTGATTACATCATTAAAGCATGCTTACACCGTTAGGTTGCTCATTTTTTTCAAGACTTATTTACCATTGTATCAAAACCATTATTTCAAACCATGTCACATATGCCATTTAGACCTTGTTCATGATCACAATGTTATCCAATATTATCTAGCTTGTTTAATCCAATCATAGTTTTCAACTATTGAGTTTTGAATTAACCTTTTTAAGTTCAAATTTAAACATTGATTGATTTATATTTAGACCTCACTTCGTAAGAGTTGATACACAGATCTTTCTCTTTTAGGTTGCGTAACTTAGGTTAATCGATTACCTAAATTTTAAAACTATCACTTGTTTATTCATTTAGCTTATCCTCATCATCATTTGTGCCTTTATTTGGGAAAATATAGTATTTTCTCTAAGTGCCTTTTGCCTTATAGCTTATACCAACTGATCATGTTTATGTTTAATTCTATGTGTCAGGTCTATGTCAAATTTATTCCAACCTTGTTAGATTAAATCAAATCCATCAACCTTTGTTTTAAAGTCTAGATTTTGATTCCATTTGGTTAAAATTCCTAGAAAATCATGTTTGTTTGAGTCTAGATTTTGACTCCACATTTGGACGAAAGCCCTAGTAGCTCAACTTTTCCCTTTCCTAGTTTAGACCTTGTTTGGAATACTTTGGCCTAGACTTTGACATGCTAGTTTTATTCAGATGCTTAACCTTGTATGTGTATGACATTTGACATTAGATATTTGATGTTAAACTATTTTATGCCAAATTTTAACACAAACTATTTTGGAGATACAACTCTATTTTTAGACCACATTAGAGATACAACTCCACCCTTTTGACCAAGTTAGACCAAGTTTAAACAATTTATCCTTTGGACATAGTTTTTTAGAGTGTGCAAAAATCTAAGCCTTTTCATTTTTGGAGATTTGTTTATTTATGAAAATATGTCTAGCTACACTTATGGTGGAGTCACGTATAGTCCAAGTTATGATATAATGGATACATAAAATGGCTTTGATTTTTATGACTTTATTCAATACCCCTTTGATGATAACATGGTCTATGAGATGAAATTTTATCCACCTTAAAAAAATCAAATCAAGGACCAAAGTCAAGACCTCAACTAGAATGATATGGTTGGTGAGGAGGAATTGGGTGAAGACCTCTATGATGAGGATGATTGCAAGACAAATTCATACCCTCCTTACAATAATCAATTTAGGGACCAAAGACAAGAGCTGATTTACAATCCAACTCAAGACCCTGACTGGGATGATATGGTTTATGAGAAGGACTTGGATGCTTTAGCTTATGCAAGTAATAAAGCTCCATGATGCCCTACTATTTCTATTATAGAACCTCACTCTTTGGCTTATGTGAGCAATCAATTTCTATAGTGCCCACCCATTATGCAACTAACATCCATTCCTCATCTAGTGCCTATCATTTCGCACTTTAGAAAACCCCAACCAATCCAACCCACGTTTTAACCAATCCAATTATGATCCCAACCAATAATCCAATCATGATCACAAACTATCATTCAACTAATCATTCATCCCAAACCCCAACCAGTCCAATTAATCCCTTAACCAAGACAATCATTTGAAGACCAAGCTATGATCAAAACTAGTATTTTCCAACTCATTGGAAACCAAGGCCAAAAGAACTAATCATCCAAGATATTATCATTGAACCAACTATTTGTGATAAATCACCTATTAATATTATACTAATTATCAAGAAATATCACTCTGATGAGCCAATATTTGCTGAGTCACTTCTTAATGATTATAACTACCTTTGGAAAAATTATTACCTCAACCATATACCTATTTTTCAAGAGCCTCCTTTTGACAAGCTAGTTTCTAAGGAGTTGTCTCTTGACCTTTTTCCCATCCTAGAGGAGTCTCACTATGATAAAATAGTCTTTATGGAGCCCATTATGCCATCACAGGTAGTTACTTGTCCAATACCAAACATTCAACAAGACATCATTGTAATAGAGTACCCATCAGATGAAGAATCAGAGTTAGGTTTTGTTTTGGGACCAATATCAGATTTAGCATTAGAATTAGAATAAATGTCAATCTCAACATTGGATTTAGATTCCATTGAGTTGGAATTATATTCAAAAATAAAATACATTTATGGCTATGAAAACATTGGTTACACATGCCTAGAAGATCAATTTGAATATATTTGTGATCCTTATATAGTTTTTGAAGATGAGTACTTCAAAACTGACATGAGTTATCCTAATACCTTTTGTGAGGATTATGAAACCTTTCCTCATCTCATTACCATTCCATATGCCATTACCATCAACCATCATAATCATATCATTAACATTCCATCTCCTACAAGTGTCGATTGGGACTAACAAAATCATACCTTGTTAAACTACATCCATGGAAACATATCATATGAAGAAAATCAAGGGGGCCAAGACCACACTCATATAGTAAAAGAACACTCTCTTAGTGAAACATTTTTAGAGGTGCTATGGGGAAATCAAAGTTAGAACTCAACATCTTCTAGTGAAACCTTTTTAGAGGTACTAGGGGATAATCAAAATCAAAAGTCCATGTTACTTAGTGAAACTTTCTTAGAGGCACTATGGGAAAATCAAGACAACTTCATTGGTAAAAACCTCTTTAAGGAGCCAATAAATGAGCACAAAATTTCTTGACTATTTAATGAAGACAAAATCAAAGATCAAATAAAAATAGCTTCCTATCTACAGCTTAATCAAATGGTATCTACTCTCAAGATCAAATAACAAAAGAATTTGGTGGTCTTATCGAGAGAATATTTAGAAGTCTTTAGCCTTACCACATCTAAAGATATGTCAAATCTAAAATCAACAACATTATATGTGCCTACAAATCTTGATCTTTATTTATTTTCCCACTATTATTCATTCCATTATTATCAACCAGTCCTTTTCCCAATCAAACCTATCACTCAACATTTATCCTTATTTACCATCTATGGTTGTACTTTCCTTTATATAGGTTACAAAGATACCTTGTCTCAATGCTTGAAGGAATCAACATCAACGACTGATAAAGATCATAACATTCTTGGCATCCAAATTTGTAACAAGTTCTTGATAGAAAAGTTATTCAGATAAGGTGTGGGATAGAAAGTTACATGATTGATTATTCTAATTGTATCATTTACTGATCAGGATGTGCATCTCCACTTTAGTAGAAATAATAGAATCATTTATCATACCCAAGCTAGAACTAAACATGTACCATACCATTTTAATTTTCCATATCTATTTTTCATGCATATCCATTTTTCATTATTGCATAATCATTTCTTTCACCCTACCACTTGGGGAAAACCCTCCTAATATTATATCCAATCAATCAAACCATCAGTATCCTAAGTAAGGCCATCCTATCATAATGTTGACCATTTTTTTCCCAACAGGCCAAAAATTGGTCCCCTTCTATCCCTACTATTGTGGGCCATTTCATTTTTTGATTTTGCATGAATATATCCATTTTTATGAACTCTCTAGGAATTTCTACGAACTCTACAGGTCTATTTTTATGGACTCTACAGGATAAATTTCTATGGACTCTGCAGGTGGAATTTCTACTGATTATACAAAGAAGATTTTTCTACGAACTTTGTAAGTCAGTCTTTTGGTACATGAAGGATCAGTTCAAAAAGTGCTGGGTTTTGCAAGGCTTCTTTGGGATCTTGTCTATAAATTCACAAGGAAGGTTGGCAACTTTGAACCATTAAACCATTGAACTGGTTCAATGCCTTGGTTCAATTGACCTTGGTTCAATTAGCTTTGGTTCAACCACCTAGTTCAATGCCTTAGTTCAACCACTTGGTTCATCACTTGGTTCAATCAACAAAGTTCAACGCAAGGTTCATTGGCCTTGGTTCAATTCAGTTAGCTCAATGCTTCAGCTTGGTTCAACTCATTGGTTCAATGCTTTAGTTCAATCACTCAGTTCATCAGACGGTTCAACGAGCTTGGTTCAATGCTCAGTTCAAAGGCTCGGTGTGCAGTGTTGAACCGTTAAATTGGTTCAACACTTGGTTCAATCACATTGGTTCAACAATTTGGTTCAATCACTTGGTTCACCGTGGAATGTTCAAAGGCTCGGTGCGTAGTGTTGAACCGTTGAACCATTTTTAGTTCAATGGGTTGGTTCAATGGGGCATCCCAAAGCCGAAGGGCAGGTGCCCTTGCAGAGGGTAGTTTTGAGTCCAAAAGCCCTTGCGGAGGGCAGGGAGCATTTCAAAGGTAGCTGAAGGGTAAGTTTTTAGAATTTTGTTTGAGGCCGAATTCTTTTAGACTTTTTGTCTAAAGGAATTCCTTCGAACAAAAAGCTCGAAGGGATTCAGAGAAAAGCCGTGAGCTAAAAAGGGAGCCAAGGAATAACAAAGACCATGACAATTCTTGTAGACTTTTTATCCATGAGAAAAAATTTGAAGCAAAAAACCCATGGAAAAATCCCATAGAAAAGACCCGACGAAATTCGCCAAGGATGGTGACGTCTTGAAAGCCATCAATTTTAAGGAGACAGACTAGCCATTGGGTATTCAATTTCAAGGTGACGATTGTGTGAACGTCAATTTTAAGACAGTGAAATATCCATTTGATTTTGAATTGCCTAAGCACCAACCATGAAAAGAGCCCAAAGAATGTAGTGACCCGCCAGAAGATTGCCCTTGAGGGCTAAAGGAGTAGAAAGAGACAAAACTAGGATGAGACAAGGTGCAAGAAAAGACAGAGCATCCAAGTGGCAAAGGGAAGGTGATTTATTACCAGATGATCACCAAACAATGCAAATATTAATGGCACAGCTTGCTTTCTCTATTTGACATTCATGAGGGGACAAACCACAGTCTGTTTGTAGGCCTCTTCTAAAGATTGACATTAACAACAGTGACTTCCTCTTCCCAATGCTCTCGGTGCACATGGGCCACTTGAAAAAAGAGTGCCAAAATCTTTCCCAGGAAATGCCAAGTTCTTTTCCTCTTTCCATATATTGTAAAAGTTATCATTTGAGAAGGATCCACTCTCTTAGCCTTAAGGCAAAAAAAATTTCCCAAAAATCTCTCAGGCTTGTAAGGCAGAGCTGCCAAATTTTACCTTGAATTAGGACTTAGCTTTTTTACCTCCATCTAGGCTTGCACTTTAAAGTATATGTCTATTTTCTTATTTTATGTTAAGTCATTGTCTTTCATGCTTCTCATAGATCGATTACAGTGTGTCTAGTACATTGTGAAGTCTCTTTTTTGTAAGTTTTCTAGAAGTGTCTATAGAAATAATATAGGTGCCTATGAATAGGCTGCCATAAGTGTGTCTGAGGATGCCTCTGGTAGTTTCTTCCTCCCTGTATTTCCATAGACCCCTAGTTGACTATTGCAGAGGAGATTTCCACTTCAGATGAAGTGTATGGGTGCTTCCTTTTGGTGAAAAGTGTATATTCAGGCTGGGTGGGTCAACTTTTTTGGTGTATCACCTTTTCTTTTTTAGGCTTAGGTTCTGTTTTCAGCATCTCTCTCTCCCTTTTCATCCCCCCCTTTTTTTCATTTTATTTGTTAGTAGTAGGAGAAACTAGGGCCTAAAAGATACATCAGAGGGAGCTAGCCCTTATCTAGAGACTCTCCCCTCCAGCTTTGCTAGTCCCACAGGTGAGAGGGGAGTTTCCATTATTACGTGTGGAAGGCAGGAGCTCATCCTCCTACCCATGGGTGTAATCCACTGCATCAACAATTTTTTGGCACTCTCGGTGGGACCAAATAGGACAAGTTTTGTCCAAAGAGTTAAAGGATTTTTGGTGTGTTCTTCAACCAACTAGCCTTTAAAGGATTTTGCATCAACACCAATGGCGACTCTGAGTTAAATCAATTGGTTAAGCAGTTTTAGTGCCATCAAAAATCACTTTTCTATATGTATAATTTATTTACACAAAATCATGGACCTTGTATTCCTTCATATGGCTATGATCAAGCTCAATATATTTAGAGAATCACCTCAAGAATCTCTCCTAGTTGCCCTTCAACGATAAGGGAGGTGGCACTAGAGTTTGAGAAGTAGGTAATGGAGATCGACAAACTGGATGAGAAGTATGGTTACCAGAAGGAGCTGATGTATAAAGAGGCATGTTTATTTAGGCAAGTTCAGGCCTTATAATTCATGGAGGAAGAGGTAGCAAAATGGAGGAATCCATTCATTCAAGGTAGTCAGCCTCACACACCCCCTCCTATCCTAAAGAAAGTCCCCTCTTATACACCAAATCCTTTCTATCAGATGGCACTTGCTCACTCTAGCTCATCTAATGCATCAATCAACCCTGCTCTTGAATCCGTATGCCTAGCTTTCAAGCATCAAAGGGAACTAGAACAAATTCCCATGGAGATGAACCTTTTAAATTCCTTAGATCATGAATTTTCCTTTAGGGGGAACATTACGAACCAACACATCTCTCTCGAAACTACTCCTACTCAACATGATGATGCTGGTGACCTCCAAGAAAGACTCTTTTAAGATGATCTAGCCAAGTAAATTGAAGATTTAGTGGCTAAGATGAGACTACTTCATGAAAGAGAGATGGAGTTTTCATACCTTGTAGAGGAGCTGATGCCAAAAGATACCCCTTCCACCAATCCACAAGCTAATTTCAATATTGAGGAAGTGTTGGTAAAGTGGAGGGATGAAAATTAAGAAATTTTGGCCCAAGGTCTGCCCCCTCCTATTCTAGAGAAAACTCTCTCTTGTGTGCCAAATCCTTTTTATTAGATGGCACTTGCTCATTCTGACTCATCCAATGCATTAATCGATCCTGCTTCTAATCCTGTACGCCTAGCTTTCTAGCACGCCTCATTTTAGACAACTCTTCTTATACATGAGTAGACCCTCCCAAATCTTCCCCAACCTCCTCAAGTTTTTCAACATGATCTCCAAATTCCAAGCTGGAAGAAGGAACATCATGAACCAGCTCAAGACCTTAAAGAGGATAAATTTACTGCCTGCTCACAGGAGCAAGTTTCCAATCCCAAGATCATGAGTTAGAAGTAAACAGTGGAATCTTAGGATAGAAAGGAAGAGGAGGAGAAAGGTTTTACTCAAAACCTTGAAGAAGCTGAGGCTGCTCCTACACATGATGATGCTGGTGACCTCTAGGAAAGGCTCTTATAAGAAGATATGGCCAGAAGAATTATAGAGTTGGAATCTAGAGAAAGATTCCTCAGCCAACGTGTGATGGATGGTTCAGACCCAATGGCACATTCTATGTCTAGACACACCTCATCTACACACTTCCAAGAGAGCTATCAGGCCACACCTGATATAGATGAAGTGCTGACCAAGTGGAAGGAGGAGAATCATTTGATTCTAGCTCAAGGACTGCCTCCTCTTCGACATGGTTTTTCCACTTCACCCCTTCTCAAGGAAGAACCTGCTCTATAGGAGGCGAGTGAGGAGTAGAAGATCCAATCTGTAGTTTCCCAAGAGGCTATCATGAGTGACAATGAAGAATAAATCATCATCGATGATCCTTGTGAAGACCTCGTCAGTAATGGAGAAGATGTAGGGTGTGCATACATGCAGATGTTCTAGCAATATGAGGAGGAACATAAGCATGGTGAGCTCTCTTCCCCTCTATTTGATGAACTTCCTTGCTATTTCAATGAGGAGGAATATTATGTTGGGGAGCCTGGGTTGGAGGAGGATCAGGAGAATATCTTTTAAAATCTAGAGATCCTGATCTTTGAGGAGGAAAAGGAGAGATCTATCTTCCTTGAGGAAGGCCTTGAAGAAGAAAGCTTGGAACAAAGAGGTGATTTTCTATGGGATGAGCAATCATTTTGTGAGTCCATTTTAGACATCACAACAGCCACCCTTCTTCGAAAAGGCCAAGAGGAAGTAGAGGATAAGTCTAACAGTGTCTTCAATGAAGCAGAAGGAAATGGGTTAGACCATGATGCACTATAAGGGAGTTATACATATCAAAGGGCTTATGGTGATGAGCTAGCAGCCATTGATTTCTTAGTGATATGCACCAGCATGAAGGACCAACATTCAATAAGCTTCCAGGAACAAAAAGAGTACGTATATGTCAGAAGCATGTTTGAATCTGATCCACTCAAACACTAGCCAATCCAGGTGACAGGCAAGAGGAGCAGGTCACCAAATCTCCTTTTCATTCAACCACTTGTCTGGCACCATAAGTCTTCTTGCCAGGAAGGGGACTTAAGAAGTTTTCCCTTTGATCCAGGAGGGAGGCAAACATACCTAGTTAGTTTTATATAGTAGTTTGCTTTTAGTTTCTTTTCCTACTTTCCCTAAGTGCAGTTTACACAAGTAGTGTTTTTAGCCTTGTGTGTTTTCCTTTGTGTCTAGGATAAAAAGCTTCATGTTTGATTCTTGGATCTGTTGGGGCTGTTGCTAACCTTTCTTCAAAGTTGCATTCTGACTCTATGCCTAATGGACTACAAGGCAATTGGTCTCTAAGCATAGCAGGCATGCTTCCCCTGGGAGTCACCAATTTGTTGACCATTTTTTGCCCAATAGGCCAAAAATCAGTCCCCTTCTGTCCCTACTATTCTGGGCCATTTCATTTTTTGATTTTTCATGAATCTATCCATTTTTACGGACTCTCTAAGAATTTCTATGGACTCTGTAGGTCTATTTCTATGGACTATGCAGGTGGAATTTCTACTGATTCTACAAAGAAGATTTTTCTACAGACTTTGCAAGTCAGTATTTTGGTGCATGAAGGATCAATTAAAAAAGTGCTAGGTTTTGCAAGGCTTCTTTGGGATCTTGTCTAGAAATTCACAAGGAAGGTTGGTGTTATGTTGTGGAGCTAAAAGCTTCACTGTTATGCAAATGTGGAGGTTGCTGGGCTTAGCTAGTAACTGACATCGGCAGTATCACCGACATTAGTTAGGCATGGATCAGATCCAACCAACATCAGTCAGGGATTGGCTGACATCGGTCATATGGAGACCAACAGTGACTGGCATCGGTCACCTGTGTGTGTGCATTTGAATGCATTTCTAGAATTAGATTTATTCTAATTTTAGGAGGATAGAGTGTTTGCATGTAAAGACTAATTTTAGTCTTGAGTCTATGTTTCTAATTATTATATGCCTTGGATCCTATTTAAGAGACCCATGGGGCTGTATTTTAATTATATGACTAAAGGTTTAGATCCTCAAGTGTAAGATCTAGAAGGAGGTCTGCAAGAGTGCAAGACCAGGAATATCTACAGGTAAGAAAGCAAGTAAGCAAGGTCAATTAGATTTGTAAGGTGAAAGATCAAGAAGATCAGCTAAAGCAAGGGAATAACAACTCGATTATTGAGTTGATTGTAATTGATTGAGAGAGAGAACTCTTGAGAGAAATACTGTACACCCAAGAGGTGTGGGAAGAGTGAGATTTATTCATTGTATTCTAGAAGAGTTTAATACAAGATTGGTTGTTTCTTGTATCTCATATTATTTTTTGTTTCTGATTTCTAGTTACTTATTACTTCTAGTTCAATTCCATATTTAATTGCTTATACAAAATTAATCAATTATACTCCAAGTTCCTAACAGCTGGTATCAGAGTTAGGATCACTAGCAAGTGGTAGAGCAGGTTAGTGTTTGTTGATTATAGGTTCACTCACAGGGGTTTCTGTTTGAGTGGGAGCAAAGCAATGGAAAAAGAAAGTAAACTAAGAATAGAGAAATTCAATGGCAAGAATTATCAATTATGGAGGATGCAAATAGAAGATTATTTGTATCAAAAAGATCTAGTTTTACCATTGGGTGGGGTTTCTAGTAAGCCCACAAATATGCAAGATGAAGAATGGAATGTTCTTAATAGAAAGGCTCTTGGATCTATAAGGTTGAGCCTGGCATCTTTTGTGATTTCTAATTTATCACAGGCAAAGACAATGGTAGAGTTAATGGATACTCTGGCAAACTTATATGAAAAACCCTTAGCTTCAAATAAGGTATATCTTATGAAGCAATTATTTAGTTTGCAAATACAGGAAGGTGGATTTGTATATAGTCATCTTAATGATTTCCATGAAATTGTAAATTAGTTAAATTTAGTCAAAATAGTTTTTGATGATAAAATTAAGGCTCTCTTAATCTTATGCTCTTTACCTGAAAGCTGGCATAGCTTGGTAATGGTAGTTAGCAATACTGCATCTACTTCAAATATCTTGAAAGTTGATGATGTTGTTAGTGTAATCTTGAATGAAGAAATTTGCAAGAAAAGCACAGGGAAAACATCGGGTAATGCTTTAAGTATTGAAAGCAGGGGAAGGCAAAGAGAGAAGGGCAAGCAAAGGAATTCAAGGTCAAAGATGGGAAGGAGATCCAAATCCAGAAATGGAGGTATAATCTGCTGGAGTTGTGGAAAGAAAGGGCATGCAATGAAAGACTACTAGTTGAAGGATAACAAAGAAAATTAGTAAGAAGGTAATAAGGAAGCAAATGTTGTAGGTATTTTTGCACAGGATGCTCTTATATTTTCTTTGGATAGTCAAGTAGAATCATGGGTTTTAGATTCTGGTGTCTCTTTCTATGCAACCCCAAATAGAGAATTTTTTCATGATTATGTCCATGGAGATTTTGGAAAAGTCTATTTAGGGGATGGTGAGCCTTGTCAAATTGTTGGCAAAGGAAAAGTGCAGCTGAAATTGTAAAATGGCAACACATGGGTGTTGAAAGATGTCATGCATGTACCTATTTTGAAGAGGAATCTAATTTCTATAGGAAAGTTGGGTGATGAGGGTTGCACAGTAACTCTCATAGCTGAATCTTGGAAAGTTTTCAAGGGTGCACTTGTATTAGCAAGAGGTAAGAAAATAGGTACACTTTATCTATCTATTTGTATTACTGATTCTCCTTCTATTTTATCTACTTCAGATGTAGATGCAAAGATGTGGCACTATAGGCTTGGTCACATGAGTGAGAAGGGAATGGATGTTCTTAAGTTAAAAGGTAAGCTTTCAAATTTGAAAATCATAGATCAAGATTTCTATAAGTAATAGAAGAAAGTGAGGTTTCTTGAAATTAGGTCAACAAAGAAGAAGCACAAGTTGGAGCTTGTTCACACAGACGTGTGGGGACTAGCTCAGGGAGCTTCTATTGGAGCATCGCAATATTGCATTAAGAGGAAATATGATGTTTTTGACACTTATAAGAACTAGAAATCCTTGGTTTTCAAGGAGAAGATGATGGATAGAGATCAGCTCAAGAGGCTGAATAATTCTAACCAGGGCAGTGTTGATTTGGACAAGGTTATGATCCAAAAGGAGCTTGTGGGTAAAAATCATCGCTCGCAAGAAAACATAGTTACTGACGTCATTCAGGTGAGAACTGACATCAATTAGGTAGGAACCGATGTCAGTTTAGTGGAGACCAAAGTCGATGATGTCAAGCAGGTAGGAACTGATGTCAGTCAGATAGTAACTAATGTCGGTCATGTCAGTCAGGTGAAACCGACGTTAGTCAGGTGCGGACCAAGAGTTGACCGGAATCGGTCACTGACAGAGAATTTGGGTGGACAATAAGCTGTAAATGAGTCTCAAATGCCCATAAGGAGGACTGAAAGGGTAAGTAAACCTCCAATTCATTATTCCCCTTCTTTATACTATGTGTTGCTCACTGATGGTGGAGAACTAGAAAGTTTTGAAGAGGCAATGCAGGTAGAATCTAGGAAATAGTGGGAGCATGGCATGAATGAGGAAATTAATTCCTTGGAAGAGAACCAAACATGGGATTTGGTAGAGTTGCCAGCTGGAAAGAAAGCACTAAAAGATGAATGGATTCATAGGTTAAAGAAAGGAGAGAATGGACATGTGAGACAGAAGGCTAGGTTATATGGTCTTGAGCAAGCTCCATGATAGTGGTATTTGAGGTTTGACAGGTTTATGACAAAGCATGGATTTAGTTAACGTCAATGTGACCATTGTGTTTATTTTACTAGGTTGGATAATGATAGCTACATTATCTTGTTACTGTATGTAGTGTATATGCTTGTTGCAGGGTCACACATGCAGGGAATTGCTAAGCTAAAGGTAAAAGTAGCTCAGACATGTGCCAGGAAGGATTTAGGAGGAGTAAAAATCCTTGGCATGAGTATTTTTAGAGACAAGGAAAATCACAAGTTGATTTTGTCTCAAGAGGATTATGTAAATAAGGTGTTGGAGAGGTTCTATATGCAGGATGCAAAACCAGTAAGCACACCTATGGTTGGACACTTCAATTTGAGCAAAGAACAGTGTCCTAAATCACATGATGAGGTTGAGTACATGAGCAAAGTTCCATATGCTTCAGTAGTTGGGAGCTTAATGTATGCAATGGTATGTACTAGACATGATATTGGCCAAGTAGTGGGAGTTGTCAGTAAGTTTATGGCCAATCCAGGAAAGGAACACTGGAAAGTAGTTCAGTGGATTCTTAGATATCTGAGAGGGACCAACAATAGGTATTTATGCTATGTAGAGTCAAACACTTCTCTACATGGGTATGTAGATTCGAATATGGCAGGTGACTTAGATGGTAGGAGAAGCACCATAGGATATGTGTTCACTGTTGGTGGAACGGCGGTTAGCTGGATTTCAAAGTTGCAGAAGGTTGTTGCCTTGTCTACTACAGAGGCAGAATACATTGTAGTCACAGAGGCTAGCAAGGAAATGATATGGATGACACAGTTCATGGATGAGTTGGGAAAGTAGCAAGAGAGTTGCAGATTGTATAGTGATAGTCAAAGTGCAATTCATTTGGCAAAGAATTCAGCCTTTCATTTAAGAACCAAACATATACAGCTTAGGTACCACTTCATTTGATAGGTATTGGAGGATGGACAGTTGAAGCTGGAAAAGATCTATATGGATAAGAACCCTGTAGATATGTTAACAAAGCTGATAATGAAGGAGAAGTTGAATCTTCATTCAACTTTTATTGGTCTTCAAGATTAAACTTGAAGAGGGAGAAACAAGCTAGAGAAACAAGACAGAGGATGTTGCTATATAGGTACAGGTGTAGCTGTTTATCTCCAGGTGGGAGATTGTTAAGTTGTGGAGCTAAAAGCTTCACTGTTATGCAAATGTGGAGGTTACTGGGCTTAGCCAGTAACTGGCATCAATAGTATCTCTGACATTAGTCAGGCATGGATCAGATTTGACTGACATCGGTTAGGGATCAGCTAACATCAGTCATATGCAGACTGACAATGACCAGCGTCGGTCACCTATGTGTGTGCATTTGCATGCGTTTCTAGAATTAGATTTTTTCTAATTTTAGGAGGACAGAGTGTTTGCATGTAAAGACTAATTTTTGTCTTGAGTCTATGTTTCTAATTATTGTATGCCTTGGATCCTATTTAAGAAACCCATGGGGTTGTATTGTAATTGTAGGACTAAAGGTTTAGATCCTCAAGTGTAATATTAGAAGGAGGTCTGAAAGAGTGCAAGACCAAGAAGATCTACAGGTAAGCAAGCAAGTAAGCAAGGCCAATTAGATCTGCAAGGTGTAAGATCAAGAAGATCAGCTGAAGCAAGGGAATAACAACTCAGTTATTGAGTTGATTGTAACTAATTGAGAGAGAGAACTCTTGAGAGAAATACTATACACCCAAGAGGTGTGGGAAGAGTGAGATTTCTTTATTGTATTCTGGAAGAGTTTAATATAAGATTGGTTTTTTCTTGTATCTCTTATTATTTGCTATTTCTAATATCTAGTTACTTATTACTTCTAGTTCAATTCTATGTTTAGTTGCTTATACAAAAGTAATCAATTGTACTCCAAGTTCCTAATAGTTGGTAGCTTTGAACCATTGAAATAGTTCAATGCCTTGGTTCAATCAGCCTTGGTTCAATCAGCTTTGGTTTAACCACCTAGTTCAATGCCTTGGTTTAATCGGCCTTGGTTCAACCACTTGGTTCATCACTTGGTTCAATCGGTGAAGTTCAACGCAAGGTTCATTAGCCTTGGTTCAATTTAGTTGGCTCAATGCTTTGGCTTGGTTCAATGCTTTGGTTCAATGACTCGGTTCATCAAACAGTTCAATGAGCTTGGTTCAATGCTCAGTTCAAAGGCTCAGTGAATAGTGTTAAACCATTGAACTGGTTTAACACTTGGTTCAATCACG
Organism: Torreya grandis; assembly: GCA_037957365.1. NCBI lineage: Eukaryota > Viridiplantae > Streptophyta > Pinopsida > Cupressales > Taxaceae > Torreya > Torreya grandis. Next base: position 833,603 of record JARHVA010001236.1, on the reverse strand, counting down.
TTGATTCAATCATTTGGTTCATCGTGGAAGGTTCAAAGGCTTAGTGCGTAGTGTTGAATTGTTAAACCGTTGAACCATTTTTGGTTCAATGGGTTGGTTCAATAGCTTGGTTTTAGGGGGTGTCCTAAAGCTGAAGGGTAGGTGCCCTTGCAGAGGGCAGTTCTGAGTCCAAAAGCCCTTGCAGAGGATAGGGATCATTTCAAAGGTAGTCGAAGGGTAAGTTTTCAAAATTTTGTTTAAGGATGAATTCTTTTAGAATTTTTGTCTGAAGGAATTCCTTCAGACAAAAAGCCTGAAGGGATTTAGAGAAAAGCTATGAGCTAGAAAGGGAGCCAAGGAATAACAAAGACTGGGACAATTCTTGTGGACTTTTTGTCCGCGGGAAAAAACCTGAAGCAAAAAACTTGTGGAAAAAGCCTACAGAAAAGACCCAATGAAATTTGCTAAGGATGGTGACGTCCCAAAAGCCATCAATTTTAAGGAGACGCACTAGCCATTGGGTATTCAGTTTCAAGTTGACGGCTGTTCAAATGTCAATTTTAAGATAGTGAAATAGCTATTTAATTTTGAATTACCTGAGTGCCAACCATGAAAAGAGCCCAAGGAATGTAGTGACCTACCAGAAGATCACCCCTGAGGGCTGAAAGAGTAGAAAGAGACAAAACCAGGATGAGACAAGGTGCCAGAAAAGATACAACATCCAAGTGGCAAAGGGAAGGTGATTTATTACCAGATGATCTCCAAATGGTGCAAACAATAATGACGTGGCTTAATTTCTCCATTTGACATTCATGAGGGGACAAACCATAGTCTATTTACAGGCCTCTTCTAAAGAATGACATCAACAACAGTGACTTCATCTTCCCGATGCTCTCGATGCACATGGGCCACTTGAAAAAAGAGTGCCAAAATCTTTCCCAGGAAGTGCCAAGTTCTTTTCCTCTTTCTATAAATTGTAAAAATTCTCATTTGAGAAGGATCCAATCTCTTAGCCTTAAGGCAAAAAACTCTGCCCAAAAGTCTCTCGAGCTTGTAAGGCAGAGTTATCAGATTTCACCTTGAATCAAGACTTAGATTTTTTACCTCCATCTGGGCTTGCACTTTAAAGTATATGTCTATTTTCTTCTTTTGTGTTAAGTCATTATCTTTCATGCTTCTCATAGATCGATTACAGTGTGTCTAGTACATTGTGAAGTCTCTTTTTTGTAAATTTTCTAGAAGTGTCTATAGAAATAATATAGGTGCCTATGAATAAGCTGCCATAAGTGTGTCTGAGGATGCCTCTGGTAGTTTCTTCCTCCCTGTATTTCCATAGACCCCTAGCTGACTATTGCAGAGGAGATTTCCACTTCAGATGAAGTGTATGGGTGCTTCCTTTTGGTGAAAAGTGTATATTCAGGCTGGGTGGGTCAACTTTTTTGGTGTATCACCTTTTCTTTTTTAGGCTTAGGTTCTGTTTTCAGCATCTCTCTCTCCCTTTTCATCCCCCCCTTTTTTTCATTTTATTTGTTAGTAGTAGGAGAAACTAGGGCCTAAAAGATACATCAGAGGGAGCTAGCCCTTATCTAGAGACTCTCCCCTCCAGCTTTGCCAGTCCCACAGGTGAGAGGGGAGTTTCCATTGTTGCATGTGGAAGGTAGGAGCTCGTCCTCCTACCCATGGGTGCAATCCACTGCATCAACACATACCATTTCACCATTTAATTCTTACTTGACCAAACATGATTTGAATCCTATCAACCTAGCCCATTTGACCTTGGTTTATCCATTGGTTTCACATTTTTAAAATATATAATTAGATCAATTTTAATAGTTATTTCAAGTATTTCAGATAGAGGGTGTATTTTGGAGCAGTATGACAAAATTTTTGGTAGTTGCATCCTTTGTTTCTTATTCCCTTATTATGAAGTTTGTCTATGTAAGCCTGATTATATCACCTACTGAGGAAAATTGGTATCATTGATCTATTAGTTGTATCCTATTTATAATCACCTATGGGCAAACTAGGGACAACATTTGTTTATTATGCCTTGACAATCACCTAGCCATTCCTATGTTGTATTATGCCATCATACCAATTATGCTTATTTTGTTTGAATCAACTACTACACTAGTCATATTCCTCTGATGTGAGGTAAACTACTATGAACTAAAACCATTTTGGGACTATGTGGTTCATGTTTGATTCATGTTGAGGTCAGCTCAATCTTCCTTTAACCATGCTCTCACCATTTTGTGAGCAACTTCAGCCATGATCTCACTATTTTTTGAGCATCATTTCAAGTTATAACACTCTCACCATTTTGTAAGATTAGACCATTTTAGTGTCTTGTCATTCTCTATTGAGTTGAGATGCTTTGAAAATTCTAAAAACATTTGAAAATCATTTAGAAAATCCAAAAACATTGACCACTTGTTTGCCTTAAAGATTATGGGAACCCTCACTAATTCATAAACAAATCACTTGTTCCTTAGTTTCCCCATCTTTTTGGGCCTTTTATCCTATGCTATCACCATTTTATGAGTTCATCCTTATTCTTATATCACATCTATCATGTTTTCTACAAATCATCATTTTCTTCCCATTTCTTGGGAGAACTACATTTGGTCTGAAGTTTTATTAGATCATCATATCCATGGAACTATGTAGGCAATATCCTCTTGCCTAGTGCATATGGAGATAACTCAACCACCCCCTTTCTTTTCTTCTATTCCTCCATCTTGTTTGTTTGTTCAGTTGTCACCTAGTTTCTAGGGGCAATGTTTGTCATGTTGTTTATACTAACATAGGGACTAACACTTGTTTATTTCTTTGTTTGTCTTATTTGTTTCTTTGTTTATCTATTTTCTTTATTTGTTTATTTGTGTGCCTATTTATTTGATTTTAGTACTATGGCTATGATTCAGTCTGTGTGTGTTAATTGGATGAAAATTTGCACATTATTCTTGAATCTATCCATATTCAAATGTTTACATTGTCATCATGGTTTTTATCATCAGTGTAATTATTTTCCATTGAGTATCAAATATCAAGAATTAGTATTTATGCATATTTTGGCTGAGCGTCCATGGTGTTCTATCATGAGGCCTACCATCAAATGCTATAAAAAAAATAGCTTTAAGAGGTCTACAACATCAATGCAACATCACCATCTCCTTGACATCAACATCAGTAATAATACTAATCCAATACCCAATCATATCCCAAATAGAGTAATTAAGTAAGGAAATAATTTCAAATTTTATTAGTTTTAATGAGCATCTCCCTACTAGCAGGTTATCCTAATTCATCTTTATCCTCTGTATCAATCATCAAACATCAATCGTGTTTTCATAATTGAGGTATACTAAATCAACACTATATACCATCCCACATGCATTCTCAATGATTATTTCACCTACTGGGGTAAATCATTGTGTTATCATCAATTTTCCTTTTTTGTTTGTCTATCCTAACTGGCGTAGCTCCATCTTCTCAATGATTATATTTTCTACTGAGGCAAATCATTATGTTATCATACACATTGCCATAATTAGGGTATAATGCTTATAACCACTTTTGGGAAAACCATTGTACACCATCCCATTTGTATTTCTTAGTGATTTTGACTAACTTTGGGTAAGTCATTGTGTTTTCACCCCATCGTCTTCATTTATTTTGTCCCCTCATTTTGATTATTTCTTTCGAGGGACCATTTATCGACCCACTTGACAAATGCTCCCTATAGGGGGTAGCTACAGTCTAATAATTACCATTGTATTTTTAAGCATAAAGAACCATTTTATTATTTGAAAAGATGTTACTATGCTTATAGCTTGCAACATCTTCCCAAATAGGGGCAAACTATAGACATGTAAATTTGGCCACCAATGGCTTCATATTTGACTTTGATCAATTCTTGCCAATCATTAAATACCTAGCACAAGATTTTATATTGATATAGAATTTATATTTATAAGCTTGCATTAAATCAATTTGGCCTGTTAAATCAATTAAACAAGGAAAATACACACATTGAATTAATTAAAATCAAATAAATGACCAAATGCCTAAAAAGAATTATTTAACTTGCACACCCTAATCAAAATCAATTAGCAAGTTAAATCAATTTCAAATCCTAATTGAGTTCACCTATGAGCTAATAAATCAATTACTAAAAAGGAAGTTCAAGAGAATCTTAGAACATTCTAAAACACATTCATTACCTTTATGAGTTGTTATTTGATGAAAATATCTAAAAAATATTTTAGGAATATGCCAAACTCAACCAAAGTTAATAAACTCAACCATAGTCAGATTTAACCCATTCCAAAGGATTTGAAAGCTTATAAAAACAAGCCTAGAGCTTTTCATTTAGGGAGATCAATCAAAGTAGAGTTATAATGTAGGAATAGATACATGAAGCTAAAATCCTAGTGTTATAATATTGAAATTGAGCCAAGCCATCAATAAAGCCAAACATTCAATAATGGTACATAGAGGAGATGATGTTAGCCATATATCATTGATGAAGACTTGTTATGCATAATCTAAGCAAGCCAAATAAAGAAATCATTTGGAGCTCTCAAGGAAGGTAAAGATTATTTTTCTTTGCATTTTAGTCAAGTTTTTAATTGTTGTTTGTTCATTAAGCTCCCCCTAAGATCTAGGCTTAGAGATGTTAGTATGTTAGTGTGTTGATTTCATGGTTTTATGGACTAACACTTGATCCAACCTCCTCTCTTTTTCTTAAATTCTTTGATCACATCATTGATACACAGATGTACTCCTAAACCTTATATTATTTAAATTTAAATTATTTCAATGCTTTAAATTTTAGATTATATGCACTAATTATTTATTGTAACATGCTATTGATTTCAGGGTAGTCACTTACAAAACACTCAAGTTGGACCAAAAAAAGATAAGGTGTTATACACACCTAGGTATGCATTTATTCTCATTTAAATCAATATTTTTATTAATATATTAAGTAGGGGAAAATGTAGACACCATTTCTAAATTATATAACACCTCAGTCTTGTACACTTAAAAAATACACATTATGGATGTAAATTTAGCTTTTAAACCTTTCCCATTGCTAAAAGGATCATATACACTATCTCTCTATGCTTAATTACTTATCTCTTTATCTGACCAATATTATTCTGATGACTCAGACCTTCTATCTTAACTAAAATGTTATAAACCTACTTATCTTCCATCTCTACAAGTTTTGGACCTGCAACTATTTTCCAACTACCTGGACACTTGGATCCTAGTAAAATACCTACATTGATGCAAATATCCTATTTTAATGAAAGTGTCCAGTGCCCTAAATTCATATAATTTATAAATGAAACATATTGCTATGGTCATCCTAAGTGATTTAATGTGAGACATTATCCAAAGGGATTGCTATACATATAATATCAACCCTCATTCATTCCTCACCTAACACAAACCTAGACAAGACCTAAAAACTCACAAGGCAACTTACCAAAAGCATTATATCAAGAACTTAAGTGAGAAAAACTTCTTTATTTTCTCCTATTTCCATATTAGATATAGGGACAACACGTCTATAGGTCTGAATTATTGAAGGAGAATCCCAAGATCCATATTAACTATGTAGAAACTCTTAAATACAGAGGGATATTTGGGGTAGTTTGACATTATGTGACCACTAACCCATTTTTCTCATAGAAACTATGAAGATGAAGAACTAGGGTTTTGATATTTGACAATAAGTAACAATCCATGACCTAGATATAAATGCACCAAAGTAAAGGTGACACAGAACCCAAAAGCATTTAGGTGGTTGCATCTAATTTTAGTAGGTATTCTATACTAGACACTTGTGTTTGAGTTAGGTAGTAGAATTGACACAACCATCCTAGGTTGATGTAAATGTCTGTGGCTATAGGTGTAAAATTTGTATAATTAGGTAAATAATATAAAATCTATATCTAGTCTATTATCGGCTTGTTATAGATCTAAATCTATATTATCATCAAAACTAGCTAAGTATATTGTGTTCATTATCATTTTAATATATAACATAACTATACTTTCTATTCTTAGCATATCTTAGCATAATAAATTTAGTATATGTTTATCTAAGTTTCATAAATAATTTCTCTACTTTAGAGATTGTCTACCATCCTTGTGCCTAAGATATCTCTACACCTTTAACCCTAGATTCCCCACATTTATATTTTAGGGTTACATAATCTCCTTTGTGTTTATGCATTCAATTATTGTTTGGCATTGAACTTTCTATATTGATCATAATTTCATAATTCAAGATTATATCAAAATATTTTGATTTTGAATTATTCAATTGATTTGATTTGATTATAGATTACTCAAAGTTGATTAGGCTATTCTAGTAACACTGAGTCTTCTTATGCCCAATCTTAGCTTTCTCTAGGGTTTTATTATTTATAATTTATAAATTTTTATAAATATTAAAATTATATTTGCATTATTATAAATAAATTAATCAACAATTATTTCCTTGTACAAAACATGATGGTAGTCATTTATTTTTATCTCTCATAAGTTGTTAAATTAGTCAAAGATATAAAAAATGGGGTCAATAACATAGTGTAACCAAAATAAGTATATTTATGCATACCCCTTATTATCATAATGTTTATCATGAGCTACTACTTGTCACTACCAAATGTCGAAGGACGTGCATTAAAAAAATACCATCTACATATAATATTATAAACCACCCTAATGATGATATTGATAAGGTTTACCTCTTGTATTTTTTACACAAGTATTTTTAATATAAATTTATTATCTTAGTAGCCTTAAGCATGACTATATTGACAAGCAATTTAGAACCACCATATGTTATTTTCATGATCAACACTATCAAATGGATAGATCATACTATTTAATTTGAAAAGGATGATGTATTGCCCCAACATATTATTGATTATTATTTTTACTTAATATAGACTATATTTTATGATTATGTAGCACCTCAGTCTTGTACACTTGGAAAACTTAAACCTTGGTTAAACCTATTAGTTATACACATGCCCTAATTTTACAAGCTTCACATCTACTCTATCTTATAACCCTTGGCCTATATCTTAATCTGAATAGTCTTATATTAATGACATAGACAATCTATCTTATCCAAAATGCTTAAAATGTACTTATCTTACACCTCTAAAAGTTCTGATCCTATACCTATGTTTTTTACTCCCTGGACACTAACATCTAGGACATATAGTAGTATTGACATTACTATCCTACCCTGACATAAGTGTTTAGAGCCCTAAAGTTATTCAATTTGAAAATGAAATGTATTCCAATGGTTAGTCTAAGTGCTTTAATGTGAGTTATTACTCCAAAGGGATTGATATAAATATAAGATCAACCCTCATTCATTCCTCACCTATGAAACCTATGAATCAGACCAAAGAGACCAAGTCACTTATCAGAAGCTCTCTATCTAACATTCAACTGATCAAATATTCCATATTTCCATATCAATCATAGGTATAATAGATATATAGGTTTGAAGCACTAAAGGAGAAATCATAAGGTCTTATTTTCTAAGTTACAAGCTAGGTCACTGTTGTACTTACTTTACACATATTGCATGATTCACACACAAGTCAATATGTAGGGGATAACTACATGAGTCTAAATCCCTCTTCTAGAGTATTGGATATGTAGGAAGTGTGCTTTGACAAAGGGTTCAGCTCAACACCATATTCCCACTAAATCATTTTCCCCCAAGGTCACATTAAAGATGAAAATCTAGGGTTTTATCATTTCAAAAGGAGTGATAGTCCATGAGCTATATATAAGTGCATTAGAGTGAAGGTTAATCAAAACCCAAAAGCATCTAGGTGGTCACATCATATTTTAGAAAATATTTAACACAAGACACTAGTGTTAAACCCAAAAAATAACATTGACACAACCATCCCAAGATGATGTTACTATCTAGAGGGATAGAGGCACCAAATCTATAATATTACAAATTTCATAGAACTATCTTCCTACCTACTTTCAACACATTATAGATCTAGATTTGCATTAGCATCAGAATAAGCTAATTACATCACTTCTTCTTCAATTATATATCTAGCATAATTGTACTTTCCATTAATAGTTTATGTTAATTTAATAAACTCATTATATGATATATCTAAGTTTAGCATTTAATTGGCTTGTTGTAGATGTGATATTCACCCTTATGACCTATCATTTCTATATTCTTAACCCTATCTACCTAAGAGGATCCACATCCAAAAATAAGGGTTAAACATTTGGTGAAACTTACCTATGTGAATGTATTTTTTACTAATTCTTAGGGATTTAAATTAGATAAGGTTTTAGAATGTTGTACTTTTTAATTTCCTATTGGTACTATTTTGCATGCAAGCTAGGTGTAGCCTTAGATTGGGGTGTGTGTATATTGAGCATATTGAGCTTCCCCTCAACCCATCCAAGGTGTATCAAACACATGAGGGATATCATACCTTGGATCATGATGATACCCATGTTGAAAATGAAAAAAATGTTGATAAGGTTATCATAGAAGAAGATTATGATAATGGAATTCATGAAATGAATGAAAATAAACAAGAAGACCATGATCAAGTGCATGCAATCATATTATTTCCTGAGCATATTCAACAAAATACTCAATAAATTTATAATATATTAAAATTTTTACTTGAATCCAAAAAATCAAAAAACTTTAGTGAACACATCCCTCCCATTGAACACACTACAACTCAATACATCTAATGGGGGCACAAATTATGTGTTTAAACCTTTATTCCCTAAAACTACTATTACTACATCTACCAAGGAATTACAAATGGTTTCAACTCAAATAAAAAGTTTGAATACCTAATCAAACAATGTTTACATACCCTTTGGTAAATACTTAGATGGTTAATCTAAATCCCAATGGGTCTACAATTCAATCTCTTGTCCAAGTTATCAAAAAATTAGAGGATAAGGTTACAAACATTGAACAAAAGGTTTCAAAGTATTCACATGCCATTGATTCATAAGATGTGTTGCATAACCCTCTTCCACCAGAGATATATTTATACCCTTTTCTAACTAGGTTTATTTCACCTAAGTTCACATTCTATGATGGCAAGGGTGATCTAGAGTAGCATCTTTGATTCTTCTTTGTAGTATGGCTTGATAATGCCTCTAATGACAAAATTTTGACCCCATTATTTTTCAAGGAGCCTCAAGATACACTTTGAAGTGGTCTTATGACTTACCTCTCCAATCCATGAAATAATTCAAACCTATTGTAGATAATTGTTTGACACATTTTTATATTAACATTATAAAAAAAGGTTTCATATGCTCAAATTGCAAAGATCAAACAAGGAAGAAATGAACCTATCAATGAATATGTCTTGAGGTATAAGATAATGTTGGTTAAAATAATCAATCTTATGTCCAATAAAGAGTTGTAATTTGTAATCATTTAAAAATGACACTTAAGTGCTAAGAGTGTTACTTGAGATCACCCATCCCTAACTTAGCCCTAGACCTATCTTAGGGCCTATTTAAACACTTATTCAACCTTTGTGTGGTCCACACACATCCCTAAAAATACCTAAAGTAGTCCCAAACCTTTAGTTCAACATCTTATCCCCTAGTGCCTTAGCTTCTACCCCCTAGACACTAGCACCATAATTTGGACAATAGCACCCTATGGTGCTAGTGTCCCAGTTTGGGTGTTATTATCTTTTTCCCACCTTTTATTACCAATGGATGTGTTCTTAAATAAAAAACCACATAGGGTCGGTATAAACCTATTTTAATACCTACACAAACACCAAAATAATATATATATATATATATATATATATATATATATATATATATATGAATTTTATCCCATTATTCACTAGATGGAAATTAGATGCAAATTACACAAGCAAAGTCAGAATAAACTGTGCACAATCAAGGTTATGAATCCCTATTCTACCCTAATTTTTCATACAACCATCCAAAACATTCCTAAGATTAGATTAATCAAATTTATAGTCTTAACTACACTCAAAATAATCAAATTGAAATTCATATTAGCTTCAATTACACTTGCACTAGCACCTAGGTGGAGAGAACTACATCGAGCTTAATCCTTGCTCAAATTATTGGTATGTAGGAAACTCTCATTATAGTGGGGTGTTGAGTATGTCCAATCTACCCTACTAACATCAAAATTTGCTACTTGTGTCAAATGGATGACCTAAAAACATGGATGTTTAGGGTTTGTATACAAAACCAATCAAAATAGGTCACCTATAAGGAATTAGAAATCATGCACACCACAACAACATTAATAGACTCAGACACAAGTGCACTTAGAAGCTCAAAATATTTATACATAGAGGACACTAGTGCAAAAATAGGGATACTAGTGCCATTAGCACTATTGTCCAATTATAGAACTAATCCCTAAGAAGGGTTTTAACACCTTTATCCTATCCATGACACTCAGATCAACCTCTATCCTAGTTTTCAACCTCTATATCTCATATCTCAATCAATTTTTAGCTAAGTAATTATTTACATAATTTATTTATATTTTTAGAAAAAGTTAAAATAAGTTAATTATATTACAAATTGTTGGCTATATTTACTACATATTTATACCCTAATTTACTGTACTCAAACCCTTTAACAACCTAGGGTTTAAAATTCAGAAACCCTAAATACTTAAATCATTTGGTGAACCTAACTTAATTCGATTACTACTCAAACCCTAACCTTAAATTTTCTTAGGGTCTATGTACTTATTTTTATTATTTTAATTGGATATATTAAGCTATTTAGATTTCATATATTCTATTTTACCAACTCTCTTTGACTTTTTTTACTATATGCTATCTAAAAAATTTATCTCTCTTCCCTTAAGAATAAGTTCTAGACTTAGCAGTAATCCTATTGAGCATACCCAAATTTGTTCTATTCAAGTTTATACCATGGGAAAAGTAACAATTACAACCCCCATCATTGATCCTTGACACCTTAATTATGTGAAATTCAAAGATAATGCAACCAAAGATGATGTTACATCCCGATTCCTTGCTAAGCAAAATTACTTGA